>JAPTHN010000005.1:69805530-70327591 GCA_026936325.1 Platynereis dumerilii | reverse complement strand
GAGTCATAGGGCCACATATAATTGATATTTAAGTTCTCGAATCTTCTTGTGGAACTTTTTCTGTGGTTGGTTATTCAGACAATAAAAAAGCTGTGATCCTAATTATTTTTATAATGTCAATCAGATAAAAATTCTGGGTCAGCTCAATATTTTTTTCAAAAGTAGCAAATCTATTGTGTAGATCAATCCAAGACGCTAAAAATTAATAATGTCTAGCCTTGATATTGCAACAAACTCAAGTGATGTAATAATGCTTTATAGTCCATGAAAATTTTTTTAACAACTGATTTTCTTTCTCTTTCGTGAGATCTAAATATTGCAACTCAAGTGACAGAATATTGAATTAGGGCCCATTGAAATAAAAACTAATATTCCTTGTTTTTTGTGTATTCTCAGAAAATTTCTCACCTTAATACCGGCCAAGATCTGGTTGACCATCCTGATTCTGGAATCCTTGTGTCTCATCTGCTGGATCTGAAGTCTTCCGAAGAAGCCCACGAGGATGACGGCGTTGATCGGGACCAAGATGAGAAGCAACACGATTCCTGCCATACAAGAGGGACCTATGACGCTCCACATGTAGATCGTGCAGAGGATGGCGTTCACTGGGGCTGCCCAGATGTCATGGAAGTACACCATGGTGTCCTGATAACGGCAAAAATATTTTATTATAATACCCGTAAGAAAAAAGAAAATCTCTTCTTTTTTTTTAACGAAATAGTGGAATAAGTTAATAAATGGCTGAAAACTATCATGTTAGGACTTGAGCGGTGTTAAAAACCTACTCCCCTACTTAGTGCCCTGTCATCTAGATAATACCCAAAAGAAAAAAGAACATCTGTAGGTATTTTTTTACAGATGATTTCATATTTGTAGACTAAAGGACTGAATATGTGGAATGCTCAAAGTTTGAGACAAAAGACCGAGTCTGTGAAAGAGTTCAGAGATGAATTTGATCTGGACATTTTTCTGTTCACCGAAACCTGGCTAAAAGCAAATGACCAAGTTGAAATTGGGGAATTAGAAAGAAATGGAGAATTTTTCTACTTGAGTGCACCTCGTGAATCCAGGCCTGGGGGTGGTGTAGGTTGCATTGTGAGAACAGGCATAAAAGCATTCAAGAAAGAAAGCATTAAAACCAAAACTTTTGAGCACATGGAAATAGAGTTGCAAGTCAATAACAGAACTGTCACTATTCTACTTGTGTACAGGCCTGAACCTTCAAACAAGAATAAATACAGCTTATCAGAATTTTACACCGAATTTACAAATTTTCTGTCCCACTTTCAAACATACAACCATGAAACCGTTGTTACTGGGGATTTCAACTTTCACTTGAACAAGCCAAATGATTCAAAAGTTATAAAATTCAATAATATTCTTGAAATGTTTGACCTCATTCAACATGTGTCATCACCAACACACAAAGATGGAAATATACTCGATCTTGTTATTACAAACACAACTACATCTCTGACAGACTGTTACGTCAGTGATCTCCTTTCAGACCACAACTGTGTGCTTTTCGATATTAAAATTGACAAAGGCAAAAATCCTCGGAAAAAAATCACCTTCCGAAAAACTCGGAGCATAAATTTATGTGAATTCAAAAAGGACATTGTGCAACATCTTTCACAAAAAGTACAACATCACAATCGATCAATCCACTTGAGTAACCTGGTGGCACTTTACAACTCAACTGGAAAAGTGTTTGACAAACATGCCCCTGTGAAAACTAAATTTGTGACTTTACGCAAACCCAACCCCTTCAGAAATCCGGAGATTAAGCCCTCAAAACAGCCAAGAGAAAAGCGGAACGATTATGGCGGCGAACTGGTCTTCAAAAAGACTGGGAAAACTTCAAAGAAAAACGAAATGCATTTAATGAAATGCTTCATCAACTAAAGTCTCATAATCTTAAGTCAAAGATTCAAGCCACAAAAGGAAACTCGAAAGCAATGTTCAAAGTGCTCAATTCCAGCCTTAACAGGAACCAAGACTTACCTCTACCCAATCACACTAGTGAAAAAGACCTGGCAAATGAATTCAATGACTATTTTGATGAAAAGATCAAAACAATAAGATCAAAGTTGGATTCCAATTCAAACAAAACAATTGATGCTCATATGAAGCCGCGTCATAAGTTAGGTCAGTTCAAAGCTTTATCACAAGTGGAAGTTAAGAAACTTGTCACTGACATGCCAGTAAAACATTGTCAACTTGATCCCATTCCCACATGGCTGTCGCTTGAATGCATTGATGAATTTCTTCCAGTTATGACAAAAATTGTCAACATGTCATTGACACTTGGAGAAATGCCTCTTGATTTGAAGCACGCACTTGTAAAACCACTGTTAAAGAAGACGGGTCTTGAACTAATTAAAAAGAATTATCGACCTGTCTCTAATCTTTCATTTCTTGGAAAACTGATTGAAAGTGCTATAATCAAACAGTACGTTGATCATCTCACACGAAACAAACTTGATGATGAAAAGCAATCGGCCTACAAGCAGTTTCATAGTACAGAAACTCTCTTAACAAGAATCCATAATGACATTATGCTTAATTTGAGCAAAGGAGAGTTGACAATGCTGGTGCTGCTGGACTTGTCAGCTGCATTTGATACAATTGATCATGACATTTTGCTAGAAAGGCTGCAAAATAGATATGGTGTGCATGGCTCAGCCCTGAAATGGTTCAAGTCATATATTTCTGAACGATCACAGTCCGTGACGATAAATGACACAACATCACGCAAACTTCCACTCAAGTTTGGGGTGCCACAAGGTTCAAAACTTGGTCCAATCTTGTTCAACTCTTACATTGCTCCAGTAAGTGAGGTTGCACAAAGAAACCAAGTAAATGATCAAAAGTATGCGGATGATGAACAACTTCTTCTTTCATTCAAGCCAACCTTTTTGAATCAAGAGCAAGCTGTACGGAAAATGGAAAAATGTATTGCAGAAATCAGGGACTTCTTGCACAATAACAAGTTGTGCAATAATGGTGACAAAACTGAACTTCTGCTGATTGGTGCTCCTGGTCAGTTGAAGAAACTGCAAGTATCATCAATCAATGTTGACAATGTTGAAATAAAAACTGCAGATCATGTCAGAAATTTAGGAGTGCTGTTCGACAAAAATATGACTATGGAAAGACAAATCAACAAGATGTGCCGCAATGCTTTCTTCAATTTGAGAAACATTTCAAACTTCGAAAGAACCTAGACAAAGAAACTGTTAAAACAGCTGTGAATGCTCTTGTCACATCACACCTGGACTACGGTAACTGACTCTTGTATGGCACAACCAGCTGCTTAATGAATAAGCTTCAAGTTGCCCAAAACTCAGCTGTTCGATTGATTGAAAGATTGAAAAGACATGACAGTGTAAGTCTTAGTAGAAAGCAACTACATTGGCTTCCGATTCCAGCAAGAATCCAGTTCAAACTGTTGATGATCACATGGAAAGCAATGAATTCCCAAGCTCCATTGTACATTCAAGAACTGATTCAAGCCAAACCCCAACAAAACCACAATCTGAGAAGCAACCATAGATGCTTGCTAGCAGAGCCTATCCCATGCAACAAAAATAAGTTTGAGGACAGAGCTTTCACATACGCAGCCCCAAAACTCTGGAATAGTTTGCCTGAAAAGTTGAGATCAATAAACACACTGGAAAGCTTCAAGAAGAACCTTAAAACTCACTTGTTTAAGAAATTTTACCCTTGATCATTTGAGAAGCGCTAATGAGCAGTTTACTGGAATTAGCGCTATATAAAGTATCTGTTATTATTATTATTATTATTATGTGATTTTTTTTCTAGGACATGTTATCCTATGGAGAAAAGTGATGTAAATATTTTTTTTATGTCACTTTTCCTTATAGAATACATGTCCCAGAAAAAAATTCACATTCAGTCCTTATTTCTACAAATATGAAATCATCTGTAACGAAGTAGTTGAATAAGTTAAAAAATGGCTGAAAACTATTAGGTTAGGACTTGAGCGGTGTTGAAAACCTACTCGCCTGCATATTGCCCTGTCATCTACTAGCGAACATTTCAACTATAATTCTCTGAGGCTAATAGTTACACCCTAATATGTAAGGCCACACACAATTGATTCCTAGCTTTGCGGACCTGCCGACACAATATGGAAAAAAAAAATTAGAAAAAAAAATTATTTTTTTTACATTATAAATTTTTTTTTTCTTTACCTTTTTTTTTTGTCCTACCGACCGACCCTAGAAAAAGTGCCTTGAGAGGATTCGAGAAGCTAAAGATCAATTATGTGTGGCCTAAGTACTTCTAACAAGATGTACTCACATGAACTTTCTGTGCATCCACACTCATGAGGTTCACAATCTGTCCGACTGTTGCTGCTCTTCTGGCTGAATTTGAGTATCGCATAGCCTGAAAGAAGAATTTTATATAAGTATTAAAATACAATGTAATATTTTTATATTCGTGGATGTTATCTTAGGTGAATATGTGACCGGCACTGTCATGTTACTGTTAAAAGCTTTTACAGGGTGGAAAGCAAACTTTGTCAAATTTTTCAGGTACAGGTGATAAATAATATAATTTGGGGTGGTGCCAGTATTTTTTTTTTCACTATGTTACCAGAAGCTTGTCTGGTTTGCACAACAAAATTTTCGTATTGGTGTCATCTTTTTTATTGCCATATTGGGAATGTTGAATTATTGTAGAACCAGTTAAATAACAATTGTGAGAGTAATTCAGGTACAGCAGTAGACCCTTTCCGGCTTCTGATGAATATACATGTACTGGTTGTTCCATAAGGCAATATAATAGACAGTTTAAGATTTTCATTGATTGTTTACCTTTCTGTAAATTGCAGATGTCAGGATTGTTCTTGTTCTCATGGCGACGATCCACGCGTACTTGAACTGCGTCTGCATAAGGGCACTGACGAAGACTCCGGAAAATAGAATGACAGTTGACAAAATGTAACCCTGCCATTCTGTTCCCTCATCATCAGTAGCTAGGAAGTTGAGGATGGCACTGAAAAAGATTTGAGAAACACCCATATAATAAGGCTTGGGAAGACCTTTTATTGAAACATCATATTTTAAGTATTAAAACGGGGTATCTGATGACACTGAAAAAGACGTAAGCAACACATATAAGACTTGGTAGGCCTACTTTTGCTCTTTTTAATTATTGATGTATTTTTTTATTTCTCATTAAATGACAGTACATACACCAGTGTATAATGCAATAGGTGTAAAACCTCAATAGGCTTGGCAGCTTAGTAAAACAGTTGCACAAGTAGCAGCACAATGAAGCACCATATTGTAAATATTAAATCAGGTTATCTGTATTATTTTTAAAACCAAATTCCGGGCTTTTCTTGGCTTTTCCAGCCAAATTTTCCACCGGGTGGGCCCGGTGGGGTATAAAGGCCATTTGGCATTTTTTATAAACATGTCCGTAACTTCCTCTATATTGCATAGTATATCCTCTTCAGCAAATTAGGAAAATATTTTCCTGTAGCCGGTCATTTTGGTATCTCAACATTAAATATAAATTGAGAGACCATTGTTTCACTAGTTAAAGGTAGAGTCGAGTGAGGCCTTCATGACTCCATAAACAATAATTGACCATAAAAATTAGGTTAAATGGCACCTCAAAGCTAAGGGGGGCTGCATGCCCTGCGTTACTCTTATCAGAAATATATATAATTTTCTTTCTTCATTCTTCATAGATTAAAATTAAGGGCCAACAATAATAATAGCTCATATGAGCTCTGTTGAGTCCTGCTTCTTTTTTTTTTGCTTAGTGTGGTTTTTCCTTATTACTGGTTTAGCAAAATGGAAGATTGTTATATATGTTGAATGTGTGTGTCAATGTTCCACTAAGTGAAATAAAAAATTCAAATTCAAATACTTACTCCAATAAAGTTGGGTTTATGAAGAGGGCGAAGCAATGGCAAAATCTCACAAATGCAGAAAACCCCAAAATTCCTCTGTTGGCCTTGATGATCAACCACACAATGTCAGTTGCAGACACGTGGAAACTGAAATAAAATAACATTTATGTGCTATATTTAAAATTACATTTTGCAGTATCAGATTGAGTAGCCTGAGTTTGAGACTTTCTAAGGAAGAATTCATTATTTTCTTTACTATTCGTTTAATTGAACATTACATGAGACATTTTGTGATGAAAACCATAATTCGTATTTTAATGATTGTCAATTTTGTTTCAGATAGTGCTCAACCGTGCAACATAATGCACCTTTACACTTAAAGCATGCTATGAAGAATGTTTAGAACAGGAGAAGCACTGCAGTCTGTCTCATTTCTGGCATAGACGTTCGTCGTCAAAAATCTGACAAAAACTTCATCAAAACATCACAAAAACGTGATAGACAAATTACAAAATAGCTGTTCTACCTGTGAGTATGTGTATTTCTATTGTGTGACCTGTAGATGCTGAGCAATCAAGCCAAACACCAGTTCGCATGTTGTGAGACAAACTGTAGTGAAGAATTACAAAATCAGGTTCTTATCTAGGATATTTTTAATTTCCACTCACTTTCCTCTTTTTTTGGCCAGGTCCCTCAATCCTTCTTCAAACACTGGTACGAGGTTCGCACTCTTGTCTGTACTCTTCAAATCGTACAAATCTCCAAATTTCACCTCATGACGGAATCCTTTGCCAAGAATCCTGAAATTAAAAAGGACCAATGAATAATTGTTTAAAAATTTTATATTGTGATGAAAACTTTGTGGATGGGAAGTATCAAGACCACTTTCTTCCTTCTGTAGCCTAACTTTGGTACTAAGATGAAAAAGGTTCAATAAAAATTTTCCAAAAAATTATGAATAATAAAATTGAATATGTATAAAAACTCACCCTTGTAAGATAGATAGATAATATATATAAATACTTTATTCAGCCACACTAAAAGAGGGTACAGACATGTCCCAAGTAAGTATCGAGACTGTTTTTTTTAAATTTTTTAAAAATTTTTCATTTGTAACACAGTAAATTTTTGTACTTACGGTGCCAACCAATAGTGGGAGTACTTCAACAGGAAGCCGCTGGTGTCTTCAGGGCAAGGTACCTATAAAAATAAAACAATACATCAAATTTTGCAATCCACGTCACCTGTCTATTAGATATATTAGTCATATTATGACAAGTGTTAGCAATATCAAATAATATCTTCTGAAATTCAGTCGAAGTGACATCATTATTAACTGAGATGTTTCCAATATGTATTTTTAAAAGATGAAGTTAACTCTACTTTGCCAGGCTATGGGTGTTGCGCTTAAAAAAATGCTGGAATCACAGGATAATTTACTTACAAGGTCAAACGACTCGACGTGGAATGCTGTTCCCTTGAGATCGCTGATCTCTTGTGATTTCGGAAGCTTGAGAGTCGGATCTTTGATGTCGGCAAAACAGGACAAGATGAAAAGGATGATTATGACGACGAAGGAGATGAAGAACGTCACGTCCCTCCAGATGTCGTCAACCTAAAAACGGGAAAAATATTTAAATTGAATTACGGAACAACTAGATTCAATTCATTTATCATATATCTTACATAGATCTCTTTAAATGACTAAATTAAATTTATTTGTGATGTCATTCATCTCTTAACATTGAAGTTATTTTAGATATCTCACATCCCTGAAGACATCTTTTTTCAAATCTTACATCCCCTTTAATGATAGAATGAAATTTATTTGTAATATCTTATATCTCTTAAGATGACTAAATTAAATTTATTTTTGATATCTTACGTCGCTTAAGATGACTTAATTAAATTTATTGATGTTATCTAACATTTCTTAATAAGACTATATATTCAATTTAGTTTTTTGACATCCAACTTTTCTTAAAATGATTAAATTCAATTTATTTTTAGTATCTTTCATCTCTAGAGATTGCTGAATTCTATTTTTTTTTAACATTTGACATCTCTTAAAATGACTAAATTGAATTTATTTAATGTCTTACATATCTTAAAACGACTAAATTAAATCTATTTTTAATATCTTACATATTTTAAAATGACTTCACTCAATTTATTTTGGTATCTCACATGTCTCAAGATGACTAAATTCAATTTATTTTGTTATTTGTATATCTCTTAAAATGAATAAATTCAATTGATTTTGATATCTTGCATCTCTTAAGACTAAATTCAATTGATTTTGGTATCCTACATGTCTTAAGATGACTAGAAATTTAATTGATTTTGATATATTATATCTCTTAAGATGACTAAATTCAATTTACTTTTGATATCTTACATCTCTCAAGATTACTAAATTCAATTTATTTTGTTACATTATATCTCTTAAGATGACTAAATTCAATTTATTTTTGACATCTTACATCTCTTATGATGACAGTCCTGAATCGGATGACCCCAGTGACAAAAGACAAGGCCCAGAGGAGAATGGAAAACCCTGAAGTGATCTGTCCTTTGCTGTACTCAAAGTGGTACATGATTGCCACTAACAGCTGAAAATGAAAAACAAAAACAAAATTAATCTAGTACACAAATTGCTACATATGGTTTAACATCTCAAAGAGATAAACCAAAAATTCATATTTATCAAACTGATAGTACTGATGAGACACATGTTCTGAAAATGATATTTTCAGAAGTAGTAAATTTAGATATTTGTAAAATGATGAAATATAAATTCTTTTATAAAACTTATTTATTTATCTATTTTTATTAAACTGAACTTACATAGCCAGCTATCTGCACTGCTGGAGTAATGTAGTACACAGGCGGAACATACTCTCCATTGTTATCGTCCGTAGCCGCTTTGGCAATGTCCACAATGGCAAGTATCATCAGGACAAGACTTAGCAACTAAAATGAAAAATCATACATGTGTGCAATAAAGATTAGTGTTACAAAGGATAGATGGATCATTGGGGCTTTGTATATCCTATTTTCATGCACTGAGAAATACTAGTGTTATATCTTTACCAATCAGTATTGTATTAATTGAGACTATTAAAATCAATAATAGCACAGTCCAGATTGTCCTGGCTAGAGTATAGTACTGTCTTGATTAGTCAAGCTTCAGGACAGCACAGTCCAAATTGGTCCATTTGTAAATTTGTAGATCTGTCTAAATTGGTCCAGCTTGGATAGAGCACAGTCCAAATTGGTCCAGCTTGGGTATAACACAGTCCAAATTGGTCCAGCTTGGGTATAGCACTGTCCAAATTGGTCCAGCTAGGGAATAGCACTGTCCAAATTGGTCAGCTTGGGAATAGCACTGTCCAAATTGGTCCAGCTTGGGTATAGCACAGTCCAAATTGGTCCAGCTTGGGTATAGCACAGTCCAAATTGGTCCAGCTTGGGTACAGCACAGTCCAAATTGGTCCAGCTTGGGAATAGCACTGTCCAAATTGGTCCAGCTTGGGTATAGCACTGTCCAAATTGGTCCAGCTTGGATAGAGCACAGTCCAAATTGGTCCAGCTTGGAAATAGCACTGCCCAAATTGGTCCAGCTTGGGAATAGCACTATCCAAATTGGTCCGGCTTGGATATAGCACAGTCCAAATTGGTCCAGCTTGGGAATAGCACTATCCAAATTGGTCCAGCTTGGGTATAGCACAGTCCAAATTGGTCCAGCTAGGGAATAGCACTGTCCAAATTGGTCCAGCTTGGGTATAGCACTGTCCAAATTGGTCCAGCTTGGGAATAGCACTGTCCAAATTGATCAAGCTTGAGTATATCACTGTCTAGATGGTTGATCTTGGGTATAGCACAGTCTAGATGGTCAAGCTTTGGTATAGGACAGTCTAGATCAGTCTGGCACAGTCCTGTTTGATCCAGCTTGTGTACAGCACAGTGGAATTTGGTCCAGCTCGAGTATAGGGCAGTCTAGATTGATTTAGCATTCTTGATCGGTCTAGATTGGTATCGGACAGTCCAGATCTGTCTGGGGAAGTCCGACTAAAGGTTATTAGTAACTTATTAGAAATTTGACCTCAATGAAAGATTGAAAATTAGGCCTACTTACAATTTTTATTACGTTGAGTGGAGTTTTTTC
This sequence comes from Platynereis dumerilii, assembly GCA_026936325.1. Classification (NCBI taxonomy): domain Eukaryota; kingdom Metazoa; phylum Annelida; class Polychaeta; order Phyllodocida; family Nereididae; genus Platynereis; species Platynereis dumerilii. Next base: position 70,317,530 of record JAPTHN010000005.1, on the reverse strand, counting down.
TGTAAATGAGTAGACAGTGGGTATTCTGACGAGGAAAATTGTGTAGACGATTGAGAAGATGGCAAAAACACAAAGAGGGAGCCAGGCCATGATGGACATCTGGCAACAGTAAGGAACGTCCGGCGTTCCTGCAGAATTGTTCCACGGGGCGCCCCATGACAGCGCTGAGTCCTGAAAGAATAAATATTACATGATTATTTATTCAATTTTAAAAATTGATGCATCAAAAGAAAGCCTTTAGTCACTGAAATCATGTGTATAATATTTAAATGATGGCCTTATCCTCTTCCAAAATATGTACGTCTGTATCGAGGAAAGAAGAGAGCCAAATTGAACTCGAGTACCTGCATTTTACTGTTATTAATGTCTTTTTCATGGCTGGGCCATGAACAAAAAGTTGTTATCTATTCGTTCGTCGAATTAAATTTGAAAGAGGCTAGTGTTTCTGGAACTTTTTTTTTTGGTGGAGGAGGGAAACATTTTTTTATATTTAAATAAATTAATTTGTAATTTGTTTCTTGGAGGATTCTTTTCAATGCAAAAACATTGTCATTATCACAAATATGTATAGCTGACAATTAGCTAAAGTAAGTAAAGTAAAGTAAAGTAAAATTTTATTTAACGTTAGTGATGACAATAAAAACAGATTACAATAAGCTGTTCTGCTTTTAGCCTACTAGTAAAATAACGCTGTATGTATGCATTCTGAAATATTTCGTTTTTATTAGAACTGCATTCTGAGGTATCTTGTGTTGTTGACCTGTTATAATAATTCAGCAAGTGGTGGAAAATTGTTTGCAAAGTTTGATACAATTTGAATTATTGATACCTTTTTTGGTTTTCGGTATTTATCGTGATACATCAACACATGTGCACATTTTGCCGGATCCTGATTTTACCTAAATTTTGCACCTAAATTTTTGTTCAGGGAGTCGTTCTCTACAGTAAAACTTCCAGGCTACGTCAAAGACAATACAACGAGACATATCTGTCTTTAGAATTGTCTACATTTGACATTTGATTGACAAAATGAGCTTTGTAGAATCACAGAAATGTCCCAGAATGAGCTTTGTAATGTCACAGAAATGTCCCAGAATTATGAAAACGTGAAAACACCATTATAGTTTATGGCAGTCAAATGTTGGGTGAATTGATAAGAATCTAATATTTTGTTAGGCTCAAGTAGGACTGAATAGTAGACCGTTTAGCGTTATCAAAACTTATGATAACAGATGTCACATAGAATTGTAGTAATACATAATGTTCACATAGGAAAACTGAATTATGCGTGATCTTATTATGAGTGTTACCATAATTAACCTTCACAATCCTCCTGGCTTTTGCATGAGAAGTTATAAGTAAACATTTACTGTAAAATGTTGAAATCTTAAGTAGAGGTGTGGCAATTATTAGTAGCTACATAGACATACCAAATGTCCGGCTTATGAATAGTATCTTGCGAATAAAACACATTATACATAATTATGTGAAAATATCGAGCTCACATGGCTTATTTGGGACATGTTCGAAGGAGAAACATGACTTTATTACACTGTAAAATTTGAAATTTTGAGTTAGCTCAAATGATTGAGTGAGATGTTTGCACAATTTGTTTGAGCCATGATAGCTTGCCGTTTTGAGTTATGATAATCTTTATGTTGTTATAACTTGCAAACAACAAGCTATCTTGGCTCAAAGGAATTGTGCAACCATCTCACTCAATCAATTAAGCTGAGTCAAAATTTACAGTGTAGTCACAGAAATTTGTTACAATGACAATGCTGTGCTTGCATCAGAAAATACCTTTTAGTGAGGAGAGATGTCTACACATATCTATCCATAGCTATTGGAAGCTAAACTTAGCTAAACCTATCCCTAGCTATCCATGACCATCCACAATTAATGTTGTTTAAACAAGGAGTAAAGGATTTCAGTTTATGCAAAACAATAGAAGTGGATAGTTATTGATGGCTATGGACAAGACATGTATAGCCACAGACATGCAGCTACATGTTGCTTTGTACTAATAACCAACCAATGGGCATTGGGCACATCGGCTGTAGCAATGTTGTGACATCGTCACAATTTTGGCGAAAATTCAATTTTGCGGTATAAATGACTTGTCACAACAGTGTTGAAGCAATGCCAAAATATGATGTTAGCATACTACATTGTGGCAATGTTGACATAACATTGTGAAAAAATCTTGATGTTGTGAACTTGTGGTCACATTGTGGCATTGTAATTTCTACCATTCATTTCTACATGACGATAGACCACCCATGCAGTGAATCTACCATAGACAAATGGGTTTGATATGTCAAATTATCATAAATGATTTGATGGCTGAGGCAGTAACATCTCAGAGGCATCAATTGGTCATTGGCATAGTTTTCACGATTGTTTAAATTTCCATGATACAGACGATGCCGAAGGAGTAGAACCTTATAAACTGGCTTACAGGCCCCGCTAGAAATTGGTATGCGCAGTTGCAGCCGGAGCTCACTCTTGATGAGTTAAAGGAAGAACTTCTTAACAAATACCATTTAGACATTGGTTCCTGCACAACTAGGGGAGAGTGGGGCCAGTTGAACCGGCAGGCCAGTTGAACCGGCAGGCCAGTTAAACCACCCTTGATTTTTCACCAGGTGGAGCATGCAAGGAAATATGCATACAACCTTGTGTTAGGCCTTATTAGGCTAATCTTTTCCATGTAGATCTTTTGGCTCTGAGACACATGGTAATGAAACTATCATACTTTTTTCGTTTTTAGCATGAAAAACTGAGTTTGTCACATTGAGATTGGAGCTTTCATAGCATTTAAAATACCTGGTCTGCAGGGATGTCATGTCATCATAAGTTAATGGGTTATGTGTAGATGGAAACCCACCTCCTTAAAATGGTTTCCTACAAAAAGGGTGCAGCCAGGCTATATATAGATACATGGAGGTCCAGGCGGGGCCAGTTGAACCGGGGGGAGTTTATGGCAATTTTTTACTTTTTTTTTTAATCAAATCTTTAACAAAATACACTTACAGTGAGAGGTACTATTCACTAAAACGTTTTTTTTAATAGGCCCATTACAATGGATTAAAATAAATAAATGAATTTATTATTAATTTTTAACCGTCGACTGGTTCAACTGGCCCTAGGCTATTCTTTGAAAAGAAAAAAATGTGTGAGACGTCAAATTTAGCCAAACATGCTATGCTCCTCGCTAAACTTGTTAGCAAAAATAAAGGACTGCAGCCCCACACTTCACCCATCATCCATCCAATGGTTCAACTGGCCCCATCTATTGTGTGATTAAAAATATTCCATCCAGTTGTGATAATGCAGCTTTTTGTCAGAGTCATTGTGCAAATGTCAGAATTAATGATGGCTAATTATCCAATGGGAATTATATAAACACCAACCTATTAAAAAGCCATTAAAAGTTCCTTGAAAATAAATCAATATTATGTACAAATTCAATAAGGTGAAGTGATTGTTTTATGGACATTCATATCATTAAGCAAATATAATGGCATATACTTCGTTACATAAAATCTCATGTGTGGCATTTTATCTGTCGAAAAATAATAAAGTTTAAGTGGACTACCTGAACACCAGTAAAATATAATGGACAACATTCATTGACTTTTAAAAATTGTCAGTCTTGCTTTTTATAATCTGAATAATTATTTATGAGTGGGTCACCGGTGTACTAATCTGTAGTGGAAATAAAGCATTGTCTTTGGAGGTGTCACTCTAACTTTTTTATAATTCGAAAATATTATGTTAAATATTTTTAAATAGAGATTGATTAGTGACAAATTGTGCCCCATATATCATAGTATTACAAATGGCCAGCGTACACCTTTTTAAAATATAAAATTAAGATACATCAGCCGTTACTGGTCATGTTTGGCTAACTTCACTGATTATTACTCTGATGCCATTTGACACCTCTGTCAACCAATCACATGCCAGTATTTCAGGGCGATAATTCCTATATCCTTTGTTGCCCATTTGTCATCTCATGTTTGACTGTTTGACTGTTTGTCTCATGGTATAAGCCGGTTATTCGTATAGGATTAGTAATATGTTTTTATCACACCTTGGGCTAAAGTCCTCGGGTGATAAATCACATATTCCCTCTCCCATGGTGAAAAACCTATACTTATCAGTTACACGTTTTACCCCTTAATTACTGTTGTTGCTGGATAATAATGCATTAAATGAACAATAACTGACTCAAAAAGAGGAGTTGTTAATTTGTGAATTTTACGGTTCTGTAACCATTATTGAAATGTGATGAATGATTTGCTATATAACTAGGCCTACCACTCAAATAAGTCCTCAGTATCATAGAAATAGACAAGTATTCTAAGGTTAACAAGTTATAAAAACATCAGGTGTCAATTTTACGACCAATTCTTGGTGTGAGAGTGTCATTTTAAGTGGATGTCTTATCTATTCAACAGGAGGAATTAGATGAATATATGTCTTAGATTTCTAAGAACCTGTTTGCATTCAATGGTCCACTCAATAGCTGTAGAATAGTATATAGCTCAATAAATATCCCAACTTGAGTGGGTATACTTTATATTAAAGTGTTAGGCAGCTACCATGTTACGTTGTGTAAATCAGAAATAATGGCATTATCGGTGATCACATTGACAATGACTTGTTTTGTGACTTTCCAACCGAAGTCAGCTAGTAATTTTACAAATTGTCAAACGTAAATTAGTGGTAGTGTAGGCTACTCACCACTGGAGAGGGGACATGTAATTTATAATCTGAGGGCTTTAGCCTGAGGTGTGGTAAACACATATATACCCGACCCCATGGAGAATAACCATCTTATCTCATGAGACAAACACTCAAACAGTCAAATGAGACTGTAAGTCAACAACAAAAAATGAAGGAGTTATCCCCCCGGAAATACTGACATGTGATTGGCCGACAGTGGTGTCGAAAACTCAATATCTCTAATTTCTGTTTCACTTTTTCCTGCTAAGTTGTAAAGAAAAGCTGTTACAGGTGATTTCATTAGTACGCGATTCTTAGGTTCTAGACCCACCAAATACATGACATTTTTAGTTAATCTGATTGGTTTAGAAGCAACAGAACGTCACACATTGGATTTATCAAACATAGCAACTTCTGGTTTAGCATTGATTCCTCACAGCCAAGTGTGAATGACAAGAATCGCATGGTAATTAAATCACCTGTAAGAAAACACCAAAATCAAAAGATAGATAGATATGGTAAGTGCAGCGCAAGAGTTGATTGATGAAATGGGAGAGAGAAAGTGAGAGTCCTCGACAGTTAACATATTAAACATTTACCCTATTTGATATTTAACTTTCATAACAAAGACACTGATACAAGGTACGCAAATTTAATGTCTCATCCGAACTACATCCAGCTGGGATTTTGCTCATGAAGGTCCACTGAAAATTTCAGGTTCCCAATCCGGGCTTCGAACCGATGCAGTCAAAGACCTTCACCACTCTGCACCAGGCCAGTAGCTTTTTGTGAGGTTTTGCAAGTATATCACCACTTCATTTAGTGGAGAAAATGTATTACATTACTTTTGTAAACATTTAACAACTAAAAAATTCACACAGGTAATAAAATAAAGGTATTCAATTAAAACGTTGTCTTAACTTATGTACTAAATATACCAACAAATGGCAAAAAATGAGACAGGTCAAAAAACAAGAACAATGAACTATGTATTATGGCATCAGGCTAGAATGCAGAATCATGCTATGAGGGATGCTAGGTTCAATTTTAAGGGACACAAAAATACATTGTATGTTTAGGCATGCAAATATATACCGATTTTTAAAATTTATATTTGTTAGAAAGTTCTCGATTTCTTCACAAAAGTTTTAATTAAATATTAATTGTACTTTGCAAAGCACCTCTGCTCATTTTAAAACGGGTCACAATTGCTTGTGTATGTGTAGGATGTACTAAGTAAATGGGTTTTTGGGTGCGAACACTTTCTGGTAACTTGTTTTAAAGGGCTGCATGCGAAAGAGAAAGCTCTATCTTCAAATTTGTTTTGGCCGTTTGAAGTTGGTTCTTGAGTGATTCTGTTAACATGAGGAGCAATGGCAACATTAATATTTTTTGTAGGGACCATCTCAGATCTGTGTTATAAGCTCCAAATGAGGAAAGATTTTACAGTGGAGGTCCCTAACTAAAGGGGCAAAAAGAATCAGCCAAGTGATATTTGTCATCAATTTATGTGTACTGCAGTGGTGGAGCTTCTTGAGTTTCTGGAGGGGGCCACTAGGAAGTTGGCCTTGCAGATATACTTTCCCTATAGCAGGAGTACCCTCCAAATTTACCTCCAATATTAGGAAGGTACTCATGCTACAGCAAAGGTAACTGTGACTACAATTTACAAATCAAGTATATATTTGCCCCTCTTTATGCTCAGTAGCTCCATCACTGCATGACCTTGGGAGCCACTCAACCATGACTGTCATGGTTGAGTGATTGGGGACCATACCCAAAGCACACCTGGAGCATAATATTATCCCATAGAGATTTCCTTAAAAAAATCATATAGCCTAAGTGTATAAAGATTTGAGATGATATAAGACAAGTGATAAAAGAAAACACTGTATGAGAACATTAGATATTCAACTTCTCACAAACTGGCCAGTCTAAAAGTGTAATAATCCAAATATTATGCAAGCCACAATTAGTTTGTTGTAATGGAAATAGAAATGTCATGTTCATGACAAAGAATATAAAAGGGCTTCTCATTGCTTGGTTTGCTGTCTATGTTATAGTCCTTGTCATACTTACGTGGAATCTCAAGTTCTTTTCTATGCTCTTGAACTGTGATGTCAGAGATGACTCTATTCTAGCATTGCAATATATGTAAATTAACTACAAGCTGTGATGTCATTTCAAACTGGGTCAGATTCCCCAGCTTCTAGCCAATGTTGATCCTCCTGAACTGAGCGTCACAGTTTCAACACAGTGTCAGAGTAAGAGTTTTATCAGGGATAGCCCCTACAACTACGTCATCACAGCTTGATAGCCAATGGGCTGACAGTAAACTACGCATCACAGTTCAAACACTGATATATTGAAGGAAGCATTACATTTGTGATCCCAATGATTTATCACAGCAATCACAAGTCTAATCCTACCAAATGGCAGCTTTGTGAGCATTCACAGTAGACAACTGTTATAATCCCCACAGAGTTGTTTGATTAATCTACAAATTTGCTAACTTACAACTTTAAACTTTGATGGAAGCTGGTATAAACAGAAGGCTTTGACAATTTGTTAGTAAACACATGGCTTATGTTATGTATATTTGTTCTGGCAGCCCATTGGCTGAGAGGCTGTGATGTCAAACTTGCATGGGTTTTCCCGACCAAATTTTCACTCTGACACTGAGTTGAAACTGTGATGCTCAGTTTGGTGGATTGGCATTGGTTAGAAGCTGGGGAATCTGACCCGGTTTAAAATGACATCACAGCTTGTAGTTAATTTACATATATTGCAATGCTAGAATAGAGTCATCTCTGACATCACAGTTCAATAGCATAGAAAAAAAACTTGAGATTCCACGTAAGTATGACAAGGACTGTAATAACACCTGTAATTAGGCATGCCTTATCATGAGGTAACATGTATAAGGTTTGTTAAATCACACTCTCACAGTGGTACATTGAAGGTGTAGATGTAACTTACACATACATAAAACATTATTTGAATATTTGGAAAATAAAATATGTGTTTGAAGAAACCTCAGGTCCCTACAATTCTTTTTTTAAAAAATTTCTTGTTTATGGTCTTGATTCATTTTAAGCTGGTCAATTAGTGGACTGTTTTTGGTTATGCAGTGATATTCGGCTGTTCTGTGTTGCAGCAGGAATAAGTAGCCGATGAAGTTGCTTTCCATATGGTTTTAAATTTTGAGTCACCTCAAATGATTGAGTGAGATGGTTACACTATCTGTTTGAGCTGACTTAGCTTGTGGTTTCGAGTTGTGATAATCTGTCCGTTGACGTAACTTAGAACAACAAGCTATGTCAGCTCAAAGGAATTGTGCAACCATGTCACTCAATCATTTGAGCAGACTCAAAGTTCAAATTTTACAGCGTGTCCAACATAATAACAGTTTCAAGAAGCGTAGGGCTAATTTGTGTATGCTTAATTTAAATGGAAGTTGTTGCAGCTGCGAACTATAAACATATTGAACTTTTCAGTTTAATGAGCAGTTATAATTATCCAGATAAACATAGTAATTTCCTGAGAGTAATACCAGATGGCCGAACGAATGATTTCTTTTTCCAAAAAGGTCTTTCTTGAAACTTCAAGAGAAGGTACAATTTATGACTGTTGATAATATTCCATTGATATAATGATGATGATATGATATATATATGTGGGCCTAGCAGACACTCTACCATGTATAGTTTTATGTTGATATTCTATCACAATTATTTTCAAGAATTAAAACAGGAATACGAAGCAAGGTTCTAGGAAAGTTCAGATAAAAAGTGACTCAAAGGCAATTTTAAAAGTTTCCCGAAATTATCCGATATTTTACTGCAAACATGTCTAAGTCATCATTCATTTCAAATTATTATATATTAATTTTTTTCAATGTACCGGTATTGATGGTCATTAATTCAGAGATCGAGTCTAAACAACAATATTTCCCCTGCCTTCACTGTAAAATTTGAATGCTGAGTCTGCTTTTATGATTGAGTGAGATGGCTGCACAGTTCCTTTTAGCTAACATACAGTGTGTTGTTTTAAATCTCATTCAATCATTTAAGTCCATACAATTTTACAGTGTTGTAGGTATTCAAGAACGCCCATTTTGTGATTGGTTCCCTAAACTGTCCTTATTATAATTATTCGTGCCTTCAAGCAGATATTTTTCATTTAATATATTCATATTGTTATTCAATACAATGTCATTCGGACACTTTTTAAAAAATGGGATGGTGTACTAGATGCTGTCATATCTTATGCAGCCGCAATCCGAAGCTCCTTTTTTGTAAATCTATGATTATGAATAATGAGAAAGCAAATATTTGTATAAGTTGATAATTAAGATAACAAAACACTGGTTTTTTTTTGGTATATGTAATTTGTGCGCAACTCTATTATCAGATATTTCAAGGTGAATTTTTAATTTCTGACACGTATGTTCAATGCCAGGAAACTTAAAATATTGGTCTACGGCTTTTGTAAGTTTTTGAATGGTAATTTGGCAAAATGTCTAAAGGATGATAAATCAGAAAAATGAGAAAGTACTAAACTATAAATACTGGATGTGAATTCATTCCTGTCTGTTTTGACAAATTTGTGTGTACTTTTTTGCTGATTTCAGTAAATAGGAAAACAGGGGGAATTAAAAAAGATTTATTGTAAAATTGAATGTCAATAAAATACTATCCATGTGACTGAGTCTATGGGAAAGTCAATTTAGTGTCTATACATTATTATATGCTGAGCTGTTTAACATGTACCTAAAGTTCTAAACTGACTTCTCTATTAATTTTCAGATGGAAAATATAAATTTTGTTGATTCCAAGGTAACGTGAAGAGTAATAAAACCTTCCAGGATTGCAATTAAATTATTGCATTCTGAAATTAATATTGTGTAAAATAATCTTCCACTCACCCAGAGGACTCCCAAACTGTTGGTCTCATTTTCATTTCCGCAGACGTCATCCCAGTACACGGTCATGTTGAAAGTCTTTTTCTTCTAATAACAGTAATATACACAACTGATATATTATGGGATATCACTCCAATGGCACTGTAGTGTAGTGTGCCTTAAACGAGACTTCGTAATGGAACTATGCGATCCTACGGCTGGCAATCCATGGCAACCCGCGTCCTCAAAAATCCAGATGTTATGCGCCGCGCTCCGGCCACCGAACTGACGAAGTACTTAGTAATTTCTCTATATATTCTTGCAATCACACAACCCGACTGCTCTTGGAGTTCTTATCTGTTATCATGTCCTTAAATGTGAACTAGATATTAGCATTCTGAAATACACTTGTATAAGTATGAATAAATGTGATTGACAATCCTTATCGATATGAGTGTCTATCTTAATAGGAACGTTCCATTATGAAATACCTATTTTTTTTTCAATAAAATCTTCTTCAAATTAGTTTTCCTTCTTTTTAAACCTGTTTGTTCCACACTAGAATGTTAATTTCTAGAATTATATCCTTCAAAATGTCTAATAATTAATTAATGTCTTCCATGTCTGTTTGATACCATTTGATGGATATTAGTGTAACCTGTTAATTTACTTATTAAAAAAATGTTAAGTTAATTTAATTATTACTCTGGAAGATATTTAGTTATTGCACAATGATTTATTCAACCGTCTTTTATTATAGTAAATTGTTTATTTTAGATAAACTCAATTACCTAGGCTCCACAATTTCCTTTTCTTTGTTGTTGTTAAGTCCTAGAAACATTTTTTTTTTAAATCTGAGGGAGAAGCTCCTATGGCTAGCCTTATTTGATTTTCAGCTTGTTTGACAGCCCGACCAAACAGATTTTCTGTCTACGAAAAAAAATTGAAGTTACCTTATTATTTTTACGATATTGACTTTTCTAAAAATTGAGATTATAGCTTCTTTTTTTCGTCCCACCGACCAACCCAAGAAAAAGTGTCGGAAGATCCGAGAAGCAAAAGGTCAATTATGTCTGGCCTAGTATACGGAAAATGAAATTTCTCCAGCTGCTTTATATAGAAGCACTCAATGTGATTTATTACATCCTCTACACTATACTCAAACTGACTCAGTGTTTACATGTTTATACTCAGGTAATAAACCTCAAAACAAATTGAAAGCAGAATGCAGCGTGCCTTCAAAGTTGAAGGATTTTTTTAATTGAAGACTCCACAGTTTTGGCTAAACGCAGGGTGGTGCCTTTCAAAATTAATTAACACAATGTGGGGGCCTGGAGCATGGTTTTATTGTGTCCGAGAGCAGGGCCTCGTTCTGTGTGAGAGCAGGGCCTCGGGCCCTTTGTCGTCATCAACGGCCTTGTCCTGCCAACGCTGTTGTGGATCCAAAGGCATTTCACTGATGCAAGAACCACCCAAACTTATGATACCCAGGGTTTACACTGCTGCCAAAGATGCCGCTCTTATGTCTCACTGCTCTGAATATTTGCCTTTAATCCCCAAAATTCTTTGTTGCTTAGTAGAAGATTACTGAGAAGCTTCAGAGAAGCATCTTCTTCTCCTGAGACAAAGCGTGGTGCACCACAACCTGATAAGTACATGGATGTCTACTTTTAACCAAAAATGGATTGACACACATTCGCAGGATCACAAGGAAACAATCTTAAGATTTATGCTTCAGCCAATTACTAAAGATAGATAGATAGAATGATAGTAAGATAGCTAGATAGAACAGCACTCTTTTTACAATTTATGAGATGCGTCAATGTGATGATCATATTCCATTGAGTTATAAGGGGTTATTAAATTGCTCGAGGACACGGTGCATGCATTGCATGCTATTTTTAATTCTCTTGTGTGAGTATTAGGGCTCTATATCGTTGCCGACATTCGATAAGATACGTATCATCAGCATACCTGATCGATACACAATTCGTACCGTCGGTTTGCAAATTCGGGCCGATCCGCATTTTAGAAATATGCATCCCGAAAAACCAAATTTTTGGCCCGGAAAGTCGATCTCGCATCAGAGCGGACGTCAAGATGATGCAGCGCTCGAGTTTATTTCATGATTTTGTGGACATTTTCTGTCAAATCTCCGTAATAAAACAACTTTTTTAGCTGGATATAGCGTTATTGAACCAAACCGAAAGTGCTGCTTTGAAAACCGGTTCGGGAACCGGCCAGACTACATACCAGTACGGCCAGTATTTATCGAACCGGTATTCCTGATCACCACAAATTGGAGCAAATCAGTGACCTTCCCAAATTCATCATGTATTGCTGAAGTGACCATTTATTTGGCAATGGAAACAGCGTTTTGAGCATGGAAAGATTGGGCAAACTCTGCACTTTTTAAAGTCTTCAGGCACTTTCCCTGTTACTTTGTCATCTTTGAATATCACACTGTAAATTCTGAAATTCTGAGTTAGCTCAAATGATTGAGTGAGACGGTTGCACAATTTGTTTGATCCATGATAGCTTGCTGTTTTGAGTTATGATAATCTTTATGTTGTTATAACTTGCAAACAACAAGCTATCTTGACTCAAAGGAATTGTGCAACAATCTCACTCAATCAATTTTTAAAAGCTAACTCAAAATTCAAAATTTACAGTGCAGTTCCAGTAATTCAGGACACTTTTTGGTGCAAACTATTGAATTGTGCAATTCTGTGTCAGCTTGTGTCATAGAACGATTTATTTAAGTTCATCCATCTAGCAACAACAAGTTCACAGTCATAGTGTCTTACTTTCTTGGAGAAGATAATGCCTTTACTTGGTCGTTTAAACATTTTAATGATGACTTAGGCATTTGCTATCTCATTGACAATAGTCAATTTCTCCATCATCATTTTTTTTGGATGCTCTCTGCTGTTATATATGGTGCAATAAAAAAGTTCTGCAATGACTTTGCATAGAACATACATGATAGAACCTCAAAGGTTTTCTGCAGTCCTCTTATCATAAGCCAGTTTTCAGACCTCAATTGCATGGGTCGGTCAGGGTTAATCAAGTCATCTGAGGATGCCCTTGTCCCGTAGCTAACTTTTTGATCTCAGCCTGGTTTCTTGCAAAGGGATGCGCACCCTTGATTACCTGGCTGACGAGCAATCTTGCTTTCGAACACGGCATATGCCTTATTGATCGATATTCTCTTGTGAGGTTGGGGGTACACCATGCAAGCGCACTGTCTCATGTTGGCCACAAAGGATAGTGGTCTTCACCTTGGACCCCTTGGTGTTACCACCCAGTGCCAAGAGGAGGCTCGAGACCTGCGGGGGAGTATTATAGTAAGTTAATGTCAATATATAATAAGTTAAATCGTGTGCCTAGTTTCCAAAGCCCCTGTGGTTCAGATGCCAATTTAAATTGAAGAGCTAGTCTGCAAATTCTCAATATAGAGAGGCCCCCCCAGGGTTATATCCAAACTTACATTTTTGGTGCGTTTATCTATTGATAGGATTTAAAGCCAGAGGAGTTTTAGGTGACGTCACAAATTTTCAGGGCAAACAGCTCCAAACCATAGTAGAAATTAAAGAAACAAAAAAATGTGCATGGTTTTTGTAAGTTTGACTAATTCTTTGAAAGGGGTTGTCAGCAATAACTTTGGAAATTTTTTGAAGTACAATGGATATCTACATTGCTTCACTTTATAACCATCGCATAAATATGATTTGGATCATGTTTTTTGCATTTTAGTTCAAAATATAGAGGTCAAATTAAAATATGTGGGTTTGGGGCGAGAGGCCCCACATGATATGGGGCATGACGCCCCCTTCACTGGGGGGTCGAAGCTGCTTCAGGAACCATTAAATAATGTGTACTTTACCTTAAATCTTGATAGAATAGCTAATTAAAAAAAAAAAAAAATTTGGCCCGAAATTGAAACAGGGCAAAAAATATTAAAAAATAAAAATATGAACAGAAAAATTCTGAAATTCAGAAAAAGTGAATAGAATGCCTTAAAAATGATAGAAGAACCCTAAGAAATAACTTTTAGGCTGAATGCGCTCGCAAAAAAAAGGATTATAATACGGGGGCTTCTTGCCCGATGGGTGGGGTAAGAAGGCAATTTAATTTTTTTACAAAAATGGCCGTAACTCCTTTAGTAAATTTGGTAGACATTAGTTTCACTAGTTATTAGTAGAGTCAAGTGATCCCTTCCTGACAGCATAAGCATTCAAATAATCGCCCATAAAAAGTAGGTCAAATCGCACCTCGAAGTTAAGAAGTTAAGGGGGGCCGCATGCCCCGACCTACTCTAATTCAATATCTGCACAATTATGATATAGGACCGATGTTGAATTAAGGTGCGAGCCTTTTGCCTGATCTCAGTGACACATGTTGATTGTTGACACTTTTAAAGGGTGTTTGTCGTCTCTCAATGTCTTTTTTACCTACTCAAGAACAGTATTTGTCATATAGATAGGGGAAATCACTATGTTAGGAGGTCTTCCATATGTGGAATCTTTTGCCAAACATGGTCAACACTCAAGAGAGCTGTCATTTAAGTTCCTGGAGATGATAGTCTGTTAGTTTCAGCCTCAAGTCTAAATCACTATAAGCCGTGTTCTTGTCTGTGTACCCCGGCAATTAGGATTTGCTGGCTACCTTGGAGTGCTCAGGTCAAAAGTGGGAGCACATTTGCAATCAAGATTTCTTCGTACAATTTTTGCGATGTGGCTTTTTCAAGTGGCTCCTTCTTCCTTGATTTCAGTGACTCAGTACAATATGTGCTGAGGTAAGTAAAACATTGTTTAAAATGAGGGGTACCTCAAGGGTCTTTGACCTGTCTGTTGCTGTTTAATGTATTTTTTAATGATGTATTACTGAATGTGGTGGTGTAGTGGTTAAGGTTCCCGTCTGCTCCGTGGAAGGTCTTTGCCTGCATGGGTTCGAACCCCGGGTGGGGAACCCAAAGTCTTCAGTGTACCTTCATGAGCAAAATCCCAGCTGGATGTCATTCGGATGAGACGTTAAATTGGCGGCCCCTTGTATCAGTGTCTGTGCTGGGCAAGTAAAAGATCCCTCACATGGGGTAAATGTGTAACATGTCGAGCCCTCTCTCTCTCTCTTTCTCGTCTCATCAATCAACCCTCGTGAGCTCCCAGAACTGGGCTTAGAGGGCTGCACTTAACATATATCTATCTATATCTATATCTATCTGAATACAGGAGACTGTTCAATTTTTAATTATGCTGGTGACAACACTATCTTACCATCATTCAAGTGTCAAACAAATTAAAACCTGTTCTAGAAAATTCTACTATTCAGGAGAAGCTAATGAGCTGGGAAATGTTTTGTCGCATTTTTCATTTTGAGATTTCTCAGTAATCCCTCCACATCAGTTACTGACCATTCTTGTATTCACTGAAATTATCTTCTTATCAGGTACGTGCTTGTTTACTTCACGTTTGCTTGGCTTTCACACCTACGCCATATAAATAAAGAGTGAAAAGATGTCGCAAATGAATGTTTGGTGGAATCTTCAAATTTTGTGGGACATACGCAACGTAAAAAAAATTTAGCCAAAGATGTATATTGTGAATCTTACTTTTTTTATAATGTTAAATGATTTAAAATGTTTCCCCTTTGAAGAAGTTGAAAATTCGCAGAAATACATTTCCACCAGCAGCTTGCTCCAAAATCATATTTGGGCAGTTTTAGAGTATTTGCATTCATCAAAAATTTCAATTTTAAGGCCAGATTGACCAAAAACTAAAATAATTGTAGACAAATCGTAATGGTACCAGTTGTATATTATATTGACCGAGTCATGACCGACATGTGAGCCAAATTTTAACTGCCTTTAACGTTCACTTTGGAAGTAGTAAGATATTGAAGACAAATTTTTGCACATTTTGGTGTCTAATGCCAACTTTTTCACTTTTATCAGATTTCACGGTGCCAATGCCCCAGGGCTGAAATGAAAATGGTACACATTTAATAAATTCAGTATAATATTTGTTTGGTAAATAAATGTATTTTATAATTTGAGATAAGGAGCAGCTAAGGTGTATATAAGATGACCACATCAAAGGAAATTACTTAATAAATTCAGCGGCATATTATCAAGGTATATTTACTAGATTTGATATCTGGTTCACTCTCTACATGTTACACATACCTCTATAAAGTATAACAAGAAATTATAACACATTTTATCGGTAACATCAGAAAACTGTGTACAGTCATATTGACTTTATCAATTACGATACACCCTTCTCTAATAACCAACTTCGTGACTCGTTAATTGCTACTTGTAAATTCGATTAGAATATTTATTTAATCATGAAAGTGTCTCAGAAATAGACCTCATTTCAAAATGGTCAAAATTAATAACATTATGAGATATGAATAATGATCCAGTCATTTTTAGCCACTTGTTACTGTTGTTATCATTTGAGAGATTGTCAACTTATACATACATTATATTTGACCTGCAGGTGCTGATAGTGAAATTCCAGTTATTTATTAAAATACAGTACTTATACTAAGCACATAAATATAGATAGGAAGAATATACATACACTCTCGATCATAAGGCCTGAAATAATTGATCTTTAGCTTCTCGACTCTTTTCGAGAAACTTTTTCTTGGGTCATTCAGTAGGACGAAAAAAGGTGTTATCTCAATTTTTTGATATGTCAATTTAATAAAAATTTTGGATAGGCTAAGTTCAATTTTTTTTTGTAGGCAGAAAATCTGTTTGGTTGATTGATATGAGAAGCTAAAAATCAAATCTGTTTTGCCTAAATATGGAATACAGCTGTATTTTCTAGAGAAATTGACAACTCGAACTCTTCTTCTTGTGCACACATCGGGCGGTCTAACCAATTATAACTTCTGCCTATAACCTACGACTCTGAGGACATATCTTTTTAGATGACTAACCCGCGAACTGCATCAGCAGAGAGAAATAAAGAATTTTTGCGTCTTTATAACTTATATTCAAAATGCCTCCTGAAATAAGTGGTTGCGTCTCAGAAAGAGGTTATGTTAGACCCTAGGCCTTTATGATGTATCATCTACCTTCTGGTAGTCAACCTCCAAAAATTTACAAAAAAAACCCCTCAAACATGTATGCCATAATCCTGATCAAGAGTGTACTATTGTCCACAGCTCTTGGGTCTTTGGTTTGCGGTTAATCATAAGAGAACAAAAATGTATCAAGATGCAAGGACTTAAAAATCTGTGAGAACTTTAATCAAAATTATCACATTAAACAAATAAGTAATTTAAAACTCATATGGAAATATTTGATTTCTTAAAGGAGGTAAATTGTTTTTAAAAATATTAGATTTTTACTTGTATAATAACATATATTTGAAAAATCGATATAATAGACTATCAAATAAATGAAACATATTAAGTTAAATATTTTTATTTGTGATAATAATGAATATTTTTATTCTCGCTTTCTGCAATGTCAAGGTTAGACTCAAAGATAAGACTAAACTTTAAATGTTATCTAGTTACAGACTGGATTGGCTGACACAACATATATGTATGTATCATCATTGAAATAAAATTTTAAATGTTACACCCATTGGCTCAGTACAATGCAATGAGAATAAACATTGAAACTGAGCTTCTTGGAGGTTCTTGAATCGAAAATACCTAAACCACTTTAAAAGTTCAACTTTGTGGGCATTTGTGTCAATTTGTCTCAAAGACATAGAAATACCTTGACTTCTCCCTCTCCCGGGGCCAGAAGCTTGTCTGCCTCGAATATGGTTGTCCGGCAGAGCGATCTACCATACTAGAATCAAATCTGGCATCCAGAAGTTCTGGAACAGGCACGGAGCATTCGGCCACCGAGTTAGAACTCACTCTGACTTTCAAGTTTTATTGAATTCATATCGGCAATAGAGCCTAACCTTCTCTTGCTTTTTTTGCTAATGTGGCCTGAATGTGAATTTCCATATTGTTTGATGTAAGTATAAAACAAAAGTTGTGTTGAAGCTAAGGTATTTTTGAAAGAAATCACACCTCTACAGGTGTATTCAAACTTTTGGAGGGTAGTGTATATTTGCCACATCATTGACAGTCATGCCTAGTGAAATCCCTATTTTCTTATCAGTTGAGTTTTTTTTTCAATCACTGTCTGTGTAATTATACAGCAGTATAAGAATGCTCTGAATGAACAATAACTGTTACACACCAATGACAGGAATGCTCTGAATTGACAATAACTGAACATTACACAAATGTGACAGGAATGTTCTGAATTGACAATAACTGACACACATACACATGACAGGAATGCTCTGAATTGACAATAACTGTTACACACATATTACAGGAATGCTCTGAATTGACAATAACTGACCACATATGACAGGAATGCTCTGGATTGACAATAACTGTTACACACATATGACAGGAATGCTCCAAATTGACAATAACTGTTACACACATATGAAAGGAATGCTCTAAATTGTCAATAACTGTTACACACATGTGGCAGGGATGCTCTGAATTGACAATAACTGTCACACACACATGAGAGGAATGCTCTGAATTGACAATAACTGTTACACACATATGCCAGGAATGCTCTGAATTGACAATAACTGTTACACACATATGACAGGAATGCTCTGAATTGACAATCACTGTTACACACATATGACAGGAATGCTCTGAATTGACAATAACTGTTACACACATACACATGACAGGAATGCTCTGAATTGACAATAACTGTTACATATTACAGGAATGCTCTGAATTGACAATCACTGTTACACACATATGACAGGAATGCTCTGAATTGACAATCACTGTTACACACATATGACAGGAATGCTCTGAATTGACAATAACTGTTACACACATATGACAAGAATGCTCTGAATGGACAATAACTCTTACAATTATATGACAATAATGCTGTGAATTGACAAAAATTGACATAACCAGAGGGCTATTCTGTAAACTCAGATTTACAGATTTGACACTTTAGCAGCCTGTGTAGCCCTACCACCATACCTTAGCTATTTCATTGTTATCCTGGCATGAGGCCGGGTAATAGGGGTATCAGACAAGCCATCAACCAAAGCTCCAAGTGCAACAGGAGCTGAGCTACATCAAAATATCAGCGTTTCGGACGTACATCGTGTGATGTACATCCGAAACGCTATATATTTTGATGTAGCTCAGCTCCTGTTGCACTTAGAGCTTTGGTTGGTGGCTTGTCTGATACCCCTATTACCTGGCTTCATCCCTATATAACAATAAAAAAGCTGAGATATAATGGTAGAGCTACACAAGCTGCTAGAGTGCCAAATCTGTAAATCTGAGTTTACGGAATTGCCCGAGATGACAAGAATGCTCTGAATGGACAATAACAGACATCAACAGGGCCTGAGTGTATGCCAGAAGATGTTAATATGCCTATACCACTTCCATTTCCAGTTACTCGTGCAATACTGGAGAGTATGAAGGTAAAGCATATTCCACCACATTAACAAACTATCCTGTGCTGGTTCTTGGCACACTCTAGAACATGTTCATTAAAAGACACATTTTACCAATTTTACCCCAGTCACCAATGTTTAACTTTATGAAAAATGCTCCTAGATTTTGAAAATTCCGAGGACAGGTGTCAGCAACTCGTGGAATTATTTCAGCCTGCATTGCACACTGTATGGTCCATAATTATAACTATCACGAGAGCAACAATGGTTTCATGGCATGGTTGCGAAGCACATCGTGTTTTATATCCATTGCACTCCAGCTAACATGATCAATGTCTGTTAGCTCTGTTTGAGTTGCTCTTGGCCCTGGGAGTTGCATGAGGCAGCCAAAATGTTGAAGGTTTTATTTCATAGTGCTGTAGTCTAGAATAGATAGACAGATGGATATGGTGAGTGCAGCCCTCTAAGCCCAGTTTTGGCCCGGCTGTTGGTGGCTCATGACATGAGGGTCAATTGACGAGATGAGAGAAAGACCGTGAGTTCTCAACATGTTACACATTTACCTCATGTGAGGGATCTTTTACTTACCTAGCACTGACACTGATACACGGGGCCACCAATTTAACCTCTCATCCGAATTACATCTAATAGCAGCTGCATCAGCACATGCATTTAAAATATAGTACCAACTATACAAGTTTACAGTGTTTACAGAGTCTTACCAACTGACCCCAGAAAAAAAGTGCCTAGAAAATATCTGAGAAACTAAAGATCAACGATGTCCGGCCTTAGGTTCTCTCAGTGCTGACCTACCCAAGTTTTACCTTTTTCATTTTCTACTTTAAAAAAAATAGACAGCTGTATATAAAAATTATAACATTCAATTTTACCAAAGGAATAACATGCACTAGTATGTACCAGCTAGCTGTTGTCTATTTACAGTATATGGCTCATCAAATTTGGAAAAAGTTAACAGTGAGTGGAAAAAATCTAATCAGCACCATCAAATAAATCGTTAAAACAACATAGAGCTCCCGAAGAGCTTCCGGATGATGATAAATTTTGTCTATCATAATGTCCGCTTCATGATTTTATTGCTTCACTGCACTGTAGGTTGCATGTGCTGTAAATTTCCCTTTCTACTATACAAGTGGGCCAATATAGGCCTATACAAGGTGTTGTTCACACATTTTGACATAATTTTATAGACTTTGTCATTCACTTTCAACTCGGCTCTTTATTCCGTAACGTAATTGCTGAATCATCTTGTCATGTCGTAATAAAGATTAAAAGGGTGTATTACATATTATAGTTTTAGCAATTTATCAAATTAGTTTACAGTAGGCCTAACTACTTGATAAATGACTTGAGCAAATTTTAATTTAAAATCACTTTCACTCAATAATCCATTATCTTACATTATTTTTTGACGTTCTAAAAATTACACCTGTACCGAATTGACTTGATAAAAACAAGAACAGTGTTCTGGGAAAATTAAAGTGTACAAGTTTCAGAAGGGAACAGGATTTCAAGTTGATGGTCATTGTCAGAGAACCATAATCTTTCTGCGCAACAAGAATTCCATGATCAACACGGGGATGATTATATGATTATCCCCCCCCTCCAACAAAATTTCAAATTACATCTACCAGGAGTTGCAAATTATTTATCATTATGTTTAGCTGTCTTTGCCATAACACCATTTGGAAATT
Organism: Platynereis dumerilii; assembly: GCA_026936325.1. NCBI lineage: Eukaryota > Metazoa > Annelida > Polychaeta > Phyllodocida > Nereididae > Platynereis > Platynereis dumerilii. Next base: position 70,296,702 of record JAPTHN010000005.1, on the reverse strand, counting down.
ATCATTATGATGTAAAAAAGTACAAGCTCAAGCTTGCTCGTCAATTTTTTAAAATTCAGAATTAATATCAGATAAAAAAAACTACAACATTTTGGCTTCTGGGGTGAAATGCCCTGCCGCATGACCTTTGCCCTATTCGATCTTGCTGAAATCATCCAAACATAAAAAATCTATGCCCCTGATGATCAAGATAGTCCTCAGTCATTCAGTACACTGCCAATTGTAGTCTAATTTGGAAATAACAAAATCAAAATAGATGGTTGCAAAAAATGGGGATTTACCTTTCTGAATTTCTAATGTATTTCATTTACTGAAGTTGAAAACTGTTGAATGATAGACGGAGCAAGGTGTCTCGTCCCTTATGGCAAACATGCGGGGAGTGAACCAGATGGTTAAATCAAAAGAAGTGATTCAGACGTCCCGTAATATGACCCAGGCATTTTTTTCTCATCACAAAGCAACGTGACTACTTCATGACTACCAAAATGCTAACAAAAAAATCCGAAAAGAAAAAATTTTTCTAAAAATAAATTTGCTTAAAAAGAATAATAAATGTTTGAAAAAAAAATTCCCCAAAAAAAAGTTCTGAAAAAAATAATAAATTCCCCACCAAAAAATATATATGTTCTGAAAAAAATAATTCCCGCCCCCCAAAAAAAAAATTTCCAAAAAATAAAAATGTTCGAAAAAAACAAAATTTCCAACAAAGGTTATTTTCCAAAAAAAAAGGGATAGTTTCCAGAAAAAAAAATTGCTTGCAAACAATATTTCCCAAAAAAATTAATGTTCAAATGAATTTATAAACTCTTTTTTGCAAACATTTTCTTTAGGAATATTACCTTTGCACCCTATTTCTGTTTGTCCCAATTTTTTCCCCAAACTTTTTATTGAACAAACTGAATACAAAAATGAATTTCGAGAAATGATTTAGATTTATAATTATTTTAGAGTCTGTAAAATTACTTTGGCATTTACATATTATTTATAAAAACGCTTAGAATTCACAAAATTCACAAAGACAAGAACAGCAAATGGTTCTCTTTGATGTCACACAGCCCAATCTTTGTAGACATCACGCCATGGCAACATTTGAGCCTCAATTTCAGCTTGGTTGCCATGGTGTTCCAAGTCTATCTATTGAGCCTCTTTTTCCACATGCAGTACAAGCGTGTTTGCTGAACTGGTTGGAGGGCAGGCCTATCAAGTTGGTAGAAGACATATCAAAATCTAACTTTCTACAATGACTGCTTCAGACAGCGAGGAGGATGAGGAAATGAAAAGACAATTTAAGAAAATGAAAAAAAGGCTCAGGAAAGCAAAATCTAGATTGGACCGACAGATGGAGAAAATGAAAAAGAGAATGGAAGAACAGGGACTAAAACACCCAGTATATTCAACAGATGAGAACAACAATGAAGGAAAAGTAGTATCTTCAACAGATAAGAACAAGGCAGAACAAGACTTAGTATCTTCAACAGATGAGGATGACAAAGCAGCAAAAGTACATTCAACAGCAGATGAGAACAACGAAGCAGGACAAGACTTAGTATCTTCAACAGATGATAACAATGCAGGACAAGCATATTCAACAGATGAGAACAACGGCAAAGAAAAAATAGTATATTCAACAGATGAGAACAACAATGAAGGAAAAATAATATATTCAACAGATGAGTACAACGATGAAGGAAAAATTGTATATTCAACAGATGAGTACAACAATGAAGGAAAAATAGTATATTCAACAGATGAGTACAACAATGAAGGAAAAATAGGATATTCAACAGATGAGTACAACAATGAAGGAAAAATAGTATATTCAACAGATGAGTACAACAATGAAGGAAAAATAGTATATTCAACAGATGAGTACAACAATGAAGGAAAAATAGTATATTCAACAGATGAGAACAACAATGCAGGAGAAGCAAACAAAGACGGTGGAGAAAGTGCGCAGAGCAGAGAGGAAAGTGGAGAAAGTGGAGATGGTGGAGAAAGCAGTGACAGTGGAGAAAGTGGAGATAGCGGAGATAGTGGAGATAGTGCAGAAATTGGAGAACGTGGAGAAATTGAAGATAGTGGAGATAGTGGAGAAAGTGGAGAGGAAAACAGAGAAAGTAGTAAGAGTGTAGAAAGTGTAAAGAGTGGAGAAAGTGTACAAAGTGTTGAAAGTTTAGTAAGTGTAGAAAGTGGAGAAAATAGAATAAGTGGAGAAAGTGGAGAGAGCGGTGAGTGTGAAGACAGTGGAAAGGAAAGTGGAGATGAAAATGGAGAAAGTGGAGAAAGCAGTGAGAGTGAAGAAAGTGGAGAATGTGATGAACATGGAGAAAGTGGAGAGGAAAGTGGAGAGGGAGAGGAAAATGGAGAATGGAGAGAAAGTGGGAAGGAAAATGGAAAAAGTGGGGAGGAAAATGGAGAAAGGAGTGAGAGTGAAGAAAGTGGAGAAAGTGCAGAGGAAAGTGGAGAAAGTGGAGACCAAAGTGAAGAAAGCGGAGAGGAAAGTGGAGACCAGAGTGGAGAGGAAAGTGGAGAAAATGGGCAAGCAGTGAAAGTGGAGATGTGAAGTATAAAGATTGTAGTAAGGAAACTGAAGACTTGTGAAAGTGTCCGTTAAGAAGAGAAGAGAGTGAACAAGAATAAATGAGCTCAAGGGAGAGAGAGAATAGAGAGATAGAGCATTGCAATTCATATTCATTTGTCATAACAGTTGCCTTAGTATTAAACTGTTTGTATTTTTAAATGGGTTACATGCTGGTTATCATCTTATTCTTGCATAATAATATGCGGTAGTGTTGCGGCCCTCACCGCTTTGGACCGGTATGGAGACTCTGGATTGGGGGTTATTCTATGGGAACAGGGAATTCAAAAGTAAAATGGCCAAGGGACATGGGGGACACAAAACCCTTTCTGAAGGTGAGGGACAGGGAATTCAAAATTCAATTAGAAAAATTGCAAAGGGAAGGGGAATTCAAAAGTAAAACGGCCAAGGGACAGGGGCCGCAAAACCCCATCCAGAGCCCCGGTATGGTCCAGGGCCATCACCTCTTCAGTGCCGGACCACCCTCAACTGAAAAAAAAGCTTGTCTGTAGCGGTTTTTATTGATTGTTGCCAAAATTGGGCATAAATCCGAAACCGGTACGAACCAGTATGCGGGACCACCTCCAGCAGTCTGGTCCAGTCCGTAAATATGCAGTTGTGTATTCATGAACGGGGGCTCTGCTGATGAGTTTTCTTCTCCGAATTTCATGCATCTGTGCTTATGTTACCACCTACTTGTGCGGTGGGTGGTAACACTAAGGTGAAGCCCTCTATCCTTAGTGGCCAACACGAGACAGTGCGCTTGCACACGTCTCCCCGACGGAAATGGGGCAACCTGTTTGCCGTGGGTTGCGACCCGTGTCGGAGGATGAAGGGGTCCTGGTAGTTGAGTTGGGTGGGCCTAAGTTGGTACGTCCCATACAATACACTACTTTGGCCTGGATTTCTCCTAGACGGGAGGCTGGATTGGCCCGGTCCAGTCAATCGGCTTGTCATGTTGTCTCTAGGACTTCGGTCCTATTTGGCCATGGCTGATGGGTCAATCAAAGAAGGTTCTGACCAAGTCTACATGCTGGCCATGTTTTTAATATGATTGCAGCTGTATCTCTTACCAAGCCTTCTACGAGTATATCCCTCATGTATCCCTGGACTAGGGTACTGGGCGCAGCCCTACCCATATTAGTCCCCCTTGTTGGGCTCCTTGGTGGGTGGGGAGCATGGGGGATGAACATCACAATTTCCTATGGCATACTCTCTTCCTAATTAACAGTCTCGACTAAAACGGCAGCGGTCATCCTCGGATGACTGTATCGACCCGGAACTTCTAAATCGACAAACGACAACACGAAAGTCGGAGTACCGACACAGGTACATAGTGTTCAAACCAACTAACAGGCTATCTCCCTTCGCCATCTACAAGACCATACTTCAAGAAGTCGGCGAACCTGCTGAGACAACGTTACAGAGAGATGGAACCGTCCTATTTAAGACCAGAAACGACGACCAGACTCGGAAACTCCTTAGGCTGAAAGATGTTGCAGGTACACAGGCAATAATCGAGCCTCATCGGACCTTGAATACTTCCAAGGGAGTGGTTTTCTCCTCCCTTAGCTATTTAGACTCGGATGACGATTTACAAGAGTGGTTTGAAACTTTTACTGATGTCATTCATTTTCATAGAATCCCAGAGGGATAATCGGGAGCTTCTTATCTTGACTTTTTCTGACACGACTCTTCCAGAGAGTGTCAAAGTTATATGGGAGCAATGTAAGGTACGACCATACATCCCCAATCCAAGAAGATGCTATAAATGTCAACGTTTCGGTCATCTGAGCAAATGGTGCCGACGACAAGAAGTTTGTGGACACTGTGGATCCGAGGACCACGTTCAATCAAAGGAACAACCTTGTTCATCCCCTCCTCTTTGTGTCAACTGTAAGGAGGATCATCCCTCTTACAGCAAAACTTGTAGACAGTGGACTAAGGAAAAAGAGATCCTCACATTGAAGGCAACCCAAGCGATATCTTTTCCGGAGGCTAGAATGATCGTGGACCAACATGCAGGAATTCCCAGCTATGCGAACATGGCAGGATATCCACAACCTCAACACCATGCGACACCAAGACGAAGGTTACAACTCGAAGAACGCAGCATCACCAGATCACATCAACAACACACAGAGAACACAGAAGACAACAGACACTTAGGAAGAACACATGCAAAAACCACTCCACAGACAACAACCGTCAGAAAAGACCCTATGACGCACCGTGAAGAACAAAACCCAACAGCTGCCACAGCAACTATGCCTGAGGTAGCTATGGAAGAAGAATACACAACAAAACAGACACAAAAGAGGAACAGGAAGACTCAGATGACGGCGGGGACACTACACCAGGCAACGAATCCATGGAGGCGGAACAAGAGGAAGAGGACGAAAAAGAAGAGGATCAAGGGATGCACAGGAAGAAGAAAACGAAGAAGGCCAAGAGGAAGAAGGAGACGACGATCTAGATAACTAACAACAGGACAGAATGGATGAATTGGAAAAACAGGAAACAAAACCTGTGTGTGATGGAAAAGAGAGGACGAAATGGGATGACCGGGAGACTATCAGTCCCAAAGAATATCTTTACCTCCTCCTACAAGGTCAACTAGATCCTGATAACATTCAGCATTTCAGACAACCTATTATATAGTCGGGCAGATTAAGTCAATATACCATAAGAATCTTTCACTTGGTGATACAAGCACCAAATTTGGCACAAATATGCTCCAGAATCTACTCTTTCCAAAAAGTACGCTATCCAGGTTGAAAAACAATATGGCGGCCATTTTTCAAGATGGCCGCCACTTCAACCAGGAAAACGCTGTTTTTGCCATAGAATGCTAAGAGAATTGGTGATACAAGCACCAAATTTGGCACAAATTAGCTTCAGAACCCAGTTTTTCGGAAAAATACACCATCCAAGTTGAAAACCAATATGGCGGCCTTTTTCAAGATGGCCGCCACTTCAACCATAACAAAACTGTTTTTTTTGCAATTGAGTCAAGAAAACTTGTGATACAAGCATCAAATTAGGCACAAATGTACTTAATAACCAAGTTTTCACAATAATACACTATCCAGGTTGAAAAACAACATGGTCGCCCTTTTCAAGATGGCCGCCACTTCAACTATGAAAAAACTGTTTTTGCAATTGAACAGAGAGAGTTGTAGATACAAGCACCAATGACCATATTTGGCGAAAATGTGCTACAGAACCTAATTTTTCTGAAAATACACTACTCTGTTGCTAAATAACTGATGTTTTGCCATAGCATGACATGAGAATCGGTGATACTAGGACCAAATTTGGCAAAATTGTGCTTTAGCACCTACCTTTTCAGAAAAATATGCTGTCCAGGTTGAAACAATGCTTTGGCTGTATTTCAAGATGGCCGCCACATCAACTATGAACAAACTGTTTTTTGCAATAGTGATACAAGCACCAAATTTGAGATAGGTTTGGTTCAGAACCTACTTAAAACCTACTCCAAAAGGAAAAAAATACATCTGTTCCAGCATAGGTTGGTTGCATATTGGGTGATTCTATCTCAAGTAACATTGGCATATCAATCTAATAAACAAATAGTCTGCACTATTTAAAACGGTGGCTATTGAGTAACTAAAAAGGTGGTAAAAGGACTTCCCTTTGCCTTTAATCATATAACACAACATGTCTACAGATAATCCATTGACTTCAGATGTCAGACTGACTTGAGCAAGTACTGCCTACTATGTCAGACACATACAAGAGTGGACTTCAAGTCCCCCACAGTTATATGTATAGTTTTCATGGCTGTTCCATTACAGCTGCAAATAAATCTCTTTCGAGAAATTAATCTGCTGTCTCGAAGGTTAGATATAGCCAGGCTTGATGGAGCAGATGGTATTGAGGAAACATTGAGGCAAAAAAAAACAACAACAATCTAATGTGATGGCATTATCATTGGTGGGTCCTCTGTAGTGCATTCATTGTATATGAGACTAGAGATCAGGGACACCATTTTGGAAGTACCACTGCACTTCAAGCCTGAGAGCTGAAACAGGGTCAAGAAGAGGGAGAGGATATCTATGATGAGTGACTGCTAAAACAAAACTTCCACCTGACTGAAAAAGGTTTCCATGAAACAGCAACAACAAGACTGAACTGCTCGCATTTCTGGCAGACAAAATTATGACCCTGCGTCCCAGCAGTATCATAATTGTGACAAAAGGAGAACAGACCCTCTCCAAAAACCCAATCTGTCCTTAAACCATGAAGAGGCTGACTCAAGATTCTTCACATAATTTATTATTATTATGCAGCCAAGTAGCAAGGAAAATCAGTGTTGATTAAGCATGTGATGTTGTTTGTAATTTTGTAATTGCCATCAGTGCTTTCATAACTGTTCAGGGTGCAGGCTTGGAGATGCTTGGGTTGGATTTGGTCGATGCAGGTTCACCTCAAGGTGAGGTGACAATTCATGATATGGTGCTAAATTTGGTCCAGAAAAATTCACAGGCATTGAGCAAACTGTTATTTCATGCTGGCTGTGATTTCAATCAGCATTTCATGGTAAAGGAGGAAAAACAGCTTTACAAGCATGGGAGTTCTGCCCTTAAGTAAAGTCTATCTTCAAAACACCTAGCTTGTACCCCAGCAGTCACAGAAGATGCTGAACTTAGCACCCTTGAGAAGTTTGTCATCATCATGTATGACAAGAATAGCACTACCTACAATGTTGATGAGGCAAGACAGGACTTATTTGCTCGTAAGCAAAGATTTCACCATAACAAGAGCATCCCTTGTTCAGCAAGTGAAAGAGACAATGCTTCCTGCAATGACCCAAAGCTTTCAGAAGAAGTGGATGCTAAATGAAAAAGCTAATATAATAATATTGCAATACAGTATGATTTTATATATAGCGCCCATTCCAGATTTATCTGTTCACCAGCGCTCACCATACTGAATGGCAATCATATCAATCATTATATAGTGATAACCTCTGGAAATGGCTGGACATCAGCTTCCAGATCCAAATTTGTTATAAGAATTATCAAACTTCTTAAATGCTTTCGGAAAACTTCAAGGATTAGAAATTGAGAGAGCATTGTCATCTTAATCCTGTCAAAAATATTTTCTCAGCAGTTTTGGGTGTTTCAATTTGGAATAAAACCTAAAAATCAAATCTCAAGTCAACAAATTTTGTATACTAGAAATCATTAGTCACATATTTCAAGCACTTCAGGTGGCTGATTTCAAGGAATAGACTATGGAAAGTATGATAATCCTCCTAGAATCAAATCAAAAAGTAGTTTCAAAGAAATTTTTGTTTTTGCCTGGATAGCATAATTTTCTGAAAGACTAGGTCCTGAGACCAATTTGGGCCAAATTTAGTGCCTATATATCACCAAGTCACTCGGTATTCTATGGTCGAAATGGTTATTTTATGTTTGCTGTGGTGGCCATCTTGGAAAATGGCCACCATAATTATTGTTTTCAACTGGATAACATACCCTTAGGAAAGAGTAAGTCCTAAAGCACATTTGCACCAAATTTGCTGCCTGCATCACCAAGTCTCTGGTGAGTCTGGTCATTCCATGGCAAAAAGGGTTGAAATTTGCTGTGGCGGCCATCTTGAAAACTGGCAGCCATATTGTTTTTCAACCTGGATAGCATATTTTTGATTAGAGTAGGTCCTGAACACATTTGTGCCAAATTTGGTGCTTGTATCACCAAGTCTCTAGTCATGCTATGGAAAAAAGTGTTATTTCATGTATGCTGTGGTGGCCATCTTGGAAAATGGCCACCATGTTATTTTTCAAGCTGGATAATGAACCCTTTGGAAAAAGTAGGTCCTGAAGCTTATTTGTACCAAATTTGATGCTTGTATCACCAAGTCTCTGGTCATTCTATGCCAAAAAGGGTTATTTGACGTTTGCTGTAGCGGCCATCTTGGAAAATGGCGGCCATATTGTTTTTCAACCTGGATAGCATATTTTTGGTTAGAGTAGGTCCTGAAGCACATTTTTGCCAAATATGGTGCCTGTATCGCCGAGTCTGTCATCATTCTATGGCAAAAAGGGTTATTTCATGTATGCTGTGGCGGCCATCTTGGAAAATGGCCGCCATATTGTTTTTCAACCTGGATAGCGTAATTTTTGGTTAGAGTAGGTCCTGAGGCATATTTGTGCCAAATTTGGTGCTTGTATCACCAAGTGAAAGATTGTTTCAGCTATCTGCCCCACTAATAAAGGATAACCTTGACTCAGCGGTTGAACTTCTTCAAATGTCAGGCTTTGGCAATGTGTCAAGGAAGCTGATCGAAAGAACAAAACAAGAGCTGCACTCCTGGCAAGAAGATAAACATACCACCAAAAATGAAATACACAGTTTAGTCACCAAGTATACTTTCACTGACGAGTTCTATGGAATTCTCATTTTATTGGTCCTGCATGATCATTTTTCTGTTGCTAAAAAATTGGTTAAGAAACAACGGATAACAGAATCCACTACACAAAAAGAGAAATAACACGTAGCGATGTAACAGAACTATAAACACACTTAGTACACACCAAGTATGTCTCTAAATAGCCCAATCAGGTGCTGATGAGACGTAAAACACAAACTCACTCACTCACTCACTCGCCACCTACTTGTGCATACTGCGAGTTCTTCTCTCTGATAAATTTTACCCCTGGGTTCGTTTTTAGTTTTTTGAGAGCCAAGTTTAGTCTTTGCACACATCACGCCATTGCAACCATTGAGCCTCAGTTTCAGCTTGGTTGCTATGGTGATAAAAGCCTCTCCATTGAGCCTCTTTTCCCACATGTTGTGCATGTGTGTTGGCTGGACAAGATGGAGGGTGCGACAGCAGCGAAATTCATGGAAGGTGTATATCCAACAATCAAATTTTCTAATTTGACTTCCTCGGACAGCGAAGGGGATGCCATCGACAAAGAGGAGAGACAACGACACAGACGATTCAAAAGAAAGTTCAAGAAAAGGATTAAAAAAATTAATACAAGGCAAATGAAAGTGAAAGAGCGCTTAAAGGAAGAGAAGGACAATCTTTCGAATGAGAGATCAGATGAAAACGAAACAAAACAATTAAAATATAAAAGTGGTGAGAGTAGTGAAAGCAGTGAAAGCAGTAAGAGCAGTGAAAGCAGTGACAGCAATGAAAGCAGTGACAGTTCAGAAAGCAGTGACAGTTCAGAAAGCAGTGAGAGTACAGAAAGCAGTGAGAGTACTGAAAGCAGTGAGAGTTCAACTACAGACAGCGGTGAGAGTGGAGAAAAAAATGAGAATGGAAAAAGTGGAGACGAAGGTGGAAAAAGTGGAGAGGAGAGTGGAAAAAGTGGAGACGAAAGTGGAAAAAGTGGAGACGAAAGTGGAAAAAGTGGAGACCAAAGTGGAAAAAGCGGAGACGAAAGTGGAAAAAGTGGAGACGAAAGTGGAAAAAGTGAAGACTCAGAGAAACTTAAGGGATGTAGATGTAGAAGTAGATGTTTGGGGACGAAACCTCGCGGTTGTTGTCCCATCGATTGTCTCAGGTGATGATTGGTGACACGTATCCTATTGGCTGGTGTATTATTAACATTATTAAACGGATTTATACAAAGGATAGTGTCCCGGGTATCAAATGGCTTTTGCATGTACATGAAACATTAAATAAAAATCTATTTTGATTTACTGAGATATCTGTCTGACGTTCCATTCATATACAGGTAGACAATCATTGCAAACAACATAGACTATATTACCCACTCCAATCAGGTTTCAGGACCAGCCATTCCACCGATACCTGTCTCATTGCGCTTCACGATTTTATTAGAAGTGAAGTTGAAGCTGGCAATTATGTTGGTATGGTAATGCTCGATGTGCAGAAAGCCTTCGACAGTGTTAACCATAAACTACTCTGTGAAAAAATTAAATTAGCTGGCATTGAGCCTGATTGGTTTGTATCCTATCTATCAAATAGAAAACAAACTGTATTTACTGACAATGTATCATCATCAGAAAAAACAATCAAATGTGGGGTTCCGCAGGGCAGTATCCTAGGACCCTGGTGCTATCTCGTATATTGCAATGATTTACCAGCCTGTGTGAACTGCACAACTATAATGTACGCAGATGACACTATCCTAATCAGAAGTGCAAAGCAACTTGACATCATTTCAAATCTCCTAGCGGAGGATGTCTCAAGATGTTACCACTGTCTAACAAACAACTGCCTATCGATGCATAAAGGCAAAACCGAGGTCATGGTCCTATCATCCAAAAGAAAACGAAACAACACCAACAACTTTGTAATCAAAATTGATGAACATAACATCAAAGCGTCTGAAACGGCCAAATACTTGGGCCTGAAGCTTGATAATACGTTATCAGGCGATTCTATTGTATCCTCCATCATCAACAAATCAACGGCAAGGCTGAAATTTTGGTTCAAGTCCAATATAAGGACCAAATAGTTCCATGGTGTAACAATAAGGGTGTTATTTGGTTGTGACGTCATCATAACAAATGTTTCGGCCAATGAGCGGGGGTGTGGGGGCGGCAGCCCCCATGTGACGCCATGACAACGGTTGTGACGCAATGATTTTAAAGAGTAAAGAGTCTCACTGGAACTACTTAACCGTATATTGGACTTGAGCCGAAATTTTTATACAGACATAGACAGTCGCTAGATCCTAGAACTCGAATTGTATTTATAATATGTAAAAGTTTAATTCTATGTCATTTCGATTATGCCATTTCAGCCTGGTATATGCCAATGAGCAAACGACTAAAAAAGTCTCTGCAAATTATGCAAAACAAAGTTGTTCGTTTTATGCTGGATTTGGGACCGAGGAGTCACATAGGTCAACATGAACTTGACCAAGTTGGTCTATTAAATGTAAATGACCGAGCCAGACAGTTGATCCTGCACCATGTGTACAATGTCTTTCACGAAACTGCACCTCACTACCTATGTGATAAATTTAAACCAAACAACAGTGGTTACAACACCCGACGGAGCGAAAATTCCTTTGCTGTCCCTCACTCTAAAGGTATAACCTCAGGCAATTTCAACGTAATTGGAGTCAAAGAATGGAACATTTTACCATCATCCGTAAAAACATCTAATACTAAAGCATCTTTCAAAAAAGGCTTAAAAAGACACTTAAAAACACAGGCCAATGCAAGGGAATCCTCGCTCTTTGTCTAATTCTTTATTTATTTATTTGTTTTCAAATAACCATTTGCTGTACGCCACTGGACTGGAAGTATCACACAAGGACCACAGCGGAAATAAGTCTATGACTTTCCTGTGTAATCCTGCACATGTATACTTTATATATGTCGAATAAACAAATCAAATCAAAATCAAATCAAAACCGTGGGAATAATTTTTTTTTTTTTTTTTGTAGTTTTGAGGGGCCTGGGTCCAGATGACCTCAGATCCATGACCATATTGCTCCAAGGAACTGTTGTTGGTCACTGGTTGATTTCAAATTATCAGGGTCCTTTTGACCACTGGAAATTTTTGGGTCTGATTGACCACAAGAGGTGGTGTCAGTTCTTAATACACATAGACTAGGGTCTAGGGTGCCGCAAGCTATGATTCTTTGAACAATTACTTGGAATGTGTCAGATCTCTAGTCCTGGGTCTAGGGTGACCACAAGCTACAATTCCGAGAACATTACTTAATAACTGGAATACTGGGTTCGAATTGACCTCAGTTATGGTACGTTTTAAAATCTTTCCTCGGTGAGTTGTCCCCCATCTATATATGGCCGTTCCCCAGGTCAGTAATAAAGGATAACAAATAACAAGAACACAGAGCAAAATAACACAACTGGTGCGTGAGACCTATAATAGGAAAAGTCAGAACAGGCATTAGTTATTATGTGCATTAACAGAAAACATTTTATTTTTAAATATTTTTTTATCTTTTTTGTTTAAATTTCTGGTTAGGTAGATCGGGTCCGTAATCCCTTAACCACAAAATCAATCTTGTGCCCTGGCAACATGGAGTTCAAAGCTATGGTTTTCCTAAGAGATTTGGTTAGGTCCCTAATCATTTTGAAAAACTGCCAACAAAGGGCAGATTTACTCACAATCTTCAAGAGATGAAAGAGATGAGGCTACGTCATACTCTGACATCAACTGGTGACGTAGAAGAAAGCAACAGGAGGCAAAATCACAAAAAGCGCATGTCCAAGAAATACCGCCAACTTCTGTTCAGGCCAAGCCCATTACTTACCCATTGTTGACTTCTATCCTGGCAGCTCTCCGAGGTTCACCTGATTCGATGGTTCTGGCATCTGCCTTCTCTCTCCAGTACTTCGCATGTCTGAGAGCATCTGAGTTATGCTATGACCAGGCATCCGGAGTTGGGCCCACCAGATCTTCCATTTCCTCTTTTAAGAAGGTTGACCTAGTGTTTATGAGGTTCCAGGTTGCGTCTTCAAAGACACGACCTCAGAGGTTTACAGTCTCCTTGGACTGATCGGGCCAGGAAGTGTGCGCTGTTTGCCTTATTCATTGTCTTGTAAATTCATCCCCATTCCATCCCCAATCTCATTTATTCGCTCTTTCCTCAGGGGCTGTTCTCACATATCAATGGGACTCTATAGTCATTGGTGGCTGCACTCGGTTTGGATCCCACTGAGTAGCCTACTCTACCCACTCCTTCAGGGCTGAGTCAGCCACCCAGGCTGCACAATCAGGTATGCCTTCTTATGAGATCCAAAGGTTGGGCAGGTGGAAATCTTCCGCCTACTTATTATATATATGAAACCCAATCCAGATTCGTACGCTTACCTGGCACCTCGTCTTACTTGAGCCTTGGTCCCATAATTTTTAACTTGTTCATGAATGACATTTTCTGGGAGGGCCTAAGTTGAACACTTTACAATTATGCAGATGATAATTCTGTACTGGTAAACGGCCGGTCAAAAGAAGATGTCATCGGTAACGTCAAATCTGCCGCCAATGCCATAGTCTCCTGGTGCGCCTCAAATCAAACGGAGGCAAACCCTTCGAAATGTCAAATTATGCTGGCATATGAAAGCGAATCCACAAACATTGAAATTAACGAATCGACTCAGTGGCAACTGAATCACATGCAAAGTTACTTGGAATTTATCTTGATAATAAATTAAACTTCACAAAACAAATTGGTGAAATTATAAGGAAGAGCTATCGTCAATTGAATTACTTGAAGAGAGTGGCTTACTCTTTGAGTAGGCCTACAGATATCCAGTTAATGCTGTACAAGTCATTTGTAGCCTGTAGGATCCAATTCAACTACTGCCCCGTGGTCTGGAACCACTGTGAGACCGCGAACACAGCAAAACTTGAAAAGCTTCAATTTAGGGCATTAAAGTTCATCTACAGTGACTATGTCTCAGAATACAACGCCTTACTGAAAAAAGCCAACATGTCCTCCTTAGAAATATCCCCCCTAAGAAAATTAGCAATTGCGTTTTTTAATATCTACAATGACCTCAGCCCTGGCGGGTGTTTGGTCTGCCTGCGTTTAATACATCATATATGGTTAATATATCCTCTATTTAATTCACGGTCTGCCTACCAGTAGCCAAACTTGTTTGTTATGTTCTTTGTCTGTGTGTCTTTGTCTTATTGTGTGTCTTTAATGCCAATTAAAAATCGGCACTGTGGCCAAAGTTCATTCAAGTCTCTGGTTTTCTGTACCCCACATGTTGTGTTCAATTGGAGACCAAAGCGCAAAAAGCGCAGCTCCAAGAAATACTGCCAAAAAGGGCAGATTTACTCACAATCTTCAAGAGATGAGGCTACGTCATACTCTGATATTGCAACTGATGATGTAAAAGAAAGCAAGTGGAGGTCAAAGCGCAAAAAGCACAGCTCCAAGAAATACTGCCAAAAAGGGCAGATTTACTCACAATCTTCAAGAGATGAGGCTACGTCATACTCTGATATTGCAACTGATGATGTAAAAGAAAGCAACAGGAGACCAAAGCACAAAAAGCGCACCTACAAGAAATACTGTCCCCAACTGGCAGATTTACTCACAATCTTCAAGAGATGAGGCAAAAAAGGTAAAGGTACTTTTATTTAACGTGGGTACATCGTCCTCTGGTATAGCAACTGATGATGTAAAAGAAAGCAATTAGAAGCCAAAGCGCAAAAAGCACAGCTCCAAGAAACACAGCACACAACACGCAGATTTACTCATAATGTGTCCCCAAGTGAGAAAAGAGGACATGGTCTGCATAAACTGTCCCCAATAGGCTGAAACTGTTGGGTCTCATCAGTCACCACGCCATTCTTAAGACTTTCTGGAGATGGGTCAAAATTTGAAAACCTTGAAATTTCAGCTGAAAAAAATTTGAAAATTTTTTGCTCCAGAAATGCCTTTTTAAGTTTGCGTTGGGTAGGTCTAACAATCAGCTATCGCTGCACTTTCATGTCCAAGGGTCCCAATGCTCTGCTGATCTGTACTGAGGTGATAAACACAGCAGTAATGTTTTTTTACTGTCATTAAAATCACACTTATAACTAAAAAATCCTGACCACTTAGGATTAAACAATCTATTGCCAATGATTAGGCAAGTTGCTTGCACATTTTGGGCCAAGTTCCAGGTCTCTAGTGCCAATTATTTTTGAGAAACTGCATTTTGATCAATTAAAATACCAAATATTCGCGTCATTAGCATCATGCCTATAACTTGAAATCCGTACAACTTAGAGGTTAAGAATGTATTACCAAGCATATTTCAGGTATGACCAATAGTTATTGAGATAGAACATATCCTTGAACCAGAAATTTACCAAACAAAGAAAAATACTCTTTTCATCAATAGTTTTGACTCTGAGTGGAAAGACAGTACGAAAGTTAAATTTTCTAATAATTGTGCTCAAAATATTAGCGTTACATCATTTAGCAACTATTCATATCAAAAGATTTTGCTTCAATGATTGTTCATGTTAATAAAACTCCACCGACAAGCTGTGGTAAATTTAACTAATGAAGTCAAGAGACCTAGGATAGTAGCAGGAGACACCTCCCTGGGATGTGGAACTCCCTGAAGATGTTGCCAATACCATCGAAAGAGGAACTTCGAAACTTTGAGGTCATAATTGAAAATTCGACAATCCGGAAACAAGTGAAGTGAGGCTGTATGCAGAAACAGGATAGTAGCAGGTGCATCTGATGATGACATCCATTGTTGGACATGGATGGAGGATTGGGTCTTTACATCCTCTATTTGAGCACTTGGTCTAATTAGGACAGGAGGAGGACACGGCAATGAGGTGTGTGTGTATGTGTGTGTGTTTGTGTCTTACGCCTCATCAGAACCTACTTGGGCTATATAGAGACATAATTGTTCTTTATAATTTGGTCTTTACACATAATTTAGTTGTTTATTTTTTATGTTTCTTTGGCTTTGTAAGCCATTGCCTTCGTGCTGTAATCACAAAGTGCAGACACTTTCTCCCCAATTCAGGTCCCGCTACATTGATCATGTAATAATACCATTCATGAAGGAAAAATTGCTAGAAGGATTGCACGAAAACTCTGCTTAAAAGTCATGTTATTATTATGAAGCCATTAGGAATGGATGTCGGTTCACCAGGGCAAGGAGGGGCTTCTTAATGGCCAGGATGGATGGATGACTGGGGCTTTACATCCTGTATTCATGCACTTGGTAGGCTTATTAGGACAGGAGGAAAACACGGCAATGAGGTGAAGGATGATTGAAACTGCCGTCCAACATCAGCCAAAGGGATCTGGAAAGAGCTAGTTCGAACCTAGGACCAAGTGATTGCCAGCCAAGCAAGTTATATATATATATAATGATAGATATATAGGCTACAATCAGACGTCTTCTGAGTCTTCTAGACTAGGCTTAGTATACAATATTATCCGACCACCAAGGCCAATGCTTGATTCTGATTGGTTGAGACCTGTGGGTATATATCCTGTATCTGTCAGGCTGCTTGGCCTGTACAGATATTTTCTGTATCCTGCAGTGATGACGTCACAATCAATCATAAATTATCAGGCGTTGTTATGCAAACAATGAGCAGTGATTGTTTATGTCATGATGTCACAATGGGCTGCTGGTGACGTCACAATCTTAGAGAATTTGAAGTTATCAGATGAAAGATTATGACCAGACTAAAATTTAGTAAAGACCACTGACAAAAATTATTGCGGGTATAAAATAATTTTTAACCCCATAGCAGTGTAGTTCAAAGCTGTGATCATCATTCATGGCAGGTCTGCTTCTGAATTAATTAATTAATTAAATGCTCGTCACACCTGACCTTTTTAATATTCGTGCCATTGAACTACAATGTTATGGGGGTTTTATTATATCATGTGGTCGGATAAATTCGTAATTTGTTGTTTGCTTTTGGCAGATACAGGATTTGCCTTCCCTCAGATAGCTGTATCCGAGCTCAGCTTCGCTTCGCCCAGATACAGCTATCTTCGGGAAGGTAAATCCTGTATCCGCCAAGCAAACAACAAATAACTAATAGTATGTGACAGAAGCTGGCAGAAAACACAAAGCGTTCTTTTATTCAGCCTTGGTCATGCAGAAGAAACTAGAACTGGCGCTCAGAGAGCACATAGCTTCGCAGTCCATTTAAAATTTAACTTTCACTGCTGCAAGATACCGCACAAAAGGGACCGACCAGTAGATAGTTGGGGTGGGGTGTATGGCTTTTGCCCCCAGGACAAACTTTTTTTTCCGTGCATGAAGCGCCGACAAACAATTTGTTTTGGACGCGGAGAGGTGACAAACTTTTTTTTCGCAAGTTTAACATTGCGGTATCGTACCCTAGCTACAGGTGGAAATAAGTTTGTACATTTTTTATGTTTTTTATGTGTTCAACAAACTATTTTTTTCAGTGTCAAGTGGGAAAGAACCTTTTTTTCACCAAAAAGCCATAGCCCCCCCCCCAAAGATCATCTGATCGGCCCCTAAAAAGGCTTGAATGTCATTGCAGCATCATTCTTTGGATTTTCTATAATTTAATGCTTATTACAGCAATTCTGGTCAGATTTTCATCAAATAAACCTTGAAATGTTGCTAATCTAATTTTGTGCTTTGGCACCTTCTACGGATGTTTCATGGCAGTTTTTTTTTTTTCAGAGAAAATGAAAAAATATATACCCTCTTGGCTGCTATAGTGCTGCAGCAAAAAGTTATAGTGCATGCTGCACGGTAGAGGCCTTTTTCAGATTTCTTTAACTGTTGGCCCAAAAAAGCTCCAATAGTCACCAAAATTTAATCAGGCATTGTGCAGTACTTGTAAATGAACACATCATGCCAAAGGAAATCTAAATCCATCCAGTAGATTTTTCAGGAGGCAACTCACATGCATACATACTAACGCACATACTGAAGTACCAGGGACCACAATAGCTTCTCAGCGAAGCTAATAACATATATAGCTAGATCAGCTCAGTGGCGTCACTAGGGGGGGGGGGTGCTAATAGTGTTGGCTGTGTTGCAGTTCATCTATTTATTATGTGTGCATATATCGGCAGACATCTAAATTCTTTGGATTCGGGAGTGGCTCGCTTCTAAACTTTGGGGCTTCAGCCCCCCCCCCCAAACTTTAATTTTTAGTGACGCCACTGGACATAAGCTCTTTAAACGAAGGTTAATAGATATGATAATGTGCAGGACAAAATTAACCTGCAAGCACTTTAAGCAGACCAGAGAGTAAATTTGAATGAAATTGCAGAAAGAGAGCAACCTCCAGAGTGCTAACAAGATCTGCGTTTAAAATTCTTCGCATAAGAGCAGCACAAAAACTATACACTGGACACCAAAAACAAAACTGTTACCAGAAACATGAAAAACACCAATACAGCACTAATATCGAAACAGCACCTGCACTGTAAACAAAACTGGCACCAAAAAAAGAGCTTGCACCAAAACAGTACCTGCCCCAAAAACAGAACTGGCACCATAGACGTGCGCAGGACTGGCACCAAAACAACACCAGCATCTGAAAACAAAACTAGCATCAGAAACAGGAATAGAACCAAAACAGGACCAGCATGCAAAACAGCACCAGCACAAAAAAGAACAGAAATGGCACCAAAGCAGCACTTGCACCAAAACAGAATCTACACCAAAAACAGCACTGGCACCAACACTCGACCAGAGACCAAAGACAGCAGACACAGCAAAAAAAGACTTGTCACTAAAACAGCACCTGCACAAAAAACAGAACAGTACTGGCAACAGAAACTGGACTGGCAGCAAAACAGCACAAGCAGCACTTGCACCAAAAAGAACACTTGCACCAAAACAGACTGGCATCAAAAACAGAACCGGCGCCCAATTAGAACTGGCACCCAAACAGCATTGCACCCACTTGCACCAAAACCAGCACTGGCAATAATACAGCACCGTGACCAAAAGAACACCTACTGGCACAAAACATCACAAACCACAAACACCAAAAACAGCGCCTGCAGCAACAATATTGACTCCTACTATAGATATTAACCATCAGGAAGGAGACTTACATCATTGTCAGCAAAAACTAATCAAACAAAGAACTCCTTTGTAAATATAAGTATAAGGCTGTTAAACAAAATTGAAAAAATCTAATGTTTATTTTACTTCTTTGAGCTTTACAAGGTAGTACAAATTTGCTCCGGGATAATAAGGTATTACCTATCTATCTACAAAAACGAAACTTTTTTTGTTTGGTGAAAATAGTCATGCACCAAACAAAACTGGCAGCACCTGCACCAAAACAGCACATGCGCCAAAACAGCTGCACCAAAAACAGACCTTGAACTAAATAGCACTTGCATCATAACAGTACTCACAAAAAAAAACAGTTTGGCACCAAAAACAGCACTGGTATCAACAAGAAATATTGCATCAAATTAGCACCTGCAGTCCTGCACCTTCAATAAAAATACCACCTGCACCATAAACTCATCATGATGTAACTGTGTATACATGGAAAAAGACTTCTCCTTTCTTTAAAATGGCTTTATTCAATATTACCATTGGAAACCAACAATTTAGACCGTTTAGCTAGCAATAAAACAAAACAGTAATTGTAAGAATAAGACACATATATGAAACATGGTCATATGTGCAAATGAATGACACATTATGTGCATAGCATTACTTGCAATATCTGAATAATTCACAATGAATTAATAGTAAGTTTATATT
This sequence comes from Platynereis dumerilii, assembly GCA_026936325.1. Taxonomy (NCBI): domain Eukaryota; kingdom Metazoa; phylum Annelida; class Polychaeta; order Phyllodocida; family Nereididae; genus Platynereis; species Platynereis dumerilii. The sequence continues at coordinate 70,276,937 of JAPTHN010000005.1, read as the reverse complement.
GAATTGAATATATAAAGTTTCACAACTTGCCCTGATTGGGCTAGAGTGATCACAAATAGCAAGCCTATAGCAACAGTTTGGGTTCTCCCTAATGTCTTGCAGTGGAATGAAAACTTCACAGAGATTAGTAAAGAAAAAAAGTTAAACTGTAAATAATAATCCTCATGACTGAGTGAGCCCACAATCATGAGGAACATTTGGGTGTTCTCTGATCCAATTGACCAGAGGACTAACTGGGTGCTACACAGAGAAGGATGCATTAACTTCACTGGCACCAAAATTCCTTACTGGACACGCAAAACAGAGGCGCTAAAAACAAAATAGGCATAAAAAAAAGCAATGCCCCAAAACAGAATTGGCACCAAATGTACGATACGATACGATACGATACGATACGATAAGAATTTATTGTCATGTATACATGAAATTTGTTTTGACAATTACGTGTAAACGATACAAACAAAACAAATAATCAAATAAGTACATGAACAATAATAGTGTGATAATAATAATAATACACACTATTATTGTTCATGTACTTATTTGCGAGTTCACCTCGCATATGGGAGTGTTAGAATTTTTGGATCGTTTGTGAGAGACAAGGGAGCACTTTTTAGAGTTGCTTTTTCGTGAAATGAATGAAGAATTGGCTAACTTGAGGCGCCCTCAAACCTTTGGTGCCGCTTGTGCATAGTTTATTCACAATTTAAGTTTTTAGTTTCAACCAAATCACAGCAAAACAGGAAATAGAAATATTTTTGTTATTGTTTTACTGCCCTCTGATTGGCCGAAACAGGTTCGATGTCTTCCCGATAGTTTTCGGACACCTCTATTAGGGCTAGAATTAATATTTTAGGCTCTTTTGAAGCCTGGTGCCTTAATCTTTATGATTTCGTTTTTTCATGAAGATATCTCAATTAATTGCTGAGAATTCGTTGAAAATGCATAGGCCTATATATTTGTCCCTTTGCCATGTCAGGCAATTCAGAATAGCAATCAAGACTTCACCAATTAGCCAATTCGCCATTACATTCACACCTTGAGTTAGTATATATTTCAATTAACACCTTCTAAGAAGTCCCACATCATGAAGGCCATTGTAAAAGTGAACTTTCTCATAGCAATCAATGCCATCTTTGGGGGGAGGCAATCCACTCAATTAAAATTTAACTTGAACCAGTTATCAGGCAAATATGGCAGTGAACATATTTTAAAAGAATAAAAATAACAATGTACATATAGTGGCTTTGATATTATAATGTTAAATGAAAGGAATTATTGCAGGGACATTTATCTGAACGGAAAATTATATTAGAAATAACCCCAGGCATCTTGATATATATGTTTACCAACTGGTGTCTCACTTTTGTCTTTGTAACTCACTTTTTAGCTATTTACAAAGAAAAACTCGGGAAAATTGTGGAAGGGGTTGACAGCTAACAATACAAGGCATTTTATAAGATCATTTTCAAGCTTCTATGTGCTTTATTAATGCACTAGATTAGCATTTCAAAATTTTCTTCTGCACACACATCTTGATAGGACAGCCAAATAAGGCAGGCTTCACTCAGCGCATTGCAATAGTGCATTCATATTTTGTTAATTTAAGGGTGATTGAGTAGAGAGACGTTAATGAAATATTGTGCATAAAATGAAAATACCAGTGGTTGGTCCTTGACAAAATGTTATGAATATGTGGATACAGTAACAGTTACTAGCCTATCAACATCAACTGCACAACACAAGTCAAGTCAGCGGGGTATACCAGCACAACACAAGTCAGCAGAAAAGTTCTTGTATTTTATAACTCAAATTTTAGAAGAACATTATTGCCCTTGCATTGCAGTCTCTTTGTGTTGAGTGCAGGATGTCTGCAGCATTTTTGGAACCAAATTCCAGGATTTTCTAGGCTTTTCTTGGCCCAAATTTTCCCAAAATCAAGGCCAATCTTCCAGAGAATGCAGATTATTTTTTTCTGATAGTAAAAATGTATCTGCGACCTGACTGTCACAAGAAATCGCAAAATATTCAGCTGTGTTTCTTTTTTTTATTAGTATGAAGCAGATTCCAGGCCTTTTGTGGTAAATGCAATTTTTTCAAGGCTTTTCAAGGACTGGCAGACACCCAGGTCACACCCTTTGAGTAGTTACAGTCAGGAAGTGCAAGTGATTACTTCAAACTGCTTGTGTTACTGTGATGTCATTGCATATTCAATAGGTCAATAATGGATCATTTGGAGCCTTCTACAGTTTTAATCAATCGAGTAACTAAATTATTGCCAATATTGCTTCACAAGACTGTGGCATTTTTGAAGATGCATAAAGAAATATAGTCCTACAGACGACTCCTAAATACATTTTTAAACTTACCATTTTAGATTTATAGGAAATTCACCCTGTACTAGGAGTTCCTACTTTGATATATATCTGAAGGTTGAGGGATGCGACAAAGAATTGTTTCAGCAAAGCAAAAAAGTTCTATTTTGTGGAGAGCTTCCGAACCTGGGTCCCAGCAAATGGGAGCCCAAGGCTCTACCAGCCGGGCTAGCCCCCTCCCTTATATTCAAGAATTGTTATTGGGTGATGGCCGCTTGGCCATGATATGAAAAAAACTAGGACCCAGAAATTTGGCTGGGGACCCACTTTTTCAGACCTCACTGAGTCCCCAGGACTCACTTTTTGAGCACCCCAACAGAAACCCTGGTGTTGATGCTGGTCTATTGTTTGGAAAAGGTGTGAAGTTCAAACTTGAATTGGATGACACAGTTGTTTTAATTAGTCAGTCAGTAAATACTTAAACCGATAATATAATAATGTATAGTTATCCCAAACATCCCCCTCCGACTACAGCTCACATTTATCTATGTCTATCTATTTATCTATCTTTCTATCGTTCGATCTGTCTATCAATCTATCTATCTTGCTAGCTATCTATCCATCTTGCTAGCTGTCTATCTATCTATGTATCTATCTAGCTATCTGACCATTCTAGCTATCTAGCTTACTATCTAGATATCTGATCTATCTATCTATCTATCTATCTATCTATCTTGCTATACATATTGCTATCAAGCAATCCCCAACATCTCCCATGGAGCTTACAACAGAAACACATAATTATTTGTCCATCTAAACAATTAAATCTGTCTTTCTAATTATTTGTCCATCTAAACAATTAAATCTGTCTTTCTAAAATATAAGTTACTGGCTCACTGCCATCAAAAGATGCGTTCTGGACTTCGCAAGTATGGAGCAAATTAACCAATGTCAAATAAAGTCATGAGAACCAGCCAATCAGAGCACACTAGAATATATAATTTTAAGTTGGCTACTCCCTAGAACTTATCACAAGCATTTGTAAAATTTACCACAGTTTCAGTTTGTCTCAAGTTTATTTTGTCAGCTTTTAAAGCTCTATCTCTTCCTTCTTTAAACACACATAGATAGATAGATATGGTAAGTGCAGCCCTCTAAGCCCAGTTCTGGGCACTCACAAGGGTCGATTGATGAGATGGGAGAGAGAGCGGGAGTCCTCAACATGTTACACATTTACCCCATCTGAGGGATCTTTTACTTGCCCAGCATAGACACTGATACAATAGTCCGCCAATTTAAAGTCTCATCCGAATGACATCCAGCTGGGATTTTTCCTCATGAAGGTGCACTGAAAATGTTGTCTGAAAGAATTTTTGAACATTGTACAATGTGCGACACATGATGACAGAGCTGTTGGTCGCGAAAAACAATTTGGGGAAATATCTTGGTGGTTTGCCCCCCCTGAAAACAATCCTGGATATGCCACTGGTGCTGGTTACCTTTTTGGAAATTTCTGTGGTTTATATCATTCAGGGGCAGAAAAATGGGAAATAGTGAAGAAAAATGGGGAAATTGTGCAGAAAAAATTGGGAAATCTGTTTAAACTCTTCGTATAAATCCCCTTTTCTTTCAGTTTCTTTTTTCTGTTAATTTCCCACTTCTTTTTTGCCATTTCCCCAATTTCTGGCCATTTCTCCCATTTTTCTTACCTTTTCCCCATTTTACTTATAATTTCCACATTTTGTTTACCATTTACCCATTTTGCTCATAATTTCTCCATTTTTCTTACCATTTCCCCATTTTTGTTTCTAATTTTGCTAATACACCTGCAGAAATTTCCCCAAAATCTGTTCAGGGGCAAGTTGTCCCCCCCCCCGCCCTCTCACCCCCCCCCCCCTCTCACCCCCCCCCCCTAATGGCTATGCTACTGATCTCAATACCTTTTAGATCTGGCCTTCCTGCTATTGACATAATTCGTTGTAAGCCGCTTGTACTTACTTTTTTACTGCACTGCCCCCCCCCTCCTGGTGATACCACTGCTAAGTTTATTGTCTGTTCTATTTCTCTGATCATGTATGAAAATCTAGGCCCCAAATTCTACACCATTTTCCCCAGGAATCTACAACATACGCATAGTGAACTCGCATGTGTTCCGCTTGCGACACAAATTCTAGTTTGATTGTATGTTCTTACAATTTTTGAAGCAGTGCCATGTACAAAAATACTTAGATCTCTGAAGTATTGCCTCAGCTGCCATGGTGGCCTCTTTATTCATGAGTGCCACAAGGACCACATTGGCAGTGATTTACCACATACCTTGTGATATTGCAGACCAGTGTGAGAACGACCATGTAATTTGATGATGAAGGCGGCATTGATTTGAGATCAATGCAGAGAATCGGAAAATAATTTTAGGAAGTGCGAATGCTGAGCTAAAATGGTCTGTCTTGTTGGTTTGGATGATTCCTGTTCTGGTAGATGGTACGATGAAGTCTGGGAATGTAGTGATTCTACTTGTAGCAGCTTATAAAAGGAAGCTATTGGCATTCTCCTAAGTGAATCCTAAATGCATGGAGAACTAACCAATAAGGCTCTGTAGAACTTCCAGTTATATGTAGAATCTAATTCAGGTTATAGTAAAAGCATATCAGATGGAATAAACACAAATGCAAGATATACTCTTTCACTAGTCAGATAGAATCTCCAGTTTATTGGTAAAACTCCCATATTTATATCATTGGGAGAAACCCATCAACCAATGGCCTGTGGCCAGCAAGCAATTCCAGCAATTACAACATGACAGCTGGCAGTCAAGCTGCCAGCATCACAACATCACAAGTACATTCAATTAATGACAATCAATACAACTAATCAATTCCCTAGAGGTTCAATCTGCAAATACAATGGTATATATGATATAACATGCTTAAGTGTCAAGCATCTGCTCAACTGAGAACAATCACATTAATACAGTGGCTTTGAATCACCCATGGACAAGTTCTGTCCCAATCAATTAATACATACATGATTAATTCTCAAGTACCAAGCTTGGCTTGGCCAGGTGCAGTTTGCAATAATTAATGAAACACACATGGCAGATCTGAAATTGGGAAAATGTAGCATCAACTGAAAATACACAATATTGATGAATATGCTAGAAAGATATACATGGAGTTAAAGGTAAGTTAATATATATTTATAATTTAATATTTAGGGAGTTTTATGGCCTGATATTTTACATCACTGCCTTCCCATGGAAAAAGTTCTGTAATTATTTGTGAAGTAAGCGAGTAAATATTATAGAACTTGTTAATTATAGGTATGTGTAAAGGTGCACACAAAAGAAAATATCAGGTAATAAAAGTGAATAAATGGTAAAATGACTTAAGTCTAATGTACAATGCATGAATGGGCAGCATTAAGTGCCTGTGTAAATGAGGCTTATAAATGAGCCTGATAGGGCCTCCCATTGAGTTGTAAGTTAAGTGGCTTGCTTATGCATGAGTAGGTTCAAACATGAATAGGCTCAAGATAGAGAGCTGACAAGCTGACATAGTTATGTAATGAACTCACACAGAGCTATGTAATTAGTTACCTAGTGACTTACATAATGAGGAAATAAGCTCTATTGAATGCATAAGGGTGTTAGACTTAAGTATACTTGTGTATTTAAATTCTGGGCTGAGCCCTTCGTGATAAAGAATGTAAGCTATATTATAGCTAAATCTTTTATCCCCATGTATTGTGAGCTGATAGACTCACTAGTGATCTGCTTAAGCCGATCCTGATAAAATTGATCCAAATAGGATAATATAAGTAAACATATAATCTAAACGAGTGCAGCAAGCTGCCTACAAAAAACGAATGGGAAAGTTGAAAAAAAATAAAAAAGTTTTGTGAAAGAGTAAATTTTTGTATATGGAGACAACAAATTAAAAAAAAATACGGCAGGGTAGCTAAGCTTAATAAATTGAAAAACAACTAACATAACTAACTAATACATGTGTGCCCCCACTGAGTCTGATGGCCTAACAACTATGGATAGGAGAAACACGGACCCAGCAGAGACACTATTAAAATACAATATGATGATGATGAATAATATGAGACACAGCAAAATACATGTGCGGCCCTCGTGAGTCCGATGGTCCAACAACTAAGGATGGGAGTAAGACGAAACCCACGAGAGACCACAAAAATTAACACAATAAGCATGTGAGACCCCACACTAATGCAACCAGTTAATGAATCGAATATAAGAGTCACTGAATCAATATCAGAAGCTGTGAGGGCAGCTTGACGAGAGTTCGTTGGTGCAGTGTGGTCTCCTAAAGCTTATATGATACGATAAACGAGTGCTGTGTGTAATCGATGATGACCGTCAGTTGTGGGACTGTCACAGCAGGCATGTGAAAATTTGACATGGTAAGGCTGTTAGCAAAGAGAGCAATGATGTTAGATAGGGCCCCAGGGTGCGGAGCTAAGGATAGCCAGCGAAGGATAGAAACACAGAGCGAAGGATAGCAGATAACGTGTTAAGCGCTAGCAGAGACTGAGCTAAGGAGTGGATCAAAGCAAAGTGGAATAAAGCTAAGCGCAAAGCCTGGCAAGCTTCGCCAAGTGTATGGGACTAGCCTTCTAAATTGGGGGGGGGTAGATAGACAAAGGGGGAAACGAATTCTCACCAGAGCGAAGATATAAAGTGTACATAACTAGACGCTAATAAGGCAGAGCTAACATGAGCATTGCTGCAATTGAGATTACGACTGAGCGAAAAGCTAAGACCGGTTCGCCTAAGTAAATAGTGTGAGAATAGAGAAGCAGGGGCAGACAAGTGTCCTAGAATGGGAGGGTGTCATTGCGAAGAATCAGCTACGTCTGAGCTAGGTGCTAGAGGGTCAGTACTATGAGTTACCTCAAGGTAATCGACAGTGAAGCTAAGCGCCTAGCCGAGAAATGAGCAGAGGGGTGGAAATGTGGGCAGTGGCAGAACAGGATTGATTAGAGTGTCCACATCCAAGTCTTCTATGGGGTCGGTATCGGCAGATTTCATGCTTGGTAAGACCACAGACCACAGACAAATCCCCCATCTTAACATGTCTAGAAAAGTTAAAATGGCTCGTGACCCGCACGATCGGGAGGACATAGCGTCTTGTGACATGAAGCCTGTCGACACAAGTAATAGTGAAATCTTTGCCTGCCAAAGTGCATGGTCGTAGGCACGTGACGTTGTGTGTACCACGTGCCAGTGTGAAATGTCTTTCAGGCGCACCAGGACAACGAAGAGCAATATCTACGCCGTGGGTTGAAATAGCATATTGATTAATGTTAAGGGTCGTTATAATGGGCTCATGGGCAAAGGCTCGCAAGGTCAGTCGGCAAGAGTTGACGAGCTCGGTCCTATTGTTGAGGAGTCCTCTTATGCAATTCTGTCTTCCTACGCCATAACCCGGGCCTGTAAGGCACGCCGCCGGAAATCGGCCTACGCATTTTTGGGGAATATAGACAAGACCGGAAGTGGTGTCTGTGGCGTAGGAATCTTCTAACTGAACGTGAACTGAGAATGAGTTCGCAATGGGCACAGGAAGGGTCAAAATGTGATACAATAAGAAAGGATGGGGGTCTATAAGAGGCAATTCTATTTTGTACAAGAGAGAGCGTTCGTTACGCCAGAATGGAGAAACAGCTAGAAATTGATAGTACCATGCCAAAGATTCGATTACCTTATGCTGTGAGCTGGCCTGCTTGAGGATGTCTTGGAGCTGTGATTCCGAAAGGAGCGCCCTGGTCAGATGGCCACGTTCCAGGTTCGATCTCTGCTGATTGAAGAGGGCCATCTGCTCCAGGTAATGCTGTGCTGCTATGTCGAGCATGTCGAAGTAACGATCGAGGTCGGTGATGAGCGTCAGTCTTCGAATCTGTCGAGCTTGCTCCTTTGCGGCAGTCCCCAAGGCGATGATGGCAGAATCCAATCGAATGACCTGGTCTCGCAAGTGGCGGGTTTCCAACGTCAGCTTCTTGGTGTACGCCCTGGTCTGGTTAACGACTGTTGCGAGACTCGTGTAAGCATGCGCCAGTGTAATCTGTGCTCCCCTGGTTTCTTTCAGTGCAGCTTCATATCTTTGGAGTTCGGCGGACGTCGCTACTCCGAAGAGATGGTGGAGTACGGTCCCTCCAATGTCAAGTAGGCCTCTCTTTACCCTGGACTGATGAGGTCCCACTTTGAGTATTTGCTGCAATCGGTCCTGTCTGAGCTGGAACGGAGTCAAGTCGAGTGGCAGCCCTGAGGCTACTTCGACTGCTTCGACCATTCGTCGGAAGGTCACTGGAAGATGGTTGACTCGTTCAGCGAGGTCCTCAGGGAAGGGTGGCGGGTCAAGGGTTACATATACGTCCCAAGAAGCCACAATCTGGCGCAGAGGCTCGTGTCCTCGGATTGAAATGCCATCGGGCATCGTTGTGATCCTCATAGGCAAGTGTGTGGTCCCAACGATCGTTGCATAGGATGTCGTGGTGATGAAGAATGTTTTGATGATGAAGATGAGAGTCGGGGTGGCCATGGCGAGGCAAGAAGTCCCTCGTGAAGCACTTCCATACTTCATGGCTAGACTTGGCTGGAATTGGGTATGCCTCGGCCCATCCTGTACAATGGTCGATGATGGTGAGGATGTATTGGTTCCCCTGGGGGGACTGCACCATTGGACCGATGAGGTCTGCTCCCACGATTTGCATGGGCGACTTCGGCAGTGGCATCGTTCCCATGGGTGCCCTTGGTGCCCTTTTGGAGTGGAGGATGCACGTTGGGCATTGCGCTACGAAGTCCTTCGTCATGCCTGGCCACATGAATGTCTCCTGGACCTTCCTGAGAGTTTTCACTGCCGCCATGTGTCCCACGTCTTGATGAGCTTGTGTCATGACCTTTCTCCTGACCGATGGCGGCAGTACCAGTCGAGGGTGATCAGCGGCGAACTTATGAGGTCTCTGGATGTTGTAGAGAAGCCCTTGGATCAATTGGTAGTTGCCCTCGTCTTCTTCCGCAGCTTCGTACTCGTCCATGGACCTCTGTTCTGTGGCGACCTCATGCAGATCTAGCCCATATATGCTGTGGGATGGTTCGTCAGGTTGCTGGTCAGGCAAGGCGTCCTCCAAATGCCAGTACTCGGTGTCGAAGGTCCCGATTTCCATCCTGTCGTCTTGCGGATCCTTCGGTGGGTCCTTCTGTCGAATTCTGGAGAGCATGTCTGCCCGAACGTTCAATTTGCCCTTGTGGTACTCCACCCGACAATTGTACTCTGTGAGCAGAACCGACCACCGCTGGATCTTAGTGTTCGTCATTTCTTTCGTGAACAATGAAAGTAAGGGCTTGTGGTCGACGAACGTCCGGTACGACGCTCCCCAGAGGTAGGGCCTAAGTTGTTGGAGACTGTAGACGACACCCCAAGCTTCTTTTTCTATCGTCGCCCATCGTCGTTGTGCTGGGGTCAGTTGTTTGGAGAGGTAGACGATGGGTCTCTCCACGCCGAGGTCACCTTTCTAACATAACACTGAGCCCACAGCGTAGTCACACGCATCGGTATAGAGCAAAAAGGGCTGGTCTGTCCTCGGGTGTGCCATGACGCTGTCGCTGACGAGGGCATTCTTCAATAGTTCGAAGGAGTGCTGGTGCTCCTTGGTCCAGACGAAGCGAGCATGTTTCCTGGTCAGCGCTGTCAGGGGCTCGGCGATCTTGGCGAAGTCCCGAATGCAGGTGCGGTAGTACCCAGCCATCCCAAGGAAGGAACGACACTGGGCGAGGTCCTTGGGCGCGTCCATCCTGACGATCGCAGAGACCTTATCTGGGTCTGCTTTCAAGCCTGCCGCGCTGACTATATAGCCCAGCAGTTTGACTTCCTCCAGGCCGAAGACGCATTTGGCTGGGTTGAGCCTCAGATTATAGCGCCGAATCCTGTCGAAGATGACCTCGAGATGCTGCAAGTGTTCCTCTTCCGTTTTGCTATATATAACCACGTCGTCAATATACAGCATCGCTATCGTACCGATGAGCCCTTTGAGGACAATCTCCATGGCCCTTTGGAACAATTGCGACGCGTTCGATAGGCCCATCGGCATCCTGGTCCAGTGGAAGAGTCCGCGATGACAAATGAAGGCCGTCTTCTCTTGGTCATCCTTGTGTAGAGGTATCTGGTGGAATCCCGACTTCAAATCCAGCGTTGAGAATATTTTGGCTCCCTGCAGCTGGTCAAATATGTCACGAATGAGTGGGATGGGATAGGCATCCTTCTTCGTGACCTTGTTCAAGTGGGTGAAGTCACAACAGAAACGAACTTCGTTCGACTCTTTCTTATCCACCAGTACGACTGGAGAGGCCCAGGGTGACGACGATGGGACTATGACACCTTGTGCCAATAAATCATTGATTTTGTCGTCCAGGGCCTTCCTTCTTGAGAGCGCGAGACGATACGGTCGGCGCTTGATGGGTGGTCCCTCAGTCTCGATGCGTACGGCAATATCTGGATGGCAGCCTAAGTCCTCGCCCTTGGCCGAGAAGAGATCCTCGTGTGCCCTCACACACTGTTGAATCCTGGGTCTGTCCATCTTTGGAGGTCGTTCACCGAGTGATGCAAGGCTTCTGCATCCGGCTGCTGGGAGCAGCGGCAATGTGTGATTCCTCCAGGTCAATGTACCGTCCTCGTAACTGATCTGGGCCCCATCGTTGGCCAAGATGTCCCTGCCCAATATCATGGAGTGGGCTATGTTCTCCACGACGATGACTGGGATCGGTCCCAATGTGTCGTCCTTGACTTCTGTAGATCCCAGCACTTCAATGTCATGGCCCGTGACGCCGCACAATTGCACCGTCCTGCGAAGTAGTGGGATCCTGTCGATCGTTTTGCATATATTGTCAAACTCTGCACGCCGTAAGCAACTACGGGATGCCCCCGTATCGACGAGCGCGTGCGTGGTCCTTCCGTGCAGTGAAAGCTCCACGTAGACGCCCTCGCCTGCCACGGCGTTTAGTAGTTTCCCTGGTCCTTCGATGGACGAGGGTGTCTTCGAGAGGCTTCTCGTCTCTTCCTCTTGAGACATTGTCTAGAGATGTGGCCCGTTTTGTTGCAGTAATTGCAGATGGGACCTCCCTCCTCGTTGAAGGCATTGTAATCTTTTGCGTCGGAGTTGGTCGCCCTTGAGTTGGTCTTTGGTCTAGCCCCTCCATGATCGTCTCTTCGGCTGGTGTGATTGGGCTTCTGTTCCTGTCTGGCATTCTTGTCCAACGTTGCCATAAGTTTGGTGAACTGTGAAGTCAGCCCTGTGATTTGCCTCTGCATGTCGCACAGGCCTTTGGTCCAGCGATCCTCGGAGGGGGGTCGGACTGAAGATGACGAGGTCCTATTGGCTTCCTGAGGAGGTCGGCTGAAGGCTCCTATCTCCATCGGCTCTTCGATCCTGTCAGGAACGTCCTCATCGAGGGCAATCTGAAGCCTGTAGTTGTCAGCTTCATATGCCTGTATCAACGTCATGGCTGCGGAGAAAGTGGCTGGACGTCCCTCCTTGACCAGACGTTCGACGAGGTGGCGATCTCGAAGGCCGCGTAGATAGGACCTCAGGAGGTTCCTGTTGAGGTCCACGTTCCTGTCCTCTTCTGTTGGGGGGTAGGCGAGATCGACCGCCTCCCGGAAGCGACGACTGTATGAGGCGGAGTTTTCATATGCCCCTTGTTTTGTTTTCTCCACCTCGTGTCTTAATCTGTCGTCTTCGTGTGGCGAGAGAAAGGCCTGCTGGAGATGATCTCGGAGCTGATCCCAGGTCACCCTGTCTCGAGCCTCTTGTGAGTTGAGGAAGTGCTCTAACTCCCGCCGCAATGGTCCAGTTGCTGATTGAGAAGCAATATACACCGTGTAGCCAGAGTAATGCTTCGTGAGAGCCACATTGCGAATCCACTCCCTCACTGCCTGGGGGGTGTTGCCGTCGCAGGTTGGTACACGTTTAACCTGGTCTTCAGCTTTGCGACGTTCTTCAGCTTCTCTGGACATCGTTTGCCTCTGCGTATCTGCATCTAGTCGAAGGGTCCTGTCTTGATGGAGATAGGTCGTGAAGTCCTGGACCATCAAAGGTTGAGCCGCCGCTCCTGGGATCTGAGGAGCTTGTCCTGCTGGAGGTTGGGCTGGATCCTGTTGAGCTGCTGCGGCAGGGTCGTTGGGAGGCATCTTGAAGGAGGAAGTGAGAGGAACGTCCTGTGCACGTGAGGATGGATGGCTGTGGCAAAAGTGAGTGTGATTACCTCACATCAGCAACTGGAGATCTTGGAGATCACAGGTCAGTCATGGGGAGTCCTCGGTGGTCCATGTGGCTCCAGGGGGGGTCGATCCTCATTTCCCAAGATGATCCTGTGAAGATTCCAAGGTGTTCGACTCAGGTCAGGGATCACCAGTTATAAAAGGAAGCTATTGGCATTCTCCTAAGTGAATCCTAAATGCATGGAGAACTAACCAATAAGGCTCTGTAGAACTTCCAGTTATATGTAGAATCTAATTCAGGTTATAGTAAAAGCATATCAGATGGAATAAACACAAATGCAAGATATACTCTTTCACTAGTCAGATAGAATCTCCAGTTTATTGGTAAAACTCCCATATTTATATCATTGGGAGAAACCCATCAACCAATGGCCTGTGGCCAGCAAGCAATTCCAGCAATTACAACATGACAGCTGGCAGTCAAGCTGCCAGCATCACAACATCACAAGTACATTCAATTAATGACAATCAATACAACTAATCAATTCCCTAGAGGTTCAATCTGCAAATACAATGGTATATATGATATAACATGCTTAAGTGTCAAGCATCTGCTCAACTGAGAACAATCACATTAATACAGTGGCTTTGAATCACCCATGGACAAGTTCTGTCCCAATCAATTAATACATACATGATTAATTCTCAAGTACCAAGCTTGGCTTGGCCAGGTGCAGTTTGCAATAATTAATGAAACACACATGGCAGATCTGAAATTGGGAAAATGTAGCATCAACTGAAAATACACAATATTGATGAATATGCTAGAAAGATATACATGGAGTTAAAGGTAAGTTAATATATATTTATAATTTAATATTTAGGGAGTTTTATGGCCTGATATTTTACAAGCTGTTCTGACAACACCTTGATGCAGTGCTAATAAGCTGTCAGATATATATCTGATCCAAAGATAATTGCAGATGAATTTAACAAATACTATGTGAATGTGGGACCCTCGTTATCATCCCAAATACCATTGCATTCAAATCACTCCTTCAAAGACTATCTCTGTTCTCCCTTTGGTTATGACTTTAGCTTTGAGACAGTAAACCATGACAAAGTTTCAAAAATCATTGACAAGCTGAAACCACAAACCTCGTGCGGAATAGATGGTATCTCTAATAATATTCTGAAAATCATCAAAAATGAAATACTTCATCCTCTGACTCTTATCATTAACCAATCAAAATGGTATCTTCCCCGATAAGCTGAAAATAGCAAAGGTGGTGCCAATTTACAAAAAACAAGACAATATGTTGTTTGAGAACTACAGACCTATCTCTGTCTTGCCCAGCCTGTCCAAGGTGCATGAACGAATTATGCATACTCAATTAGTTGATTTTTTTACTGTTCATCATTTGTTCTATAAAAATCAGTATGGTTTTAGGAAATCTCATTCCACAGAACTCGCTGCACTAGAATTAATCGACAGAATTATCACCTGCATGGACAAAAAGGAAACACCGTTAGCCATCTTCCTGGATCTGTCGAAAGCCTTTGACACTATAGACCATGAAATACTGTTAGATAAATTAAATTACTATGGGATAAGAAATACTGCTTACAAACTTCTTAAAAGTTATTTGACCAATAGAAAACAATGTATTGCCTATGAAAATACCCTCTCCTCATTCCTCCCCATTACAACAGGTGTCCCGCAAGGATCAATCTTAGGTCCTCTTTTGTTTATTATCTATCTTAATGATCTACATTTAGCTTCAAAGTTTTTTCATCCCATTATCTATGCAGATGATACTGCACTCTCAGCTGCTTTAAGCACCTTTGACTCGGCTGGCCAAGACAGAGATACCAACATTATAAGTGAACTGAACAATGTGTCACTTTGGCTTCAGTTAAGGTGACTCAACCGTGGTAGTTTGATCATACAGATTTTTCTAAAATTTTGCACAGGTAGTCTATGGGACCCATACATTCCAAAAATGAAAAATAAAAAAATTTCACCGACTCGTTTGGTTGCTATGGTAACAGCATGTTTGGCCTGATGACTGCTTAAAAGTTATAAATTGAGTTTTTGGTTATGTACCACAGAATAAAGCATTACATGCATTTGTCACACAAAAATGTCAGAAATGTCTTCCCATGGATGTAAACCAATACATTTGCCACAACTTTGAAGAAAAAAGTTAAAATACTTTTTTCTGTAAGAGCTCAAAGGGCTCCAACACACTAATTAATTGCAGATTTTGCATGCATCAATTTTGGCAGTAATCAAATTTTAGGAAAACGATCATACAGATTTTTTTAAAAATTTGCATATATCATAAACAAGTTATTGTCAAACAAATGTCCAAAAATAAAAAAATTTCACCGAGTCGTTTTTTAGCTGCAGTACCATGACTATGCCAATGTCAATTTAAAGAAATAAAGACAATTTTAGACACAGTTGACTGAAATTAGTTGAGAAAATTCTTTTGATAAAGACGAGAAGCTGAAACTTTGAATTAGCATAGAGTAGGTGTTACTGCATAATTATGCTTCTAGCTGCATTAGATCTCATTTAAATAGCAAATTACTGGCTGCCATGCTGTTAAAAAAAAGAGAGCAGAAAATGGTAACGTCACAACTTTTTCAGGGCCTGCAGCAGTTGTGACGCTATGTTGCTAGGCAACCAGGCTGCTCAGAAGTATGTGCAGTGTACCACGGTTGAGTCACCTTAAATAGGTTGTCTTTAAATGTGTCGAAAACAAAGGCTATTCTATTTCATAATGTACGTAAGCATGTTACCCAACCAAATATAAGTATAAATGAAACCTCTATTGACTTTGTGGACACTTTCGATTATCTTGGTATGACCTTAGATAAAAATGTCAATTGGAAAGCACATACAATCAAAATTAAGTCGAAAATTTCAAAAGTGCTAGGAATAATGTCAAAGATGAAAAACACCCTTCCTCAAAATATATTGTAAACAATTTATAATAGCCTTTTATTGCCACATTTAAACTATGGAATACTGTGTTGGAAATCCAAAATGAATGAACTTGTAAAACTGCAAAAGAAAGCAGTCAGAGTCATTACAAAGGAAAGATACCATGCACATACCGATCCCCTGTTTAAGAAATTGAATCTACTAAAAGTCTCTGACATAGAAACCCTCCAAGAATATAAATTTTGTCACAAATTAGAACACCATAGTCTCCCAGCATATTTTGATTCCAATCTTTTCAAACGAAACTCTGATGTACATCTTCGCACAACCAGAGCATCGAATGACTATCATTTACCAAAGGTAAAAACGGAATTTGCGAGAAGTGGCATTCAGTATGTCATCCCACTTGCTTTTAATAATTGTCCCCCTCAGATTAAAGAAAAGATATACACCCACAGTCTCTCTGGTTTTTCTAAGTATATCAAATATCATTATATAAATGGATATAATGATATTTGTACTGAAAGAAACTGTTTTGTCTGTCAGAGATAGGTTATTCATTTTCTTATCAGAACAATCATTGTCATACTTTCCATAGTGTACACACATTAATTTCTTTAACTCTTCTATGTCCCTCTTGTCTGTTATACTCTGTTGTGTTACTATTGGTTCCTTCGGGATTCTTCTTTTTCGCCCTCCTGACCCACGCTTGATCTATTCTCATCTGTAGGCACTCTCTTTTACCAGAATAAACTATATGTTTATTTACTTTATAAATCTGTTGCAAATACTTGTACATATATAGGAAAATTACCCCGGGGATTCCAGTTTTTCAGATGGGCTTTATTCTGGGGTGGCCTCTCGATAGCGGCTCTTTTGTCTTAGAGAGGTCTCCCCATAATGAAGAGACAAAACATGCTACTGCTATGTTCTTTTTATTTCTGTAAAAATGTATTATATGTATTATTGTATATATCTTGTCTCTTTGTTATGAATAAATTTCTTGTCTGTCTGTCTCTGTCTGTCTGTCTGTCATGGTAGAGGTGCTAAGTGGAGGGTACTAAGGCTAATGGTTGTGCAATTTTGACAGCGTGCATGTCATTTGTCAGTGAACTGTCCCAGATGCTCATCATCTACCTAGGATTGATATTACGTATGACAGGTAATTATCTGGTTATTGCAGTATTCTACACATGATTTGGCAGGCTATTAGCAGGTTGAAAGGGAGCCGGAAGATAGAAAGTATGCTGCCTTTATAGGAATCTTAGGCTATTACGAGTGAGTTCGAATGCCAATGGGATTGTTAAATACTGCTCCAACATTCCAGAATCCAGAGGGTCATGGAGTCAGTCATATGATCAGTCAATTTTGAATGTTATTTATTGTATTTAAACAATCTTATTGTTTTCAGGTCAAACTTTTAACAACACTTACTATGTCCAGAGAAAGTGATGACAAGTATTGAAGATGCAGGCCTGAAGTTGAAACCAAGCAAGTGCTGTTTGTTCCAAAGTGAGATCAAATACACTGGTCACTCATTTTCAGAAAGAGTTAAGTCCTGGAAGGACAAATATCTTACTGTCAGGCGTTCCACAAGGATACATGCTAGGCCCTTGCCTTTTTCTCTATTACATTAATGATATAGTTTTTGAGACCAGCTCAACAGTCCAACTTTCGCAGTCGACACCATATGCAACATGCCATCAAAGAAGACCGTGACACAAAAACTCTCCAAGATGATCTGGATGAATTAGCTAAGTGGGAAGAATAATGGCAGATGGAATCCATCTTCAAAAATGCCATAAATTATGCTTGAAAAAAAAACTTTGGGGTAAACATCACAAATTATCTATGATGGAACCAACATATTGATACCATCACCAACAAAACAAATGGCTGCCTATCATTGCTAAGGCACAACTTCAAAATGCTCTCCCAGTCCCCATGTATCAAAAGTAATGCTGTGCACAGAAAGGCTGCCCGATGGGTGCCGTAAAAAAATCGACGAAGCCCAGATGCTGTCCCAGTACCTGACATGATAAGCCACCTGAACTGGCCTTCTTAAAGAACCCGTCAAAGCATGAACAGGTTGTCAATGCACTGCGTAAATGGTCTGGTTAATGTAAAAATACCACAGGATCTCCCACCTCCTTCCCATTGCCACAATGCCCGCTACAAATCCCACTTTGCTATCAATATTCTGGATACCAATGCCAGCTATATGCGAAATTCTTCTTTTCCAAGAATAGTCAGTTAGTGAAACAAGTTACCATCGTTCATGGCGATGACTCATGACAACTTCAAAAATGAAATATCTAAAACAATATTAACACCTAATCACACTATACATTTATCCAGCACTGTGAAAACACTGCACTATATAACTTGTCCTTTGTATATACTTTATACTATCTCAATTTCTTCAGCAGTCCAAACGCCTTGATATACAAGTCAACTGGAGTTGACTGTAGGCAACTGGAGTTGACTGTATTGAGCAGAGCCCCTAGGGCCTCTGGTCACAGTATTTGACTTTTACGGACCACAAGCCCCTTGGCTCTAGATATTCACAAAGGACATGATTAATATGAAAATTCTAAGGTAGGCAGTCCTCCTGCTAGCCAGTTAAACAGGTTATGTGTTCAAAAGTCTGTCATGCCAAAGTCTCTGATAGAATAAGTACTTTTCAGGGCAAAATATATATTCAAAATAGAACTAGTTACTTACTACTATTTGCATATTAAAGTGGTTTTTTAAAGGTCATATATCCCAAACATACAATTTGGGTACTATTTCTTTGGAAACTTTGAAAAAGTGTACATGACCTTTTTGAAAAGGGATACATAAGATTTGGGAAAGGTGATAAAGTATGAAAAAGTTTCTAACATAGTACATTGGAACTTTTGGAAAAGTACAGTAGATGATGTGGTAAGTAGCACTTTTTGAATATTTTGTGAGGGATATTGGCAAAGCATGGTTAGTGATAGTACTTGCACCCAAGATGCACTCCTCATTAGCAAATTGGCCATGTAGATCTTTCGGTTATAACAACTGTGTTCACTGTTCGGATATGAACACTTTTGATATGGCACCTATAAATTAAACTGTCTCTCCTGATGAGTCTCAGCATCAGACATGTGATCTTGACTTTAGACCAACAGCAATATTGTGAGACGGGAGTGACAGGTAGCCCCGTGGGAAGGCACTGGTATGAGTTGGATTTGTTGTGAATACAAGAGACCCTAGGGAGGATTGACTCTGTCCAGCGCTTATGGCATACTATAAATCTGCATCATTGTCCTGCGTGTTATCACTAGAATTACAAGTAGGTAATGGCTAATACATAAACAGCAAGTATGCCATTGGAGTCCTTGTAGCTATTGCTAACCAGGAATTTGTGATTCAGGCCAAGCAATTAAAATTTAGGAAGTATTGTTCTTGCAGTTGAAACAGAAACTCTAGCTGATATTGAAGCCAAAGTTGAATTCAGAAATCACAGATCTGTGATGAAAATGGTCCACTATTATGCTGCGCAGTACTCATAATATTCAACTTGCCCCAAATTGAAATGAGTCCTGAATTATTCTTATTACACGAAGAGTGCCTTATAATAGTAACATTACTTTTGACAAACAAACTGTTTGACAGATTTTACATCGAGGCTTAGTGCTAACAACGTCATTATAAAATTCAACCTCTACGTTTGCTTGTTCACAATTTTTCACACAGATCTCTGTATATTAGAAAATCAAAGACTTGGCTATATTAACATTGACCAATGTCTTGTGCCTCCGGCACATCAAAAATAGCTGAACCAACCAAAACCAGTCAAAATTCGTATTTTGTTCTATTATGGATCGAGATTGGAAATCTACATTCATGATCGGTATGTTATTTATGTTTAGTCAAGAAGACTCACTGACTGACAAAACACAAAAGAAAGACAAGGAACTCAGACATTGACCAGACTTCTCTGACAAGACAGCAATTTCTTGATTTCAAATTGTCCATGTATCCTCATCTTACATACAGTGATGATCGTTAGACATGTATGACCATGAGATATTTGAGAGGGATGTTGTTTACGAAAATTTTGTTCTCAACCAAGAGAAGACATTCACCTGGAGCAGTCACTTGTCAAGCACAAAGAAGCCTTCATTCTGTATGGTGAAGTGGGAAACATTGATCTCAGAGTGGATTTTTATTCAACTGACAAGTCCACCTTCTACAACAGGCCATTCACTGTTTCACCAAATGAGAAGCCAATTACTGCCCTTGAACTTGACAAACTTGTCGAAATGGGTGTTCTTGCTGAAGGAAATCCACAATACAACAGCCCTGTCATGCTAATAAAGAAGAAGCTAGCACACCAATTCTATCCGAGTAGTCAGTCAGGTCAGAGACTTCCGTTTTCTCTCAGAGATGCCATACAGACCATTGGCCATTCACAACCAGGCGTGATTCCTGTGATAGAGATCAAGGAAGCTATTCGCAGCCTTCTGTTGTCACCCAAAGATCATCTTATTTCGGAAGCAGAAATTTTGTATTCAAGGAAATGCCTATGGGACTTACGACCAGCCCAGCTGAATTTCAGAATAACATCAACAAAATCGAGCAACTACATTTTGTATTGCAATTATGGATAATCTTATTGTCTTTTCTCGTGATGTTAATCAAAAGCTGTTTAGGAATCAATTCTGTCGCATGGGTCGTATGATACTCATTCGAGATGGTGACCTTAAAATATTATCACTCCTCTCAGAGACAAAACTGAAGTCATGCTCAAGAGTCAAGATGCCCTTTTCCAGTCACCAAAAAAAAGGCAGAAAGGTGAAATCCTTTATTGGCAAAATAGCTTATCTATCAATGTATATATTAACTTCAAATCCTGTTACAACCACACCACAAAATTGCAAGCACTCAAAGAGCCTGATTACACCATTGAATTGTTAGTCAAGCCCCAACACTTCCAATGCCTTCAGATAAGGTATCTTCAGGCTTTACAACAACACAAACAAAATTCCATGGAATTGCAGCTAGCCTGTGGCAAGTGCAACATGATGCTGAAAGGTTACTCGGTTACCTTTCAAAGGCTCTGCCATGCATGGTAGTAGCAAATTATACAGTGACAGAACTTGAGCTTTCTGCTTTACTGATTGCAGTCCAAGACTCCAAGCTTCGGGTCATTCGCTCATATTTTGAGGTATTCACAGATCACTGAGCAATACCACAAATCATGAAAACGAAAGTGGAACCACCATAGGAGCACATCAAAAGGTCGCTTTAAAAGCTCATTTCATATTGCAAGATAGTGGGATACGGCAATACGGGAAAGGAAGCTTCATGGTGATTGCTGATTTCTTTCTAGGAATCCACAACTCTACAATGAAGACAACACTGTTATAGCTTTTCCAATGACAATGGCAGTATTCCAGCTACATCTTCTGTCATTACATCTGCTTATAACCAGCATTCATCCCAAGCCATATCCAGCAGAAGTCAATCTACTACAGTTCCCACCAGTTCCCACAGTCAGGCATGAAAGAGTCTCAACACATTCTAATCTTGAAATCTTCCAGACCACTCATGATCCTGTCGTTTATGCAAAAGAAGCATGTGCTCCTTTAAATGATCCTTTGCAACTGCCAAAATCTCTGGTGGAATTGTCTCATCTCTCTAGATACTCACAGAATTTGACAGAAACCAGTGCAGATTATTACAGCTTAAAGATCTTCACATTCTCAGGATGAATCAGCAATCATACTTTTTGAAGTTTCCAGTGGAAAACCAATTTGGTTTCAGTCCAGTTGATAAGAACTTAGTCATTAAAGCTATTGACTCACTTAAACCAAAAACTAGTGCTGGTCAAGATAGGTTGTCAAACAAATTACTTAAACATATTAAAAATGAAATAGCGTTGCCTTTGACGAAACTCATAAACCAGTCTTTCCTTTCCGGACACTTTCCTAACAAACTTAAAATTGCAAAAGTTACTCCGTTATATAAAAAGAAAGAAAATTACCTATTTGATAACTATCGTCCTGTCTCGGTGCTACCTAGTGTGTCAAAGGTCTTTGAGCGATTAATGTATGATCAGATATATCACCATTTTGATCAACTTAATATATTTTTCCCCAGTCAATATGGTTTTCGGTCTAATCACTCTACAGAATTTGCAGCAATGGAACTAGTTGACAAAATAATCTTGGAAATGGATCGAAATAATATACCTATTACCATCTACATGGATCTTTCAAAGGCCTTTGACACACTGGATCACAACATCCTATTGCGTAAATTAAATTTCTATGGGTTCAGTGATTCATCATATCAATTAATGGAAAGCTATCTCAGTAATAGATTTCAATATGTCGAAATGAATGGTACTCGATCAAATTTGATGAAAATTAAATGCGGGGTTCCTCAAGGCTCTATATTAGGCCCTTTGTTATTTATAATCTATCTTAATGATCTTCCTAGCATTACCAAATGTCTAACACCAATAATCTACGCAGATGATACGACTCTTTTTGCTTCGTTGAATTATACTAATTATCTTACAGTGAAGAGTGACATTAACAATGAATTATATTTAATTGATAAATGGTTAAAACTGAATAAACTCTCACTTAATGTTAGTAAGACAAAAGCTATGATGTTTCATGCACCCCAAAGGCTGGTAGCTCCACCTGATATTTCAATTAATGATACAAAGATTGAATTTGTTGATGAATTTAATTTCTTAGGATTAGTGTTAGACAAAAATTTAAGTTGGAAAGGACATATTACTACTCTATCGAAAAAAATCAGTAAAACAATAGGCATTTTATGTCGTTTGAGGCATACCTTACCATGCTTTGCTTAATATTTATAATGCTTTAATTTCATCGTATTTCAATTATGGCATAACTCTATGGGGCTGGCGTTCTCAAACTATATTTAAATTACAGAAAAAGGCAGTAAGAATTATTACCAATAGCAAATTCAATGCTCATACGAATATCCTGTTCAAACAATTGAAGAATTATATTTAATTGATAAATGGTTAAAACTGAATAAACTCTCACTTAATGTTAGTAAGACAAAAGCTATGATGTTTCATGCACCCCAAAGGCTGGTAGCTCCACCTGATATTTCAATTAATGATACAAAGATTGAATTTGTTGATGAATTGTAATTGTTCAAACAATTGAAGATTTTAAAACTGGAAGATATATGCGCACTGCATGACTGCAAACTATGTTATCGGTTTATCAAAGGCCCAGTGCCTAAATATTTTCAAGAGATTATTAATCCTGGTGAAAGCTTGACTAGACATGATTATAATACGAGACATGCTTCTCTTCTGCTGCTGCCTGCTGTGAGACATGAGTTTGCAAGAAATGGCATAAAATACAAATTTACGAAATTATTTAATGACATGCAAGAAAATTTCAAGACTAAGATTTTTACACATAGTTTTCATGGATACAAAAACTACATCAAAATTGAACTATTAGATAATTATGATCCAAATTGTTTAATTCCTCATTGTTATATATGTAACAGAAATTGATTTATTACAAGATAGTCCCTTCTTCACTGCTGCAGACCCTCTTGTCTCAGCCCGTCAGCTCTGAAACTGCGTTTTAGTTTCTCTACTTGTTTTACGATTCTGCCTTTTTTTTCTGTCTCTTTCTTACCAGTCATATTGAAATGATAAGTACGCTGCCATCTGCTGTGCCTGGATACTTTTCTCAACATTGGGGATCCTCAGCAGCGGCAATTTTTTTGCCATCGAGGATTCCCTTTGCTCTTTTTTCTTATTTTGTACTGTTATTATATGTTATGAATATTGTATGAGCAAAAAATAAACGAGTCTGAGTCTGAGTCTGAGTCTGAATATATATAAAAAAGTCTTCTCCTTATCTGCTTCAGAAACCTGCTCTAACGAAGCTGGACAGTTCACACACTGTCAGCACGAACAGTTGCAAAATCAGGGCACTATTTCGGCCAAATTTAAAACTCCTACAAGAGCTTGTCACAGCTCACATTTAACTCGCAATAACAAAAACATGAATATCCAAATAAAAACAACAATATAATGTCCACATTTTAAACATGTTTACCAGTGCATTGTTTCAAGAGTTTTGCCAGGTGACAAAATTGCTGCTAAGAGTGACATGACACATGATGACAGAATCAGTATCTCACATTGTAATTGACTCTATTCTTTTCTGAATAGCACTTAGTTTTGTTGTTCAATGACCGGAAATCAATACAAAATCTGAGAGACCTATCTTGTTGCCTGACAGCTACTGCTGCAGATGAGAAAGGCAGGGCCGTACCTATGGGGGGTGTGGGGGGTTGGTGTTTGGGGGTGTTGGGGGGAGGGGGGGTGTTTGGAGGTGTGGGGGATGTTTGGGGGTGTGGGCCCCACTGTGGGGGGGGGTGTTTGGGGGTGTGGGGGGATGTTTGGGGGTGTGAAACCCCCCCCCCCCAATGTTTGCCCAGGGGGGCCCAAAGATAGAGGTTGCTAAAACACATTTATTTGACAAAAATATTACTAAATAGCAACGTACCGCAGCGTCAATGACTCAATTTCAGAGGGCCCACTGACTTGGGAAATTTATTCCCGAGGACCCTATACTGACTAGAGAAATCTGTATCAAAGGGCCCCCCCAACTGTCAAGAAACTTTTTTCAGAGGGCCCAAAAGACAGAAGAAATTTACAAAACATTATCGGATGGCCAAAATGACTTACTTGAGAAGTTAGTTTATTTCAAAGGACCCCCCCCCCAACTGTCTCAACAAATTTATTTCAGAGACGCCCCAACTGACTAGAGAACAATATTTCAGATGCCCTCAACCGACTTGAGAAATATATTTCAGAGGGCCCCCCCCAAATGTTTGCCAAGGGGGGCCCAAAGATAGAGGTTGCTAAAACACGTTGATTTGACAAAAATATTACTGCTAAATAGCAACGTACCACAGCGTCAATGACTCAATTTCAGAGGGCCCACTGACTTGGGAAATTTATTCCCGAGGACCCTATACTGACAAGAGAAGTCTGTATCAAAGGGCCCCCCAACTGTCAAGAAACTTTTTTCAGAGGGCCCAAAAGACAGAAGAAATTTACAAAACATTATCGGATGGCCAAAATGACTTACTTGAGAAGTTAGTTTATTTCAAAGAGCCCCCCCCCCCAACTGTCTCAACAAATTTATTTCAGAGACGCCCCAACTGACTAGAGAACAATATTTCCGATGCCCTCAACTGACTTGAGAAATAAATTTCAGAGGGCCCCCCCCCCAATAGACTCGAGAAATTTGTTTCAGAGGCTCCATGCCTCGCTGACACATGACACAAGAAATATACTTCAGAGGGCCCCCGAGTCAATGGGGGCTCTGAAGTATATTTCTTGTGAATTGTGAATTGAATTTCTCCTTAGTGGGCCCCTAACTGACTTCCA
Source organism: Platynereis dumerilii (assembly GCA_026936325.1). NCBI lineage: Eukaryota > Metazoa > Annelida > Polychaeta > Phyllodocida > Nereididae > Platynereis > Platynereis dumerilii. Next base: position 70,251,986 of record JAPTHN010000005.1, on the reverse strand, counting down.
GAAATTTATTTTCGAGGGCCCAAATAGTTTCAATTGCGATTCAATAAACTATTGCAGGCTTAATCACCTAGGGCCCCAAACGTGTTGCTGGTATAAATTGCACGTCAACTCCTAATTAAGGGGTTCGCATAGTTTCATGGAAAATGACTAGACTCTGACGAGGCCCTATGACCTATGTCAATTTTTCATCACCATTTTTCACTGTACATAATTATAGGATAGAATTGATTTGAACAAAAATAAGACATTCACACACACAGGGGCGTAATTTGGTGGGGAAAGGGCCCCACGGTCTTCTTTGACCCCCAGGGGACACCTTTTTGTGTGAAAAAAAAAAGTATTATGGCAATGGCCATAAGGCTCAGTTTGGTAGGGAGAATTTCTAAGTGACATGCCTTCACCTTTCTGTTGGGGCTGGTTACCAAGCCATACAAAAGTCCGGAATTTATGAATGTAAAAAAGCCTGACCAACTTTTTTTGGCCTATGCGCAGATACGACGGCCAGAGGCGGCTCCAGGATTTTTTGGTTGAAATTTACCTATAACTTTTAATAATTCAGGTTCTCGTGATGTCATAATGGCAAAAATTTTTTCAAAATGACCGATTTGATCAAAGTTGTTTATTACATTAGATGATATAGTAATAAGATTTTCCCTATGTAATCCATGACTAGGACGTAACATTGTTAACAATAAACAATGTATTTCATTTTCAACTTCATTTAAATCACATTTATGACAAATTCTGTTTTCTACAGGTAACTTTGGGCTTTCATGTCTTCCAGTTTCAATTTGAAACTTGTGAGAGCTAGTGCGGAATCTATCAATTTTAGTGCATAATATATTTAGAACTCCCAGACACAATTAGCATTATTGGGGGGTTTTGTAGTTATAATCTTTAATTGCAGAGGCGGTCCAGTGAGGCCCTAGGTGGCGGCGACTTGATTCATAATGGGCAATGGTGGCTTAGACTGACCATGGCTTGACTTGACTTGAGGCTGACATGACTGACGGCGGCTTGATACGGCGACGGCTTCGGGCTCTAGCTGGAGCTGGCTCTGAAGCCCCTGACTTTGCCCAGGGGCCTACCTAGAAATTGCCTGAGGCCGAGGGGGGCATTACATGGGGTAATATGTGGCGCTCTGCGGTGTTTCCTATCTGTTTCACAAGAGGGGGGGGGAGGTCATGGCCCAATACCCCCCCCCCAAATACACCACTGCCTTTGTGCCAGTTTTATGGGGCAGGGTGTGAATGGATCTTCGATGTCTTCTAAAATACAATTGCATAGAATACAGGACTTAAAACCCTGTCAGGTTTTTCACCCACCTTTGGGCCACACTTGGCCTGGTAGTTTCCCGCCACTCCTGATGCCATGTGCATGGGGTGAAGACACGGATTAAACAATAGGTAGAGCCACCGTCTAGCATGAAGTGCTGCCACTAAACTTGCGAAGCAGAAAAGGGAACTAAAATGGGCACGGGAAGTGCGCGTTGCACACTGGGATACGGCAAGTGTTTATTGGTAACATGGCGTCCAAATAAGAAATTCGCAGGGATATTATCGCGGAAATTTGCCCATGATGTCGTGAATTTGAGGTTTGTATAGCCTTTTTGACATGTCAGGTGTTGTTTTTGTGAAATTATGTGACGTATGGCGTACATTAGAGGTCCTATCCCTGCTCAAATCAGGCTGCTGAAGAGCCGAATCTGCTCAAGCCAGAAAATATGTCAATTCTGCCTGCAAGATTGCTGCCAAAGCTGAACAGGCAATAAAATTCCTGGAATGATGTAATAGGGGTGTTGTTTTTGCCCAATTCCTTAATGACCACCTTTCATGTTGCACACAATGGTCTAGAGTCTAATCTGTAGGCTTTGTCTGCCTTCAAAATGTGGGAATGTGATACACTTGGCATGTGGCCAGATTTTTTTGGGAGTGTTCTGACTGGGCTACAGTGCCTGTGTGGATTTAGAGCACAAGAAACTTGTGTTAATCCCTGGTATTAGTTGCCCCATTCTTATCCAACCAGTACTCTTGGCTGTTGGTACTCTATGTTCCAATGCATTACAATGTCTGGGTTTCAATGCCATGATCAGTTCCAAACTGTCAGATTGATGACAATGTTGGTGAGTGTGATAAACCCATGCAGTCATCAATACAGTGTGACAAACATAAGCTCTAACTGTTTATCACACCTGAATGGCCTGATTTTGTTTGTCACACAGTCACACCTTTCAATTAGTCTCACTACTTTGCAACAAGACTACTCTGGTCGGAAACTGGTGGATTCGGCGCGTTCTGAATTCGGCGGCGCCGAGCTCACTGTAATTGGCTGGTCAAAATAAGTGAGCTCGGCGAGCGCCAAAGTGAATTCGGCGCAATCGAAATAATGCTTGATTACTATGAGTAGTTATAGTATAGGCTTGTTTTATCGTTTGTAACAGTTAATTTGTTGATCATTGAATCATCTTGTACTTTTAAGCTGCTACATTGCTACTTTGTGACAGGTTAAATTGATATTCATGCTCATCCAGCCGACGCTGCAATACACATTACGTAGGCCTGTCTGGAATGACATCAAGTGAAGATATGTTTGCTTGGGGAGAAACAAATCATTGCTGGCAAGACCTACTAGGCAGGCCTAATTCAATTAATTCCCACCAAGATTTTTTTTTTTAAACTCAATAGCTCTCACTAATACTACGTTCAAATTAATTAATGTAATCCTAGGCCTACATGTCTCAATTTCCAACTATGATTATTTTGTTCTATTTTATATTTCGTTTTTGATTTTCTTTATATATAGCCCTGTAAAAAATGCTTGATTTGATTGTGCGTTTTTATTAATTGAAGCTTGTCCCTGATTTGTGTTTGTGAAGTTACTCATATTAGCCGTGACATAAAATTGAAGAAAAAATTAATAATAACGATTTTAACTTGTGTTTTATTGGTAATAATATGTTTATTTTCTTGGCAATATTGTAACTTTGTATTAAACTAATTAAGCCAATCAAAGTAATTGTTTCTGAAGTAAATGCGATTCAATATCCAGCAAAATTAATCATTGCAATTAAAAAGCCAGGGATGGTGGCAACCTTCGTGTCATGATGGCAATTAGGCCTAATAACTGCACTTCACACCTTTGACTTCTCATTAGCTCTCATTAGAGTCACCTTTGACAATGAATTCATTCACATCTTCAAGTCAAGTCAAGTCAAGTCAAGTAATATTTATTTGAATTCGGTTTGAAAATACATACAGAGAACACAAGCCTTAGGCTTTTTGTACCGAATAAACTGAAAAAAGTTATTTAACAGAGTGCCACAAATGAAGAATGAAAGTAAGAACAGAACAGTAATTTTTTAATTCAATTTTATTTCAACAAACAAATCAATCAAGTCTTGAGAAAACTTTTAAATCACTCTTCAATATTCCAACTTAAGCCTAAATAGTTCACCCTTTAAGAAGAATTGCATGGTTAGAAGAAAACCCCATCCTTCTATGACCCACACAGCCAGAGATCTTGTAATTCCTCATTTTCTAATGACACAGGTAAATCTTAATCAAGAGGTCACTGAGTTTAAGAAAGTTTAAGAAAAGCAGGTAAGTGACAAGGAGGGGGACAACAACAGTGTATCTTGCACTTTAGAGCAACAAAAAGGTCAGACAATGTTTTGTTTTGCATTGCGCAACGATTGTAACAGCGTAAATTGTTACATGTATTGAATAACATTTTAGTAAAGGGTCATGGACCTTGCTCATTTGCATAACCTATCTGGGAGGAGCAGAAAATGATTGACAAGCAGCACTATTTGTCAATTTCCACAGAAGTCCGCCTCCTGTATTCTGATTAACCAATCACATGAATCATGGACTGATGAGTGATGTCAGATCAAGGGCTCTGATTAGGCCTGCTGTATAGATCGATCTAAAAAAACACACAACACAACTTTCAATTAATTTATATCAACAGTAGGCTTTAGTAAGGATGCATTTATAAATGAATGAGTGATTGAATCATGATGACAAATAAAAAGCACTGATCAAACTTCAGTTGACGCAACTTTGCTACCAAAGTGTCTGGTGAACTTCGAATGCATCAACAACAAGTACAAAACATTGTTACATGTATACGTTTTATAGACCTTATAGACGTCAACAAATAGCCTACCTATTAGGCCTACTACTGAACTAGTATGTAGTTACTTGTTATAGGTGGAATTAACACATATTAACTAGTTTTGCAATGAATCTGTTCAGGGCGCCGAATTCAGTACGCGCCGTATTCACCTGCGCCGAACTCTCCCTTTTTTGAGCCGAATTCACTATTTTCTAGGCGCCGTATTCTCCTACGCGCCGAGTTCACCCGGAATCGTCTGGTGAAGCACTGAAGGTTGTTAAAATGTAGTCAAAATGCTAGTCATTGATGGGAACAGGCATTTAGGCCTATGTTTAGGCCCTACTTGCCATGCACTAGACATGTATTGGTAACATTGCATGTTATTATTGGAAAATCACTGTTTGAATTGCAAATTTTGATATCAACATTATTTATTGACTTGGTCTCATTAAAATTATTACCGACAGTCATGAGTTTACGGAAGCTTGTAGGCAATATAAATACTGTACATCCTATATAATATTATATAGATAGTTTAGGTATGCCCATTACTTATGCCAAAGAAAAATATTAAGAAAATATCTCCATAAATGTTAGGCCTCTGTAGGCTATATATATCAACTCTGTAGGCTATATATATCACATTATCACTGGCAAGAGAAGAAAAGGGATGCAATTTGCATTTCTAGGCAATTTAAAATAACCAGGTAACATTTCCAGTGGTAGAAAATTTTTTCAATGGCTGTCTGAAGCCACGTGTGGCTTCGGGTTATGAAGACTCTGGAACCATTCATTGTATTCCTGGTGCCATAATTGTCAATAATGTTTTAAATATCTAAGTTATTCAAGTTACATTGTCTGTTTATCTATGGTATCTTCAAATTACAGTTCAGTTGGAAATCGTCATTAAAGATAACACCTTAGGTGTCTGATCACCTGATGGTTAATGTGTGAAGTCAAATTGCAATTAATTGAAGCCTAGCCCTTGTTCACACATTGCAATCAAGGTTCTGAACCTTTTGGCTTCAACTGGATTGGACTATAACTATTTAATTAAAGTTACCCTGCATGATAGGTCAGGCTTACACCAAAAGTTTATCTAATTTTTACATTTTCTGGTGTATTGTGGTCATACTGTCTGTTTTGTAAATTTTCTTTGCTTTGAGATTTCGTTTTCTTGCTGAATTCATTGCCAACATGCACTAAATGACCCCTAGATTTATTTCGGGTACGCACAGAAAAAAATCACTGGTATGCTTGCTTTCAACTTTGTGACGTCATCACCATTGTGTGAATTTTTTAACTTATAACTATTTACTGACAACAATGGTCATTGTGACGTCATCTATAATGGATGTGCTGGAGGTGGGAGGTACTATCAAGAAAATGTAAAGGAACTAACTGAATAGCCTATTAAATCAAAAAAAAACTTCAATACATTTGTCAAAAATATTACTGATCACGAGTTTATATTATTCTGCAGTTGAAACCACCAATATTTATCAAAGAATTTTATCATTCAGGGCAACTTTAACTGAAAACTTGGCTCTGGAGCCATTTAGCATTTCCTTGCTTTAAGAGCGCCGGAGCAACGGTAAATTTCTCGGACCAGTAAAGATTTCCAAAATGTGACATTTTTATTTGTTCGAATATTTCATTGAGATCGAGAAATTTCCAGGCCATAGTATATAGGCTAAGTTTGCATGATTCCCCAGGTGGTCAATGGTCATACATGCCGCAAGGGCCACAGCCTCAGTTCCATTAAATAACATGAATAAGGGGCAATTGTTTTACTCTGAATACTGACAACTTGAGTGTCAATCTTAGGGCTGCACGATTAATCGCAAATTTATCGTTATCACAATATCAATTAGGGCGGTAACGTTATCGCACAAAGGGGCGATAAATAAATAATTAAAAATGTCTGTATTATTACTCAAGAATTGGAATTTCTCTGCATGAAATTCAAACTTTTCAAAAAAATTTTGGGGTTTTTAGGTAAATCTCTTGCTTGTGAATTTATCGCATGATTTATCGTCATCGCGATATGAAACATAGTTATCGCATCTCAGCCTGTTATTGTGCAGCCCTAGTCAATCTTGATTGCTTTTCTCTTTATCGGGTCTTATAAATTTGTTCAATTAGTCATGATTTATTACTTTCATTATGTCCATGATTTCGGTGATATATATATATAAATCTATAGATCTGAAGATATGAATATTGCTATCAATACATTGATGATTATTCCTAAAAATATAAATAAAGTTGTGTTGCAATTATCTTCTTGACAGTGTCAATGTCCCCACCGTACAGGGAAAACAGAGAAAACAGGGAAAATGGTGAAAAAATTCCCTGCAGGGAAAAATCAGGGAATTTGAAATTTGGCCTCAAATTCAGGGAAAACACAGGGAATTTGGTTTTACATGTATTAATGCTTGAAAGAAGCCCTCTATTTTAAGCAAAAATCTGAAATTAATAGTTTTTGGATTCCGATTAGCAGCGATAATGCCGCAATAACACAACGATATGCTCGAATAAGGTCAGGGAAAACATCCGATGAAGCAGGGAAAAATCGAGGAAAATACAGGGAATTTGCCCGCCAAATTTTTGTGGGTACCCTGAGTGTGAATAATTTCATCATTTAAAGGTTCTCGTGAACATTGTCGCTTTCGGATCCTGTATCACGCTTGGGTGCAATGATATTTCTATGTGCAGTCCTCAGTGTGTTTGTGTATCTTTTCAGTTAACTGGTTTAATATTTGAGGAACGCGATTATCAAGTTAAATGACAATTGAGTGACGTGGCTGATCAGTAGCATTCAATGCAGCATTTAGATGTCTCATTGCATCAATTTGTGGCCTGCAGCAAATTTTCTCTTCTCTTCAAATCAAATATTGATTAATTTGAATGAAACAAAGAATCTGATAAATTATATTGAATTGTTAGAACAATGTTTCAATGGACCTCTTCTTACTTAACAGAATCTGATCATTAATTTTGATTGCCCTTGTTTGGAATTGTTGTGGGGAATTTGATTCCTTGACCTTTTGATGGCTGCCATCTTTGATTTCGTCGGATTAATTGATAGATCATTAAACCAAGATGATCCGATTTAAATTTAATTGTGGTGATCTGTTGACTTTAATCAGGAATGCATCGCTGAAGTTACGCTTTCATGGCTGCTTTATCAGTTTTAGATTTACAATTCCAGTTGTCATAACAAAGTACTAGGAAGCTTCCCGTAGATTGAAGGGAAATAGGATAGTCAGATGGACTTGAAAAGGGTAGAGCTGTCCCTTAGTATAGAAATGCAGATGGCAAATTAGAAGATGAGACATTAAGTATAAGTTGACATGGTTGGACATGCTGTGTAATTTGAATTTATACAACAGTAAAGCCGTGCAACCTGCATAATTAGATTGTACTTCCAGGGGCACAAATGCAAGTGAAGTACAATGATGCTGAAAGGAAGGGAAAAGCAACCTACTGGGAGACACTGATGTAGTTTGGGCAGCAAGTGGGAGACAGCTTGCAGGTGCTGCCCTCTTGTGTATAATTTAGGAATCAGCTTAAAACTAATTATAATTAATTAGGGGATTTAATAGAGTGCAATGGCCTTGAAAAGGGGAGAGTTCTGCCTCGAAGAGCAAAGGAAGGCATGGGGAAAATTAGAAGCACTGCCATTGAGTAGAACTTGAGATAAATCCCGCACGTTATCATTTTAATATAAGAGATGGTTTTAAAATTCAACATTTGATTTGATTGACTGAATAGTATTTTATTTGCTTTGTTTGTGAAATATTTTCTTTGTGTATGAAATAGTTCAGCATTGTTGGATGGGTTATTGGTAGATGATTAAATGAATTTTTTTTGCCATTTATGTGTTGTCTATATATTGGATAGAAGGGGTGGGCATTACTTCCCATTAGCCAATAGTCTGAGTATAAAACTAAATGAGTGTAAATTACACAAATTTGAGTATTTGATAGTCAACAAACTGTTTGATTGCAAGATACATGTTTTTTTTAAAACCTTTTTGCACAGCATTTGATCATGTTGATTTAGCCTTAAAATATTATTGCATAATCTTTTGAAGTGTTATTCATGGGATAATCATTTTGAACCTACTATTCACCAGTTTGCCGGGATCTTATGAAAATCATATTTTATTGAAATTAATCCATTCCATTATTAATTATTGATTAATTTGGCTTTAAAATTGTCACATGGCCATGATGGCCTTGTTTGTGTTTTTGAGCGAATGAGCAACTGTAACAATTACGAACAAATGTGAACAGCGCAGATCTACAAGTAACGAACCTGGAGAACAACTTTGTAAGTGGATAACTTTTTTAGGCTTGCCGAGCAGCAGAGAACTGGAGAAGTTGGCTGCTGAAATTGCTAGGACTAACCGGGGACTTAGCAGACCTTTCATCCTCAATTAGTTCCTGTGATTGACATCTCGCAATAAAGCTGTCTGACTGTCTGTGCCCGTCTGTGCCCAGCGGGTCCGTGCCCTTCTAGCTTTGCTCTGTAGTCTGTGGGCTTGTTCTGCGTGTTCTGTAGGCTTGCTTTCTGTGGAACTGCTAGGGCTTTTGCTCTGTACTGCTCCATACTTCTATAGCCGCTTATAAATGTATAGAAATAGGAACGACTTCACAAGACTGCTTAGTACTTCAATCTGAGTCAGATTATGGTGCAGAAAGTTGTGGTATACATGGGTCATTTGTATTTGCTGGTGTATTAACAACTTTTAGATGTCGTTATGTGGTGTTTGCATGCAATATGTCTGCACTGCTATCCCTCGCTTTACAAGAACCAGCCTGGTCTAGTGGTAGCATGCCAGGCTGCCAATCTCCGGGTCCCGGGCTCGAATCCAGCTCTCGAGTCACCTGGGCCTTTGTTGGATGGATGTTTCAGTCATCCTTCACCTCATTGGCGTGTCCTCTACCAATTGCATAAATACAGGACATAAAGCCCCAATCATTCATCCATCCTCCCCAAATTCAGTCAATTTGCTTGTCAGGTATGGGAATACAGGATGTGATATTACTCTTTATTAATGATATTATCTAACTTTCCCCAAATCAAGAATTTCACAGGCTCACAGCCCACCATTGGGTCTTTAATCAATATCATTGATCCTATCAAATTCCGTAACTCTCGAAGGTCCGGAAAATGATTAAATACAAGGGCGGCCATATTGTTTTACTTCTGAAAAGTTTCTTATTGAAACGCCATGTGGCTATTCATTTAAGAGCAACAGGAGGCAAGTGAGACTAGAGCACAGAATAAGCAGAGAAGAAGAAGAAGTGACGATTAGGACTTCGACGAAACAGTGGAAAATCCTTTATAATCTGCAGCAACATTAATTTAAGAGATGTCACAAATATTGCTGAAGAGGATGCCTGTAACAAGCACAGAAATTGATCAAAACATGAGACTTTGGATGCCTTTTTGGCCTTGATTCTATGCATTAAGTATGTCTGTAGGACCACCCCTAGACTTAAAAGGGGTAAAATATGCAAATTAGGTCATGTGGGTCCTGAAACATCAGTCTGAGTGCAGATAATCAGGTTTCATGTGGACCCAACATCCCTGGAAGACAGCAAAGTCTTGGAAAGAAATCAGTCAAAAATCTCTCTGTTTTGGCTGCCAGCTGCTGTTTATTCCTCCAGGCGGCGTTACCCCTAGCAACCAGAAACGATGTAAATACAGGCCGAAAAGTGGATCTGGGTCTTTTGACCATTTGGCACCGGAGAGGAAACATCAAGCCTTAGGAAAGGACTTCTTGCACCGAGTTGCCCTTAGGGCCTGCACTGGGTATACCGACCCCGCACCGGACAAGCGCGAGATGTACAGACCCTGCACCGAGCCTGCACCGGGCCTGTCTCAAGTCGCCTCGGACCTGCACCGAGTTGCCCTTAGGGCCTGCACCGGGTATACCGACCCCGCACCGGATATGCGCGAGATGCATCGACCCTGCACCGAGTCTGTTCCGAGCCTGTCTCAAGTCGCGCCGGGCCTGCACCGAGTTGCACCGAAGCTGCACCGAGCTACCCTGACCCCGCACCGGGTCAGGCGTGACCCGCACCGAGTTGCGCCGAGGCTGCACCGAGCCTGCACCGAGTCCACGGAGATCTTCACCGAAGATGGAAGGACCCAGCATCGAGTTGCACCGACCCAGCACCGAGTCGACGGAGGTCTGCGCCGAAGATGGAAGGACCCAGCACCGAGGCCACGGAGATCTTCAGCGGAGATGGAAGGACCCTGCACCAAGTTGCACCGAGCCTGTCTCAAGTCACCTTGGACCTGCACCGAGTTGCCCTTAAGGCCTGCACTAGGTAAACCGACCCCGCACCGGACAAGCGCGAGCTGCACCGCCCCTGCACCGAGTCTGTACCGAGCCTGTCTCAAGTCGCGCAGCGCCTGCACCGAGTTGTGCCGAGACTACACCGAGCTGTACCGAGCCTGCGCCGAGGCCCCGGAGATCTTCACCGAAGACAGAGGGACCCTGCACCGAGCCTGCATCAAGTCCACGGAGATCTTCACCGAAGATGGAAGGACCCAGCACCGAGTTGCACCGACCCAGCACCGAGTCGATGGAGGTTTGCACCGAAGATGGAAGGACCCTGCACCGAGGCCACGGAGATCTTCAGCGAAGATGGAAGGACCCTGCACCGAGTTGCACCGACCCTGCACCGAGTCTACAGAGGTCTGCACCGAAGATGGGAGAACCCTGCACCGAGTTTGCACCGAGTGCATGGAGATCTGCATCGAAGGTTGGAGGACCCTGCACCGAGCGGCATCGACCCTGCACCAAGTCCAAGGAGGTCTGCACCGAAGATGGGAGGACCCTGCACAGAGTTCATGGAGGTCTGCACCGAAGATGGGAAGACCCTGCAACGAGTCCACGGAGATCTGCACCGAAGATGGGAGGACCCTGCACCGAGTCCATGGAGGTCTGCACCAAAGATGGGAGGACCCTGCACCGTGTTGCACCGAGCCTGCACCGAGTCCACGGAGATCTGCACTGAGAAGAAGGAAGGACCCTGCAAGGAATTGCACAGAGTTCAAGGAGGTCTGCACCGAAGATGGGAGGACCCTGCACCGAGTTCATGGAGGTCTGCACCGAAGATGGAAGGACCCTGCACCGAGTCCACGGAGATCTGCACCGAAGATGGGAGGACCCTGCACCGAGTCCATGGAGGTCTGCACCGATGATGGGAGGACCCTGCATCGAGTGGCACCGACCCTGCACCAAGTCCAAGGAGGTCTGCACCGAAGATGGGAAGACCCTGCACCGAGTCCACGGAGGTCTGCACCGAAGATGGGAGGACCCTGCACCGAGTCCATGGAGGTCTGCACCGAAGATGGGAAGACCCTGCACCGAGTCCACGGAGATCTGCACCGAAGATGGGAGGACCCTGCACCGAGTCCATGGAGGTCTGCACCGATGATGGGAGGACCCTGCATCGAGTGGCACCGACCCTGCACCGAGTCCAAGGAGGTCTGCACCGAAGATGGGAGGACCCTGCACCGAGTCCACGGAGGTCTGCACCGAAGATGGGAGGACCCTGCACCGAGTCCACGGAGATCTGCACCGAAGATGGGAGGACCCTGCACCGAGTCCATGGTGGTCTGCACCAAAGATGGGAAGATCCTGCACCGAGTCCACGGAGGTCTGCACCGAAGATGGGAGGACCCTGCACAGAGTCCACGGAGATCTGCACCAAAGATGGGAGGACCCTGCACAGAGTCCATGGAGGTCTGCAACAAAGATGGGAGGACCCTGCACCAAGTTGCACCGACCCTGCACCGAGTCCTCGGAGGTCTGCACCGAAGATGGGAGGACCCTGCACCGAGTTGCACAGAGTTCATGGAGGTCTGCACCGAAGATGGGAAGACCCTGCACCAAGTCCACGGAGGTCTGCACCGAAGATGGGAGGACCCTGCACCGAGTGGCACCAACCCTGCACCGAGCCTGAGTCAATGGGTGGAATGGTCTTATATGCCTTATTTGAATATATGAGATGAGATGAGATGACTGATATGGTAACCTGAGAAGTCGGGAGTGATTCTGCTGTTTTAGAAGGGATGGCAAAGACGGGTAACTGAGCTTGGTACCCTCAGTCTTTCGAAGAGTGTTACACCAGCTGGAAACTTAGCGAGGTTTCACGAGGATACGACGGAGTGTCCTTTGTACCATTGGATCGCTGGATGAAGAAACTAGGAACAGTATGCTGAAGTTGTGCACAAACTCAGACGTTCAAGAGTTTCATGTGATGTGTGGATGACGGGAGGTTATCCTTTGTGTGGCGCTGTAACATTCCGGAATTCGAAGTAAAGGCCTACTAGGATAGTGCGGAAGAGACTGTAATGATAGATTCTCTATCAAAGAGCAAGCCTTCTGAGACATGGAAACTCCGATGAATAAGAAGAATTGCGAAAGTCATAAATTTATCCTGATTGAAATGAAGAAATTGCATTTGAAGAAGAATCAATATCTGTACATATGTTTTATTGTTAATAAAGTTTATTGTATTCAAACTTTTAGAGTCCTCATCCTTTCGCTAGGTTAGAAGTCTCCGAAACAGCCTGGGGGAACTAACATCTGCCACGACAGAAGCCTTGCCTAGTGAATAGGATTAGAATAGACTCTACCGAAACCTACCCCCAAGAAGGTTTCATAAAAATGGCGCAGTCGACAGGATACGAGAGGAGACAAGATGAAGTTGAAATGGACCATTTTGAAGAAGACGTTGAGATGACTGAAGAAAAGGCAGAAGAGGATACGAAGAATTTGCCATCTTCAGCTTCGTACCACCTGAGGACCAGGAAGGTTCAAGCCCAGATGTCCTCAAGTCATGAAGAGAAATTTCCTTTTCTTTCAGACACAGAAGAGGACCGTGAGCTGATGAAGAAGTCCTTCCCAATGACTGACAGGATGAATTTACAAAGACGTGAGATTGGCGAGATGAGGACTGAGATAAGAAGAAATACTGAAGAAGACGACGATGTTGAGCCACTTCATGGAGCATGTGGAATGGGAGAAGTTCCAATGCAGTCACCCAAGTTGGTGATTCCAGAAAGTGGAGACAGGTCTGCATGGTTTGAAGTTGAGAAGACTGGAGGGGAGAAAAATTCTGAAAAGGATGATGATGCAAGACAAGCTGACGCCCACAAGGACATGGATGATTGGATCGCAAGGATGATGGGGAGTGAAAGTCATGCCTTAATATTAGGGAATTTATCGAAGTTTATTGACGTTGAAGATGATGAACATGTACATTCTGATTGTAAAACCTTTGCTGAAATTACTATCGAAAGTCATTGAATCACAGGTCCCAAATAAGCACAGACTGGATATGGGAAGTTTGTTGGAAGCCTGTTTTCTGAAGAATTGAATACCATTGAATTAGCAGATTGCAACATACCTAATTGAATGCTGTGTGGAAGGAAGACCAGTCAAGTTATTAATTGACCCCAGAAGTAAAGTCACAATCATGGCATAGTCTGTATTTGGTACGTGGGAGAACAGGCCAGACTGGAAGAGAATTTCGTTGAACCTAACAAGCGCCGGAGATGAGACCATGGTCCCTGATGGAACATTTTTTTTTGGAAGTCAGAAGCTGGGAGATTGCACTTGGCATGTGTCATAGATTGTCACTTTGATTGGAGCTTTCTTTTGAGTTGATTGTCTTCTTGGAATTGATGTTCTACAACATTCAGGAGTAATTGACATACAGAAGACAAAGCTACTGTGAGGTTGAGCATAGCTGTCCCAAATTTTACCTGGGGACTCAGCACTGATGAATCTTGCCCAAACTTCAACATTGTGATTTTTTTAATCTGTCTTGATTTTCTTCAAATTTTGAGAGCAAGACGTCTGCAGTCAATTGGTGTGGAACTAGGAGAAGACGTATGGAGCTAGAAGAAGACGTTGTGTGGAGCTAAAAGAAGGTGTCCTGAACTACTTTGAACACTTGTTTGTTTGATCAGTTGGGCACTTGATCAATCATATCTCTGGGAAATTTATTGCTGTTGAACAAGGAACTGGATAGTTGTACAGACCTTGAAGAGATGCATTGGCTTGGCAAGACCTACCACTGAAGAATACCTACAACCTGAGTGGAGAAGTGAAAAATTATTGGAGGAGCAGTGGAGTGCACTGACATCAGATGCTGTCTTGTAGGGCACCGGTGAAGAAGTTTAGTTTTGTGTTTTGAGCTCGGGGTCGAGCTCAGGATTAAGTGGGGGAGTGTGAAACGCCATGTGGCTATTCATTTAAGAGCAACAGGAGGCAAGTGAGACTAGAGCACAGAATAAGCAGAGAAGAAGAAGAAGTGACGATTAGGACTTCGACGAAACAGTGGAAAATCCTTTATAATCTGCAGCAACATTAATTTAAGAGATGTCACAAATATTGCTGAAGAGGATGCCTGTAACAAGCACAGAAATTGATCAAAACATGAGACTTTGGATGCCTTTTTGGCCTTGATTCTATGCATTAAGTATGTCTGTAGGACCACCCCTAGACTTAAAAGGGGTAAAATATGCAAATTAGGTCATGTGGGTCCTGAAACATCAGTCTGAGTGCAGATAATCAGGTTTCATGTGGACCCAACATCCCTGGAAGACAGCAAAGTCTTGGAAAGAAATCAGTCAAAAATCTCTCTGTTTTGGCTGCCAGCTGCTGTTTATTCCTCCAGGCGGCGTTACCCCTAGCAACCAGAAACGATGTAAATACAGGCCGAAAAGTGGATCTGGGTCTTTTGACCATTTGGCACCGGAGAGGAAACATCAAGCCTTAGGAAAGGACTTCTTGCACCGAGTTGCCCTTAGGGCCTGCACTGGGTATACCGACCCCGCACCGGACAAGCGCGAGATGTACAGACCCTGCACCGAGCCTGCACCGGGCCTGTCTCAAGTCGCCTCGGACCTGCACCGAGTTGCCCTTAGGGCCTGCACCGGGTATACCGACCCCGCACCGGATATGCGCGAGATGCATCGACCCTGCACCGAGTCTGTTCCGAGCCTGTCTCAAGTCGCGCCGGGCCTGCACCGAGTTGCACCGAAGCTGCACCGAGCTACCCTGACCCCGCACCGGGTCAGGCGTGACCCGCACCGAGTTGCGCCGAGGCTGCACCGAGCCTGCACCGAGTCCACGGAGATCTTCACCGAAGATGGAAGGACCCAGCATCGAGTTGCACCGACCCAGCACCGAGTCGACGGAGGTCTGCGCCGAAGATGGAAGGACCCAGCACCGAGGCCACGGAGATCTTCAGCGGAGATGGAAGGACCCTGCACCAAGTTGCACCGAGCCTGTCTCAAGTCACCTTGGACCTGCACCGAGTTGCCCTTAAGGCCTGCACTAGGTAAACCGACCCCGCACCGGACAAGCGCGAGCTGCACCGCCCCTGCACCGAGTCTGTACCGAGCCTGTCTCAAGTCGCGCAGCGCCTGCACCGAGTTGTGCCGAGACTACACCGAGCTGTACCGAGCCTGCGCCGAGGCCCCGGAGATCTTCACCGAAGACAGAGGGACCCTGCACCGAGCCTGCATCAAGTCCACGGAGATCTTCACCGAAGATGGAAGGACCCAGCACCGAGTTGCACCGACCCAGCACCGAGTCGATGGAGGTTTGCACCGAAGATGGAAGGACCCTGCACCGAGGCCACGGAGATCTTCAGCGAAGATGGAAGGACCCTGCACCGAGTTGCACCGACCCTGCACCGAGTCTACAGAGGTCTGCACCGAAGATGGGAGAACCCTGCACCGAGTTTGCACCGAGTGCATGGAGATCTGCATCGAAGGTTGGAGGACCCTGCACCGAGCGGCATCGACCCTGCACCAAGTCCAAGGAGGTCTGCACCGAAGATGGGAGGACCCTGCACAGAGTTCATGGAGGTCTGCACCGAAGATGGGAAGACCCTGCAACGAGTCCACGGAGATCTGCACCGAAGATGGGAGGACCCTGCACCGAGTCCATGGAGGTCTGCACCAAAGATGGGAGGACCCTGCACCGTGTTGCACCGAGCCTGCACCGAGTCCACGGAGATCTGCACTGAGAAGAAGGAAGGACCCTGCAAGGAATTGCACAGAGTTCAAGGAGGTCTGCACCGAAGATGGGAGGACCCTGCACCGAGTTCATGGAGGTCTGCACCGAAGATGGAAGGACCCTGCACCGAGTCCACGGAGATCTGCACCGAAGATGGGAGGACCCTGCACCGAGTCCATGGAGGTCTGCACCGATGATGGGAGGACCCTGCATCGAGTGGCACCGACCCTGCACCAAGTCCAAGGAGGTCTGCACCGAAGATGGGAAGACCCTGCACCGAGTCCACGGAGGTCTGCACCGAAGATGGGAGGACCCTGCACCGAGTCCATGGAGGTCTGCACCGAAGATGGGAAGACCCTGCACCGAGTCCACGGAGATCTGCACCGAAGATGGGAGGACCCTGCACCGAGTCCATGGAGGTCTGCACCGATGATGGGAGGACCCTGCATCGAGTGGCACCGACCCTGCACCAAGTCCAAGGAGGTCTGCACCGAAGATGGGAAGACCCTGCACCGAGTCCACGGAGGTCTGCACCGAAGATGGGAGGACCCTGCACCGAGTCCACGGAGATCTGCACCGAAGATGGGAGGACCCTGCACCGAGTCCATGGTGGTCTGCACCAAAGATGGGAAGATCCTGCACCGAGTCCACGGAGGTCTGCACCGAAGATGGGAGGACCCTGCACAGAGTCCACGGAGATCTGCACCAAAGATGGGAGGACCCTGCACAGAGTCCATGGAGGTCTGCAACAAAGATGGGAGGACCCTGCACCAAGTTGCACCGACCCTGCACCGAGTCCTCGGAGGTCTGCACCGAAGATGGGAGGACCCTGCACCGAGTTGCACAGAGTTCATGGAGGTCTGCACCGAAGATGGGAAGACCCTGCACCAAGTCCACGGAGGTCTGCACCGAAGATGGGAGGACCCTGCACCGAGTGGCACCAACCCTGCACCGAGCCTGAGTCAATGGGTGGAATGGTCTTATATGCCTTATTTGAATATATGAGATGAGATGAGATGACTGATATGGTAACCTGAGAAGTCGGGAGTGATTCTGCTGTTTTAGAAGGGATGGCAAAGACGGGTAACTGAGCTTGGTACCCTCAGTCTTTCGAAGAGTGTTACACCAGCTGGAAACTTAGCGAGGTTTCACGAGGATACGACGGAGTGTCCTTTGTACCGTTGGATCGCTGGATGAAGAAACTAGGAACAGTATGCTGAAGTTGTGCACAAACTCAGACGTTCAAGAGTTTCATGTGATGTGTGGATGACGGGAGGTTATCCTTTGTGTGGCGCTGTAACATTCCGGAATTCGAAGTAAAGGCCTACTAGGATAGTGCGGAAGAGACTGTAATGATAGATTCTCTATCAAAGAGCAAGCCTTCTGAGACATGGAAACTCCGATGAATAAGAAGAATTGCGAAAGTCATAAATTTATCCTGATTGAAATGAAGAAATTGCATTTGAAGAAGAATCAATATCTGTACATATGTTTTATTGTTAATAAAGTTTATTGTATTCAAACTTTTAGAGTCCTCATCCTTTCGCTAGGTTAGAAGTCTCCGAAACAGCCTGGGGGAACTAACATCTGCCACGACAGAAGCCTTGCCTAGTGAATAGGATTAGAATAGACTCTACCGAAACCTACCCCCAAGAAGGTTTCATAAAAATGGCGCAGTCGACAGGATACGAGAGGAGACAAGATGAAGTTGAAATGGACCATTTTGAAGAAGACGTTGAGATGACTGAAGAAAAGGCAGAAGAGGATACGAAGAATTTGCCATCTTCAGCTTCGTACCACCTGAGGACCAGGAAGGTTCAAGCCCAGATGTCCTCAAGTCATGAAGAGAAATTTCCTTTTCTTTCAGACACAGAAGAGGACCGTGAGCTGATGAAGAAGTCCTTCCCAATGACTGACAGGATGAATTTACAAAGACGTGAGATTGGCGAGATGAGGACTGAGATAAGAAGAAATACTGAAGAAGACGACGATGTTGAGCCACTTCATGGAGCATGTGGAATGGGAGAAGTTCCAATGCAGTCACCCAAGTTGGTGATTCCAGAAAGTGGAGACAGGTCTGCATGGTTTGAAGTTGAGAAGACTGGAGGGGAGAAAAATTCTGAAAAGGATGATGATGCAAGACAAGCTGACGCCCACAAGGACATGGATGATTGGATCGCAAGGATGATGGGGAGTGAAAGTCATGCCTTAATATTAGGGAATTTATCGAAGTTTATTGACGTTGAAGATGATGAACATGTACATTCTGATTGTAAAACCTTTGCTGAAATTACTATCGAAAGTCATTGAATCACAGGTCCCAAATAAGCACAGACTGGATATGGGAAGTTTGTTGGAAGCCTGTTTTCTGAAGAATTGAATACCATTGAATTAGCAGATTGCAACATACCTAATTGAATGCTGTGTGGAAGGAAGACCAGTCAAGTTATTAATTGACCCCAGAAGTAAAGTCACAATCATGGCATAGTCTGTATTTGGTACGTGGGAGAACAGGCCAGACTGGAAGAGAATTTCGTTGAACCTAACAAGCGCCGGAGATGAGACCATGGTCCCTGATGGAACATTTTTTTTTGGAAGTCAGAAGCTGGGAGATTGCACTTGGCATGTGTCATAGATTGTCACTTTGATTGGAGCTTTCTTTTGAGTTGATTGTCTTCTTGGAATTGATGTTCTACAACATTCAGGAGTAATTGACATACAGAAGACAAAGCTACTGTGAGGTTGAGCATAGCTGTCCCAAATTTTACCTGGGGACTCAGCACTGATGAATCTTGCCCAAACTTCAACATTGTGATTTTTTTAATCTGTCTTGATTTTCTTCAAATTTTGAGAGCAAGACGTCTGCAGTCAATTGGTGTGGAACTAGGAGAAGACGTATGGAGCTAGAAGAAGACGTTGTGTGGAGCTAAAAGAAGGTGTCCTGAACTACTTTGAACACTTGTTTGTTTGATCAGTTGGGCACTTGATCAATCATATCTCTGGGAAATTTATTGCTGTTGAACAAGGAACTGGATAGTTGTACAGACCTTGAAGAGATGCATTGGCTTGGCAAGACCTACCACTGAAGAATACCTACAACCTGAGTGGAGAAGTGAAAAATTATTGGAGGAGCAGTGGAGTGCACTGACATCAGATGCTGTCTTGTAGGGCACCGGTGAAGAAGTTTAGTTTTGTGTTTTGAGCTCGGGGTCGAGCTCAGGATTAAGTGGGGGAGTGTGAAACGCCATGTGGCTATTCATTTAAGAGCAACAGGAGGCAAGTGAGACTAGAGCACAGAATAAGCAGAGAAGAAGAAGAAGTGACGATTAGGACTTCGACGAAACAGTGGAAAATCCTTTATAATCTGCAGCAACATTAATTTAAGAGATGTCACAAATATTGCTGAAGAGGATGCCTGTAACAAGCACAGAAATTGATCAAAACATGAGACTTTGGATGCCTTTTTGGCCTTGATTCTATGCATTAAGTATGTCTGTAGGACCACCCCTAGACTTAAAAGGGGTAAAATATGCAAATTAGGTCATGTGGGTCCTGAAACATCAGTCTGAGTGCAGATAATCAGGTTTCATGTGGACCCAACATCCCTGGAAGACAGCAAAGTCTTGGAAAGAAATCAGTCAAAAATCTCTCTGTTTTGGCTGCCAGCTGCTGTTTATTCCTCCAGGCGGCGTTACCCCTAGCAACCAGAAACGATGTAAATACAGGCCGAAAAGTGGATCTGGGTCTTTTGACCATTTGGCACCGGAGAGGAAACATCAAGCCTTAGGAAAGGACTTCTTGCACCGAGTTGCCCTTAGGGCCTGCACTGGGTATACCGACCCCGCACCGGACAAGCGCGAGATGTACAGACCCTGCACCGAGCCTGCACCGGGCCTGTCTCAAGTCGCCTCGGACCTGCACCGAGTTGCCCTTAGGGCCTGCACCGGGTATACCGACCCCGCACCGGATATGCGCGAGATGCATCGACCCTGCACCGAGTCTGTTCCGAGCCTGTCTCAAGTCGCGCCGGGCCTGCACCGAGTTGCACCGAAGCTGCACCGAGCTACCCTGACCCCGCACCGGGTCAGGCGTGACCCGCACCGAGTTGCGCCGAGGCTGCACCGAGCCTGCACCGAGTCCACGGAGATCTTCACCGAAGATGGAAGGACCCAGCATCGAGTTGCACCGACCCAGCACCGAGTCGACGGAGGTCTGCGCCGAAGATGGAAGGACCCAGCACCGAGGCCACGGAGATCTTCAGCGGAGATGGAAGGACCCTGCACCAAGTTGCACCGAGCCTGTCTCAAGTCACCTTGGACCTGCACCGAGTTGCCCTTAAGGCCTGCACTAGGTAAACCGACCCCGCACCGGACAAGCGCGAGCTGCACCGCCCCTGCACCGAGTCTGTACCGAGCCTGTCTCAAGTCGCGCAGCGCCTGCACCGAGTTGTGCCGAGACTACACCGAGCTGTACCGAGCCTGCGCCGAGGCCCCGGAGATCTTCACCGAAGACAGAGGGACCCTGCACCGAGCCTGCATCAAGTCCACGGAGATCTTCACCGAAGATGGAAGGACCCAGCACCGAGTTGCACCGACCCAGCACCGAGTCGATGGAGGTTTGCACCGAAGATGGAAGGACCCTGCACCGAGGCCACGGAGATCTTCAGCGAAGATGGAAGGACCCTGCACCGAGTTGCACCGACCCTGCACCGAGTCTACAGAGGTCTGCACCGAAGATGGGAGAACCCTGCACCGAGTTTGCACCGAGTGCATGGAGATCTGCATCGAAGGTTGGAGGACCCTGCACCGAGCGGCATCGACCCTGCACCAAGTCCAAGGAGGTCTGCACCGAAGATGGGAGGACCCTGCACAGAGTTCATGGAGGTCTGCACCGAAGATGGGAAGACCCTGCAACGAGTCCACGGAGATCTGCACCGAAGATGGGAGGACCCTGCACCGAGTCCATGGAGGTCTGCACCAAAGATGGGAGGACCCTGCACCGTGTTGCACCGAGCCTGCACCGAGTCCACGGAGATCTGCACTGAGAAGAAGGAAGGACCCTGCAAGGAATTGCACAGAGTTCAAGGAGGTCTGCACCGAAGATGGGAGGACCCTGCACCGAGTTCATGGAGGTCTGCACCGAAGATGGAAGGACCCTGCACCGAGTCCACGGAGATCTGCACCGAAGATGGGAGGACCCTGCACCGAGTCCATGGAGGTCTGCACCGATGATGGGAGGACCCTGCATCGAGTGGCACCGACCCTGCACCAAGTCCAAGGAGGTCTGCACCGAAGATGGGAAGACCCTGCACCGAGTCCACGGAGGTCTGCACCGAAGATGGGAGGACCCTGCACCGAGTCCATGGAGGTCTGCACCGAAGATGGGAGGACCCTGCACCGAGTCCACGGAGATCTGCACCGAAGATGGGAGGACCCTGCACCGAGTCCATGGAGATCTGCACCGAAGATGGGAGGACCCTGCATCGAGTGGCACCGACCCTGCACCAAGTCCAAGGAGGTCTGCACCGAAGATGGGAGGACCCTGCACCGAGTCCACGGAGGTCTGCACCGAAGATGGGAGGACCCTGCACCGAGTCCACGGAGATCTGCACCGAAGATGGGAGGACCCTGCACCGAGTCCATGGTGGTCTGCACCAAAGATGGGAAGATCCTGCACCGAGTCCACGGAGGTCTGCACCGAAGATGGGAGGACCCTGCACAGAGTCCACGGAGATCTGCACCAAAGATGGGAGGACCCTGCACAGAGTCCATGGAGGTCTGCAACAAAGATGGGAGGACCCTGCACCAAGTTGCACCGACCCTGCACCGAGTCCTCGGAGGTCTGCACCGAAGATGGGAGGACCCTGCACCGAGTTGCA
The DNA here is from genome assembly GCA_026936325.1 of Platynereis dumerilii. Taxonomy (NCBI): domain Eukaryota; kingdom Metazoa; phylum Annelida; class Polychaeta; order Phyllodocida; family Nereididae; genus Platynereis; species Platynereis dumerilii. The sequence continues at coordinate 70,229,928 of JAPTHN010000005.1, read as the reverse complement.
CAGAGTTCATGGAGGTCTGCACCGAAGATGGGAAGACCCTGCACCAAGTCCACGGAGGTCTGCACCGAAGATGGGAGGACCCTGCACCGAGTGGCACCAACCCTGCACCGAGCCTGAGTCAATGGGTGGAATGGTCTTATATGCCTTATTTGAATATATGAGATGAGATGAGATGACTGATATGGTAACCTGAGAAGTCGGGAGTGATTCTGCTGTTTTAGAAGGGATGGCAAAGACGGGTAACTGAGCTTGGTACCCTCAGTCTTTCGAAGAGTGTTACACCAGCTGGAAACTTAGCGAGGTTTCACGAGGATACGACGGAGTGTCCTTTGTACCATTGGATCGCTGGATGAAGAAACTAGGAACAGTATGCTGAAGTTGTGCACAAACTCAGACGTTCAAGAGTTTCATGTGATGTGTGGATGACGGGAGGTTATCCTTTGTGTGGCGCTGTAACATTCCGGAATTCGAAGTAAAGGCCTACTAGGATAGTGCGGAAGAGACTGTAATGATAGATTCTCTATCAAAGAGCAAGCCTTCTGAGACATGGAAACTCCGATGAATAAGAAGAATTGCGAAAGTCATAAATTTATCCTGATTGAAATGAAGAAATTGCATTTGAAGAAGAATCAATATCTGTACATATGTTTTATTGTTAATAAAGTTTATTGTATTCAAACTTTTAGAGTCCTCATCCTTTCGCTAGGTTAGAAGTCTCCGAAACAGCCTGGGGGAACTAACATCTGCCACGACAGAAGCCTTGCCTAGTGAATAGGATTAGAATAGACTCTACCGAAACCTACCCCCAAGAAGGTTTCATTATTTTCTCCCTCCCTTTGTCCTTGTCAAAATGATCCCTTCTCAATTAACTAATGGAACTTATAATGGAAGTTGCTGAAATAGTTATTTTCTTATTTCCCTGACCTTGTCCACATTCCTGTAACTTTACCTCTCATAACAACTGGAACTATTTGAACGAAAAACTGAATACCATTTGTTGTTGTAACTATTTAGTAGATAAATCCCGATGAAGTATTGATGTTACAAATAGTCACAATTTTGTTTTCGGTTCTGCTGCATGCAAAACCAGAATGGTATGATTTCATACTGCTGGAGTTCAGGAGTTAGCAGGATGCTAGGTTTCAGTGATGTACATGATAAATTGACAACCATTGTTTGATGTTTATGTCAAGGTTCGATCTGCACTGTAATGGCATCAATGATATTCTAGCTTCTCGAATGGTCGAAAGAGTTCACTTCCATTTTCTTGAAATCTTGTATTACATAAAACTAAATGTGAGGCAATAAAAGCAAGATAAACTGAAAATATAATCATGTCCTACGTTGACTTGTACAAATTAATGCATTGTTCAGGTAGGCTACGATGTACAATACTAAAATGAATTGCTTTGAATTATATAAAACGCAATTCAAAGCAAAGGTCGATCAACTGGGGGTTGCAAACCACTTGTACAGTGTTGTTCGGAGGCCACGGAGTCTTGCACAGAGCATCTGTTGGCCAGACAGTTGGGAAATAAACCATTGCCAATATTTTGAGTTGTTCCCAGATTATTGGACCCCATCCAACATGAAGCTGTTGCTTTGTGCATTAACTTTGAAGACGTCGTAATTCATCCTTTGTGAAGCATGTGGCTGTATGCATGGTATGAGGCTGTATGACATTTCAATCAGGGTGTATTGAAGATGTATGTATGCATGGTATTGGTTGGAGTGAGGAGTTCTTACTGAAGTATTGTTATGAGCAGTCTATCATTGTTGTTAGTTTGCCATTTGCGATTGTCTCGGAGTCAGTAATTTGTCTAGTTCAATTACTGTGTAGTACATGTATACTACATACTCTGTATGACATGTATGTAGCCTATTATAATTTATCTTATACGTCATGTCAATGTACAAGTTATACATTGTAGGTAAGTATAAGAGAAATAGCTGCGGATAACTGTATAACATGTGAAATGGCAGAATTGACCACCACTTTTTCAATTTCGACATTTTTGTAAGACCTACAGGTTTTCTTAATTTCATAAAATTGTTTGTGTTTATTTGTTGTATTAGTAATTTGGCACCTCAGCCGCACCTGTGTGGATGTGAATTATTTATTGATGAATACTTCTAATTGATTTGTTTCATTTGAGCTTTGATGATTGTATTTCAAACCAATGAATGTAATTCTTGAGGTTACATTTCGTTTTGTATGTTATTGATGGAGTACATTTTCTTAGAAATATTAATAAGGTCAGCTCCGTCTTAAGATTTTTGGCTTGTCTGTTTTCGAGAAGGTTCATGACTGTGCATATCCGTTGATGATGAGTGCATATATATTTCAAAATAATGTACTCATTGTGGACAAGCAGTTGGTTATTCATTTTCATGTCTTGGTCACTAGGTGCCATATTTACTAAGTATACCTTGTTAAACATATCTGGTAAAATCCTTATCTGTTTTGTCAATTAAATGTATTGTTATTTTACTGTGTGCTACTCTTAGGATTAATTGTTGTGCCCTTGATAGCCATTACATATTGTTAGACATCAATGATGTCACCATGTAAAGGAAGATCTTATGCATTGAAAGGAGTGGTCAATTTGTCATTGGAAGGCATGTTACCCAGCTGGTGAGTGGTACGACTCATTAACTGACTTGTTATAAGAGCATGGCAAGTAGAGGATATGACCTCATTTTCTGGATCCATAAAAAGACCCAAGAGCCATGAAGTATAACATGGCAAGTATAGGGATGTCACCTCAAAACAAGCACAAGGATAATTTTAATGCAATCTGGTGTTAATCACTCGTATTTTACTGCTGTAACTTGTCCTTGATGGTAGATATTTGATATTATCAGTGGTTATAAACACTGACCACGGTCTTTTCTTCAAAAATATGTCGAACGTCTTTTGTAAATTCTTTGTCTATTCAGAAATTCTGTATTCTAGATACCTGTTGGCCCTCTGCTAAAATGCTGAATGGTCTGAAACCTGTCCCTTTCCCTCGTATCATTTCAAATGGCAATCGTTCAATTTGTTTCTTTCCTTTTGCTTCTGAGTACGTGACACAAGAACAATATCGGGGAAACCATTGGTCGCAATTTGCATTTGATGCGAGTCACAGTGACTGTCACACAGGGCATACGTGTATGCAAAGTCATGCACACTGAGACACTGTGAGACACGCTATGAGACGAATTGTGAGACACACTGTGAGATACGCTGAGACAGGAGGACTGGAAATGCTATTTAGCCAACTGCGTGCAAGGGTTAAACAAGGAAGAGATTGGCCATCGTTTATAATCTGAGCATCAAGCATCAACAGCATCTGTCATCCGAGCATGCTGAGCCTGATGCTCCCAGTTGCTTCTTATAGATAGATCTATCAGCAGCAATTTAACAACAATTGCAGAGCATTATATGAGCATCAACAACATTATGAGTTTCAACAACATTATGAGCAGATGAGTTTCAACAACATTATAAGCAATTCAACATTACAAACTTTTACTGCATTATAAGAAATTCGGCAACATTATAAGCAGCAACAACATTCAACAACATAATGAGTAGCAACAGTATTGTGAGCTTCAACAGCATTCAACAAAATCATAAGTTTCAACAACGTTATAAGCAATAGCATCATTGAACAACTGTATGAGTGATGAGTAGCAATGTTCACTAGTTTGAGCTTTAACTATATTACAAGCAATTTAGCTACATTATAAGCAGTAACAACATTATTAGCTGCAGCACATTATGGGCAGAACTTTTACTTTATTTCAACAGCATTATAAGCAGTAACAGCATTCAACAACATTATGAGTTTCAACAACATTGTAGCAGTGACAACATTCAACAACATTTATAAGTGGTAACAATATATGAGTTTCAACAATACTAAAATTTAAAGTACAGATACATATACACCAATTCAATTCAATTAATGTCATCCCTAAAAGTATTTTGAGTGCAACAGCACTACTTTTAACCACACACACTCTATCTACCAGCTATTCTGGTTTCATTATAAAGCCTTGCAGTTCCTGGTTATGGGCCAAGCATGATGCACTATTACACATGAGGCTCTCAGCAATGAGGCTCTCAGCAATAGAGGCTGCGTCCCCTTGAAAGGCCCAACGCTGCTTATTGTTTGTATGTCCACATCAACAAAACGACCTGCCACAATATTGTATTGACACACGGCATTTGCTCTGTGCAGGTCGTTTGATATGAGCATCTCATCTCATAATTCTGTTGCTGCTCATAATGTTGTTGGAGGTTGTTGCTGCTTATATTGTTGCTGCTGGCTTGTTGCTCATAATGTTGTTGCTGCTTATAGAGTTGTTGCTGCTTATAAAGTTGTTGCTGCCCATAATGTGGTTGAAGGTTGTTGCTGCTTATATTGTTGTTGCTACTCATAATGTTGTAGAATGTTGTCACTGCTTATAAAGTTGTTGCTGCTTATAATGTTGTAGCAGCTCATCATGTTGTTGTATGCTGTTGCTGTTTATAAGAGTCTGTGGTAGCATGCAGGGCTTCTTGTGATCCAATCACTGGGTGCCAGGAGGGGGGGAGGGAGGTTGGTCTAGTGGTAGCGTGCTGGGCTGCCAGTCGCTGGGTCCAGGGTTCGAATCCAGCTCTTGCAGGGTCACCTGGGCCTATGTTGGATGGCTGTTTCAGTCATCCTTCGCCTCATTGCTGTGTCCTCTTCCTGTCCTAATTAGCCTACCAAGTGCATAAATACAGGACGTGAAGCCCCAATCATCCATCCATCCTCTGGACTCGTGTCAGGTTTGATTCTGACCACTGGCTGAATCACTTGGGTCAAAGCTGGTTTTACTTGTTGCATGATCCTGTGATTGTGATGGGAATATTAAGTTGTCGTGTTCTATTGACTGTTGTGTGACTGATAATACAGTTTGTAGATTACTGCCAAGTGAATGTAAAATTAACTTTAATAGATATATGCAAATTGTGCAGATGGCCGTCATTAAGCATCTTCACGTTTGAACTCTGTCAAATCTCGGTCTTAGTATAGTATGCAGAACTGAATTCCTGCGATCTTGGTTTGGATATAGCAAGTTTATTTTTGAAATACTCGAATACACTCAGTCACCCACTGCTGCTTTATATATATTATACAGTGTTTAGTCTCAATCTGGGGAATATACGGACTGAAAGTTTGTATTGATTTTTGAAGAAGTTTCTTGTACTTGGCACTTGCTTGAAAGTAGCCAGTATTCCCTTGAAGCCCGGGAGGACGTTTCTTGCGTGATGCTATGTAAGCATTTACTAAGAAAGCGACTGCACTTACATTTAAAAGAGGGATCTAGGACACCCGCTGGTCTCTGATGGACTTATAGGATAACTTAAGGATAAGGACGGTGGTTTTTACCATTTAGATAATTTGATATTGACGACTCAAGGACTTGGTCTCGAGTCATGGTCACTGCAGTGAAGTTACTCAAGTGGAGTTGATTTACTCGTCTAGGTCTAATAGTCGGCTATGATTGGATAAAAATGATATTGATCGTTCATGAAGTATGTTGAGTCTCAATATGTATGTTTGTATTGATAATTCAACAAAATTTATAATTTGGTAAAATTAAAATTTTGCATCAGGCGTGCAATAGAAAGTATCGGATTGTACCTTCAATGTCCTTCATTGATTGTTTGTCTGAGAATACGAATATCATTGTCCGTAACAAATTGTTCCAGCTCTCTTTTGAGCATGTTGAGCATGTTTTACTGCATACTAATAAAAATATAGCACTGTAGAATCTAACTTTGACATTGATAATGACACATGCTTTATTGAGCTCTTATGAAATTGTACACAATCAATGCACCGGTAATTTTATTGAAATATTTTAGTTTATAAAGATCAAAAGTCCCTTCGAAGATTAGATTGTTGACTGTTTGTCACTATTGGAGGGCCTTTGATGGATTATAATTTAGAGCCATTTGCAGTTTCAGATCTCTTTGATTCTCTCGTTTTGTGATATGTTGATATTTTGCTGATATTTATTCTTGTGTGTTTGCAGATGATTATGCAAGATGCCGAGAGGACAGTTGGGCAAGCTGCCATCTCTTCAAGCGATCGGCAAAGCTCAGAGCGTGGACCTGGATGATCCGCCCGATGCCCTGGAACAGGATGGCGACTCGGACTACCGCCATGGCTTCGATCTGGACGACTTCGGCCAGATCTACATCTTCGAGGGAGTCCACGCAAACGTCTCCGCTCAACTCCTCAAGCAAGCCTTCTCGGTGGTCCAGCCCGGCAGCCATGTTTGCAAACGGAGGCCCGACACGGCCGCCAGCTTCTTGCACTGCAAGTTGGCCGTCCGCTACGGCCGGAAGTACGGCCAGCTGCGGCAGTTGTTGGAGACGCGGGCGAGGCTGCAGTTGGTGCGAGACTACACGTCGCGGCTCAACGCGGCGGCGATGTTCGTCAAAGATTTGGAAGGGGTGGTTATGGACGAGTACCGGACGTGGTACAACATCTGCCATAACTGCTTACAAGGGTCGCCCACCTCCAAGCTGGAGTGCTTGAGTTCGGTCTGCGAGGATTTACGCATCCACATGAACCACTGGAACTCCCTAAAGCAGATGATCCACACCAACCAGTGGTTACAACCACTACTTCCGAACCTGTGTCTAGAAACAGACGCAGTGCGAAGAAAACTTTATCATTTACGAGACAATGCAATCTGGTGGATTGACCGCTTGATACGTATAGGTCTACAAGTGTTAGCCCATACAGATTTAGAGAGACTGGATCAAGATGCCCTATGGGGCATCACCCGAGGTATTGAAGACTTCAATAATATAGTTTCAGCAATACGTTATGAAAAAGCACACGAGTCTTTATCGGTGAGCCCTAGCCTGGCTCACGGCAAAAGGTACCCACTAGGGACTTTCTGCGATGCTGTGATCATGAATTCGTACAAGAACATTGGGGAGAGTATCAAACCAATCCCTTTTATGCGAGTGCTGCACCTGCTGGCCAGTGAGCGCTCCAAATACGTGGCGGTCATGACACACCGCATCCTCACGACCTCCGACCCCTTCATGCATCTTGTTTTTAGTAATAAGCTCAATCTCTATAACTGGAGTGAATTTGGTGTTGATCGAACTAAACACAATGGTGCTACCACTTCAGACTACTACAGCGGGACGACTGGCAGTCACACCAGTCTGAGCACCGGGCCCGTGGCAGTGCGGACGGCCGGTGGTCCCCTCACGATTCCCTCGGCCATGAACCAAGGCCAGAGCTCCTCCAATGCCATTAACAACAGCACGCCCGACCTGACCCGCCAGGTCTCGTCTGTTATGAGTTTTGCTTCACGGGAGCAAGACTTTGCCGCCAAATTCCTCCAGATTGTTTGCCACTCGACGAACCTGCTCAAAAAGCCTGGATCATTGCAAGGCAGTCGGAAGGGGGGCACCCTGGGGCCGGGGGGAGAGTTGCGCCAAAACGGCTCCCGCTCTGACCTCCTGTCCGAGGACAGTGCGCCCGGGACGCTTACCTTGAAGTCCGAGAAACGCAAGACTGTCTCGTGGGGTGACGCTGCCGACAACTCCGTTCGAGGACAGCTCACCCAGAAGTACCTGGACCTTCTCTGGCAGTTCTTTGCCAACCACTTGTTCGAGTTCTTTCACGAACCCATCTGGGGCGGTCCGGATGCGGTCAAGGGAGAGCTCGGACACATCGGATTGATGTCGGATGCGGTTGCCATGCTCGTCATCAGAATGGTCCAGCAACTTTGTGCTAGAGGTAAGTCAAAAAAAAAATTTATATTTTTGAAACTATTTTCTTATTTTCATTCTATTATTTCAATATTCAACCTCGGTAAATTCATGAAACTTTAATCAACATATTTGATCCGTGGAAAAGTTCAGGATAACAGATTACCAGTTCTGGTCGTCATTCACTGGACTGGTCAAACCTCTGCTCTGAGAAGTGGTGACCTGGCTCAGTCTTGTTGTTGCTGCTGAATGGCTCTTGAATCTTATCAGCTTTATTACAATGGGCTCTTTATTAATGTGATCTGTAAATCACCTTACATAAGGAGGTTAATTGATTATCCGGGCTTGCAAGTGACTAAGACAGGGAAGTGCTAGAGGTCTTGCTGTGTTTGATTTGCACAGTTCGTCTTGTTGACTGCAGGACCAATGACTGAGTTGCCTTTGAAAGTTTATTGTGAAAGTCTTAAGCTAATTACTTGATTAAAACCCTTATAGTCATAGTACTCCGGGAGTCTAGCACAGCTTTCAAAAGAACTTGACATGATTAAATGTTGTTATTGTCATATTGTTGTACATGATGTGTGGCTACTTTTCAAAAAGGCTATTTTCCAATGTTAATATTCGCGCAGCGAAACGGCCGAAGGCCGTTGAGCGAAGCGAATTGAGTGCAGGAGAAGACTCAAAAATCTATGCAGTGATGGTCTCAACATCAACAGTCCACAGCTGGGAATTAGGTCAAGTGGGTCCAGCTTCTTATCAATGATTTAGTTTCGTATTTAACAAACCATAACATATTCATCTCAAAAGTGTCTTAAAAATTCAATTTTCTCTAGTAATATATCCTGTACCAATAATTTTTATGGAATAGTTAATTATTAGCGTTGACAAGCTAAATCAAATTATTACCATGTGATTCATTTAATTTCCAAATAGACAACAAGAAAACATAACAAAATTAAAGTTACATAATCTTTTTAAACTGATGATTTTGTAACGGTGAACAATTAATCTACATGCAATGTTATTGTTTTTGTATTACTATATATTTATACTATTATGTAATATCAACAATCTAACATAGACTTGACTTTGGCAGCTTTCAGTGCTGTCTGCCTTTTTACCATTTAGCTGATTATATATCAATCTTAATTATCTATTCAATATAATCAATCTATCTATCTGTCTGTCAATATATCTACCTATCTATCTGTCTATATATTTATCTCTACATTCTACATTTTTCTCTGTCTTTCCATGTATCTGTCTTTCTAATTTTCTGAAATAGTTACATAACTGCCTTTCATACATTAAATATGAAATAAACATGAAAGTTATGATAAGAATATGTGTCCAACAAAACTTAATGAAGTGCTGCGCGAATTTCATGGCAGTGCCATTTACATATTATTTAAATTGAGCAATATCCTCATATTGAAGTCCTACATCTTCATGATCTTGTCTTGCCAGTCTTTTCCGGCAAAAATATTATTTTATGCTTCTGTGACTGTGTATGTACTATGTAGGTAACTTCAGTAGGTAAGCTCAACCTAACTTAGGCGCTCAAATGCTCGAATCAACGATGCAGTCTATGGCAATATAATATAGATACGGAGTGTTCAAAGGTTCCGCTGTATATCCTATTATCTTTTTGTCATGATTTGGACATTGTCCAAGTCTATCATTATCAGACTATCAACATGATCCAGTTCAGATACTTGTGGGCTGGAGTTGTTACAGTTGTTCTAATTTGGGGGCCAGGTAGCTCAGCAGTAAACACTAGAGGCTTCAAAAAACTACAGATGTACAGATAGAATAGGAACAGCCAGCAGTGTACAGCTATACAATGAAGACTGTGAAGCATGCCAGCATGGAGACTGGAGAGCTAGTGCTAGTGTATAGTTTCCTCCTGCAGTTCTGCTTAGCATTGCTTAGAGCTCAGCTAAGCAGGCAATGCTGAACCAGAGAGCCAGTGCTGTTCAGTCCAGTTCAGTGCTGCTCGGCTGAGATCTCTAGTGCTTAGTATTAAGCAAGCATCTCACACTCTAAGCTATGGCTCTCCAGAAGCTTCAACCTTACATGTCGTAAAAGGTGGGGTCGGAGACTCGGGAGGGAGAGTGGAAGGGGGATGTTTTGGGATGTGTTCCGTGTTTGTTTGACCATCGACTCGTGTTTATTTCAATTTTCGAAGGAGGCATTGCAGCTTCACTTGTTTGGATCCATGCTTGCGTTGCAGCGTACATGCACTGTCCCTTACGTTTTTATTTGCACAAATTAAGGCAACCCGCTTTCAGTTAGGTGTGAAACCTGTGTCTTAAAATGACCTCTTGTTTCGGTAGTATTGCTGCGTTTTAGGCCATTGAAGGGCTTCTGTAAGATGCGTAAGCATTTATTTAAGGTTTAAATCAATCATAGATAAAAAATTATTATTCATTGATCGAAAAGTTCAACGTTGTCTGACCTGTCCAGGTTATCAAACATGCATTTTTAGCTCGTCTGTTTTCTTTGAAAACGAAGAGCTATTGTCGTCACTCGATCGGCGTCGTCGTCGTCCTCGTTGTCCCGGTTAAAGTTTTTGTAAGTGTCCATTTGTGACCTTAGTTTTCAACTTAGAGTTATGAAATTTGGTACAGGTATGGGGTTATGGGTATGGATCGGGAACATGTCGAGAAATCCAAGATGGCTGCCATTTTGTGGCTGCCATTTTGTGCAGCCATCTTTCTTCATTCTTTAACTGCTCATTGTGACCTTAATATTTCGCTTAGAGTTATAAAATTTCATACAGGTATGGGCCTCTGGGTATGGATCGGGAACATGTTTAGAAATCCAAGATGGTGGCCATTTTGTGGCGGCCATTTTGGCAGCCATCTTTCTTCATTCTTGAACTGCCCATTGTGACCTTAATATTTCACTTACAGTTATGAAATTTGGTACAGGTATTGGCCTGTGGGTATGGATCAGGAACATATTCAGAAATCCAAGATGGCGGCCATTTTGGCAGCCATCTTTCTTCATTTCTTGAACTGCCCATAGTGTCCTCAATATTTCGCTTAGAGTTATGAAATTTGGTACAGGTATGGGCCTGTGGGTATCAATTGGGAAAATGTTGAGAAATCCCAGATGGCAGCCATTTTGTGGCGGCCATTTTGGCAGCCATCTTTCGTCATTCTTGAACTGCTCATTGTGACCTTAATATTTCACTTACAGTTATGAAATTTGGTACAGGTATTGGGCTGTGGGTATTGATCAGGAACATGTCGAGAAATCCAAGATGGCGGCCATTTTGCAGCCATCTTTCTACATTTCTTGAGCTGCCCATTGTGAACTCAGTATTTCGCTTAGAGTAATGAAATTTGGTACAGGTATGGGTCTGTGGGCATTGATCAGCCAAATGTTGAGAGATCCAAGATGGTGGCCATTTTGTGGCGGCCATTTTGGCAGCCATCTTTCTTCATTCTTGACCTGCCCATTGTGATCTCAATATTTCGCTAAAAGTTATGAAATTCGGTACAGGTATTGGCCTATGTGTATCGATCGGGAAATTTTGAGAAACCCAAGATGGTGGCCATATTGTGGTGGCCATTTTCGCAGCCATCTTTCTTCTTGAACTGCTCATTGTAACCTTAAAATATCGCTTAGTGTTATGAAATTAGGTATTGGCCTGTGGGTGATAATCTGGCACACATTGATAGATTTCACATTAACAGACGAGCGTTGAAACCGCTTGCGGTTCTGGTATATTTAGCTTGTAGTAATAAATCTTTTTTAAGTTGGTCCACTGTAATAAGGACTATAGTGTTAATGAGGACCCACGTATATAATCTTAGACAGTCCTGTTTTTAAATTGAGGCTCATTTTACATTCTTCTACATTGTTCTAGGTGTATTTCCTCAGATGTCGAAAGGCGGTAAAACCTCCTTCAAGAAAATATGGTACTAAGACGGATACCATAAGAGGGATACTAGCGGCTGTTAGCCCTTTGATACATTCATTATATTCTTGGCGCAGTCCACAGCTGCCATTCATCATGGGTAATGGAAATATTGATATCAGGAGGCAATTATTTTGTCCTGATTGAATTACAGCTCTGCTCCTCTACATACTAACTAAGCCGCTGCCAATATGTCCGTGCCAGGGCTGTTGAGCCGGGGCTGTTGAGCGCTCAGCCTCTCTCCTTGCTTGGTGTTTCAAGAGCTTTTGGTGCTGAGGGGCCAATGGTCTGATGGAGCCCATGGTGGCTGGTGTGAACAGATCTAACCATCTTGGACGGTCTTGCTTTCAGGTCTCAGTTGCAGGTCTACTGGTCTAGATCTTGTAGTTAGGTTGAGATCTTGCAGTTGAGCTCAGTTGCGATTTGCATTTCTAAGATGGGAGTTCAGTTTCATTTTCTCTTGCCAACTTCTCTTGCAAGTTGCGAATGTGTGTGTTTTTTTAAAAAAGGTGTTTTGAGTAGAGTGTGTTGATGTTTATGTCCGTTCCTTGTAACCGGAAGTGTCGCGCGGGTGTCTCAAGAAATAAACCATCCGGCTGTAATGGCGGCAAACGAAGCACATGTATTTTTGCGTATTTCAACAATGGTAGCGGAGCGTCGTTCCTAGAATGTTGTAGAGGACAAAAGTGTGATGATAAGACGGACAAAGAGCTGGACGAATGAGTGACATACAGAGAGTGAGCGAATATAGTGGATTTGAAGCGTTTTTGAGCGTCGAAGTGAGTGGGCGAAATTCGTAGTTTCTGAGTGACATTTTTCGAACGAAATCGAAAGCATGGCGGAGCGTCGTACTCAATGACAAAAAACAGAAGAAGAAGGAAGAAAGGGAAGAAGTTAGAAGTCGTAAGCATGGCGTCTATGAAAATAAATCCTCCGACTTTAAATGTGAAAGAAAAGAACTATGAGCGTTACAAGCGAGAGTTGTTGGCATGGCAATTGGTGACCAACTTGGAGAAGAAGAAGCAAGGTGTGGCTATTGCTTTGTCGCTGCCTCAGGATTCTAAAATTCGTGAACAGGTGTTTGATGAAGTGAAAAATGAGGATTTAATGAAAGATGATGGTTTGGACACTTTGATCAAGTATCTTGACAAACGCTTGGGGAAAGATGATCTGGAAGATAGTTTGGATAAATTTGAAGACTTTGAAAGTTATGAGCATGATGCATCCGAGTCCATAGAGGACTTCATTGACAATTTTGATCTAAAATATTCCAGAATAGAAAGACTAGACATGAAACTCCCCCAGCCATATTGGCCTTTAAATTACTGAGAAAGTCAAAAATCACAAAGGAGGAACGTTTGCTAGTGCTGACAGGGATTGACTTTTCCAAACGAAATACCATGTATGAGCAGGCGAAGGTGTCCTTGAAAAAATTCAAGGGGGGGCAGTGAGAGACTCGCCCGGTAATCCGTCTGCTGCAGCGGCAATCAAGGTGGAGCCGCAGTCTGTTCTTCAAACAAGTGAAGAAGTGTTTCTGAATCGTCCCTATTCCCGAGGCAGAACCAGGGGGTTTTCCTCTGCCAGACAGCCGGGACGGGGAAATAACAGTGGTTTTCGTGGTGCCAATAGTTTCCGTGGTGCCAGTAGTTTCCGTGGTGCTGGTTTTCATGGTGTTCAGCGAGACCGGGCCGGCTATCAGCGTGACCAAGCGAGTTCCCAGCGTGGCCGAGTGAAGAATACCAGATTGGTCAATCCGTCAGGCACTGATGGTAACCCATTAACGTGTCATTGCTGTGGTTCATTTCGGCACCTGTTAAATGAATGTCCTCATAGCTGGGAAAATGTGAATGTGGCCCAGGAAGAAGAAACTGAGCAAGCTGTCCTGTTTACGGGCGACAAAACTGATTTAATTCGTCTTGGTTTGGATGCCCGTAATTGTGCTGTACTTGACAGTGCTTGCACCAGTACAGTGTGTGGAAAAGACTGGCTGGACGATTATCTAGATAGCCTTGAAATGGGTGATAGGAAAAGTGTGCTACATCGCAAGGGTGAGAAGATGTTCAAGTTTGGAGGAGGTACAAGACTGCGATCAGACGGGGAATACGAAATCCCAATTGTTCTGGCTGGGGAAAATGTGCGACTCACTACTGATGTAGTGCAGTCCGATATTCCGTTATTGTTATCGAAGTCAGCAATGAAGAAGGCACACATTAAATTGGACATGGAGTCCGACACAGCGAACATTTTTGGCAAGGAAGTGCCTCTAAATTTCACAAGCTCAGGACATTATTGCGTGCCAATTGATAAGGAACAAGGTGTCAAGATAGAAGAAGTGTGCGCTGTCAATTTAGATGATCTTGGCAGGGCAGATTGCAAGAAACATTTGGTGAAGTTACACAGACAATTCGGTCACCCTTCAGAACACAAGCTTGTCCATTTGCTGAAAGACGCTGGCTCCTGGAAAGACTCTTTCAGTGCACTTTTAGCAGACATCTACAAGGAATGTGTATTGTGCAAGGAGTACGCCAAGACACCAGCTAGGCCGTCAGTTGCTCTTCCCATGGCTAGCAGGTTCAATGAAAAAGTGGCAATGGATTTGAAACAGTGGGGCAAGCGATGGATCTTGCACATGATTGATATGTGGTCACGCTTGACGGTGTCAGTATTTATCGACCGGAAGACTCCAAGTGTGGTGATTGATAAAGTTATGACAAACTGGGTTGGAGTGTTTGGTGTAATGGAAGGCGTTCTGACGGATAATGGTGGTGAATTCAATGCGGAAGAGATGCGAGATGTCGCTTCAGTTCTTGGAGTGGAAGTTCTCACCACTGCAGCAGAGAGTCCGTTTCAGAATGGACTCTGTGAAATATTGTGAAAGGGTTCATGCTATAACTGATGGGATTCTGACAAAACTTGTCCGTGATCAGCCCAATGATCAAATTGAGATGTTACTTTCCTGGGCAAATATGGCTAGAAACAGTTTGCAGATGCATCATGGATACAGCAGCTACCAATTAGTTTTTGGAAAAAACCCCAACTTACCAAACATTATGACTAGCAAATTACCAGCATTTGATGGGCTGACTATGAGTGAAACCTTTGCGAAGCATCTCAATGCCTTGCATGCGACCAGAACTGCCTTCATTCAAGCCGAAGCAGATGAGAAAATACGTCGTGCATTGCGGGGTAAAGTCAGAAGCTCTGAACAGCGTTTTCAGCACGGTGACAGAGTGTTCTACAAGCGAGAAGGCAAAGATCGGTGGTTGGGACCAGGAAAAGTTGTATTCCAGGATGGAAAAGTTGTGTTTGTACGACATGGGGGCACATTTGTCAGAGTATCCCCCACAAGACTTATGAAAGTGACTCTTAGTGATACCACAGTGACAGCGCATCCATCTGATCAAGCCAAGAAGTCGAGTCATTCCGAAGTGAAGGAGGCTGAATCTGATGATGATGATGACCTTGACCTTTCAAGAGCGGGCACAGGACACTCTGATGTTGTGGCTGATCCTCCTGTTCCAGATAGTATTGTTGATGATTCCAACCAGGAACAAGACCAGTTAGCTCCGGCCGCAGATCCTTCTGTTCCAGCACAGGTGTCGGATTCTAGCACACTTCGACGACAGGATCGGATAAGTTATCTTGATCCAGATTCCAATGCGTGGACGGACGCTGTGGTGATTGGTAGGGCCGGTAAAGCTACTGGTGGGAATAAGTCTTGGATGAACATTGAAAATAATGATGGCGTACAGAAAAGTCTAAACCTTGACGCGGTTGAATGGAGAAAAGATGAAGCAGTTAGTGTTTGTGGTGTTAGTAGTGATGAACACTCGGCGAAACTCAAAGAGCTGCAAAAGTTAAAAGACTTTGATGCGTATGAACAAGTTGCCATCAAGGATGATGATAATAACAAACTCATTTCTACACGATGGGTTGTTACTCAAAAAGGATCGGAGACCAGAGCTCGTTTGGTTGCCCGAGGTTTTGAAGAGGTAACGACTTTTCAAACAGACTCTCCAACTGCCACCAGGGCATCTTTGCGGCTTGTTCTCTTAACTGCAGCTAGTATGCGGTGGATTATTAAAACCACAGATATCAAATCAGCCTTCCTGCAAAGCAGACCTCTTGATCGTGAAGTTTTTGTTATTCCTCCTTCGGAAGCGAAGGTTCCCAAGGGACATGCGTGGAGACTGAAGAAGTGTTTGTACGGATTAAATGATGCAGCAAGGCAATTTTACCTGAGTGTGGTGGAAATATTGGAAGGATTAGGTTGTAAACAATCAAAACTAGACCCGTCGTTATTCTTCATGCACAACTCGGGACGATTGTGTGGTTTTCTGGTCACTCACATTGATGATTTTCTGCATGCAGGTGATGATTATTTTGACAAAACGGTGATGATACCGTTGCGTAGACGGTTCCAAGCTGGCAAACTTGAAACTCAACGATTTAAGTACATTGGTTTCATTTTAGACCAAACCGATGCGAAAATCACACTTGATCAAAATGACTATGTTCAGCGGGTGGACGCTACCCAAGTACGTGAATTCCTTGCCAACAAATCCTTGGAGCCCCTGTCGGACGAGGGCCTTACCCTTTTGCGCTCTCTGGCTGGCAACTTGAATTGGATTGTCCAAGGAACTCGCCCTGATCTAGTGTTCGATCTCACAGAGATTAGCTCAAAATTTAAGAAAGGAAATCTCAAGGATTTACAACGATTACATAAAGTAATCAGGCATATCAAAGATGAACCATGCCAAATTGCTTTTCCTAACATTGGTGACCCCTCCAATTGGAAAATTGTGGTGTTTTCTGATGCGGCCCATGCCAATCTCAGTGATGGTGTCAGTAGTATGGGAGCACATATTGTGTTTATCGTCGACCAATTTAATAGATCAGCCCCTATTTTTTGGCATGGAGGAAAGATTAAACGGGTGGTGAGATCCACCATTGCGGCTGAAGCTCTCAGCTTACAGGAGGGGCTCGAAAGTGCCCAATACATTAAATCGTTGGCTGAAGAACTCTTACTGCAGAAGTACATACCAATAGTAGCATGGACAGATAACAGGAGTGTCGTGGAAGCCATAAATTCAACAAAATTGGTTGATGATAAGAGATTGCGAATCGATCTTGGGGCAATCAAACAGTCTGTCAGAGAAAGGGAAGTTCAAGAGGTCAGATGGTGCCCAGGCAGTGCTCAGTTAGCCAACTGTATGACAAAGCGGGGTGCTTCGTCTTCTGATCTTCTGTGTGCAATACAGGCGGGGGATATCAGTCGGTGGAATCAAACTTAAGACTTTCTCATCATAGAATATTTATTCAATTTACTTACATTCAAACTAAAGACTTTCCAATCAGGAATATTTACTCAATTTACTCAAAAGACTTTCTCATCATAGAATATTTACTCAATTTACTCACATTCAAACTAAAGACTTTCCAATCAGGAATATTTACTCAATGTACTCAAAAGACTTTCCCATCAGGAATATTTACTCAATTTACTCAAAAGACTTTCTCATCATAGAATATTTACTCAATTTGCTCACATTCAAATTTAAAAGACTTTTGTATTAGTGTTGATGTTTATGTCCGTTCCTTGTAACCGGAAGTGTCGCACGGGTGTCTCAAGAAATAAACCATCCGGCTGTAATGGCGGCAAACGAAGCACATGTATTTTTGCGTATTTCAACAGAGTGGTCCCTGCAACCTTCCTGTCATATATGCAATTATTGCAATTACTAGAGTGGCATCAAGTTATACTTTACTATACAATACAAACTTGTTTCGAATGAGAACTTTCAATGAGGGCCCATAACACCCACAAGGCCAAACATAATTGATCTTTAGCTTCCCGGATCTTCTCGAGGCACTTTTTCTAGGGTCGGTCAGTAGAACAAAAAATAAAAGCTGTAATCGCAAATATTTATAATAAAAATTTTGATATTAAGTGAGGGTAAGATTCTGTGGGGTCGGTCGATCACGAGAAGGTAAAAGTTGCATTTGTCTGGCCCAAGCAGTCTCTTCTTTTCTCCAAACCAATACTTTTGGATGTATGTACAATGGTTATACATGTATTTCCTGGTACTTCCTTTGTTCTTGTGCCAGGAGAGGCTTGCAGTTTGCTGGTAATCTATCTTTATAAAAGTGCAACTGGGGAATCCCCTTATCTGGGCTTACTTTATTTTCGGTCGCTGTACAAATCGCCAGTTCTCTGCGGATCGCACCCCGTGTGCCCCTGCCATATATCAATCTCACTGTTGCACTCTGAAGTCTGATTCTCAGGAAATCTCAACTTTACTATAACAGGTTACTGTCTGGGGGTCTGACCATTTTTATGCCCGTTACGGAGTATTGGGCCAGGGTATACTAGTATAACTAATTATCAGCTGATCCTCTGAAGTTGTCTGTCTGTGGTATGGTCATGATAATTTGGTTACAAATATACAGCGGAGGCCATGCTGCTCCCACTTCCATTTTCCACCAGGTGTCTCTACTGTCTCCATTGTCCATCAGGTGTCTCTACTGTCTCCTGGAAATCAAATGTACATGTATTTAAAAAAAAAGTAAAAATTGATTTCGATGTCAACAATTTTGTTTCTGTCAATATTTAGTTGAAAAACTTTCCCATTACACCCGCTTTATCAAATATTCATATATATATAGCTGCAGCTGTAGTTGTAGGTTGCGTGTATATCATGGACAGCTAGATCATGTAGATATACAAGTTAGCCTTGTTTGGCACATTATGCCATACTTAAACTTAAAAGTTCCCCATAATAACAATAATTGGGGCCATTGAACAACACTGCTGAACGCTGTTGAAGTGATGTCAGGTTTATTTTGGCTCCATGAAATATCAAGTCAATTAAGAGATTGGCATGGTCGGCATGAATAGAATTGGCTTGGCAGATTGGTCAATAAGTTGACCTAATGCAAAGTAATGGTGATTGATTTTCTGCCTGATTGATAACTTATACTTAGTTTGTGTATCCATTGATCTGTTGATGTGTGGATTTGATTGCGGATCAATTGATTAGGTGTTTGGCAGGGATTTGCCTACTGATTAAGTATCGTTTACCATGTTTACGGTATCATGGCATTTGGGTTTTGCGAATGTTTGTCAATGTTTGGCTGTTTTAAAATCAGGATCAACAACTTATCAACCGTTCCAGGACATCAAGGCCAAAATTAGTGGTTGAACTACTGTGATGATTTGATTTCATTGATTTCCACTTTGCATCACGAGGTCTGTTTTATGATTGACCTGTCGGTGACTCGATGTCCATTTTCTGTCATCTTGACAGTTCGGTGGCACTGAATAACTCTAGGTAGATGAGACAATGTCACAATTTGTCTGTTATTAATAATTTTTCTGCTCTTATTAAATGATCTGTCTGCCATTATTTATATGCTTGAACCTGAGTATTATCCGATGTCATGTGTGGCACTTTGGGGTTGTACATTTTTTGTAACTTGCTCTGGGATATTGATTGCAGTCATCGTAGACCTGGACTCCGGTAGAAATGAGACTGTCGGCCACTGAGCTCTGAGCACCGAGCAGTGTTTCTGAAGGGTGGCCCTGTTAAATCATGTTAGGATGTAAATTTGCTGTGATTTCCAGTAAGTGGATTGAATTGCTGTTTTTTCGCCAAACTTCGCGAGTACCGTTGCAGGCCTTTCTGCCAGTGGTCATTTCGATGCTGAATTTGTGTAGCTTCAGCAATTCAGAGCTTTACATTAGTCTAGTGTCTAACTGGCTATGCTGCTGAGTAAGACAAGATCCTATGAAGCTACAGTCTTAAATCTACACCCACCACAATGTACTTATTCACATCAATAACCATTGTTAACAAGCATTTCTCCCACTACCAAGGTTACTTGTTGAGCTGACAGGCCCGACACCTCATAAACATACTGGCTAACTAGGTTAATGAGTGCTGACATTAATTTTTTACGATGTGTGTAATGGTTTGAGTTAAGACAAATGCCATACTCCAAAGAGTCCACTATCTACAATCTTTAGGTTAACTCTTTTGTACTAATAATTAAGTACATGTAGTATTATTCCATCCGGCAGTGCACCTAAGACCTAGGATGTACCGATCCGATACCAAGTGTCGGTATCGGTGCCGGATCGTAATATCGGTATTGGATTGGACTGCTGTATATAACCAATGGTATCGGACTATCGGTATCTGAATGGTATCAGTATTGGTGGCATCGGCAACAAAATACTACTATCGGTATCACCTAATATAACAAACTGCAAAGTAGTACCAACAAAGAACAATGCACTTTTAACCTATGGATTACTAAGAATGGTTGCTTCAATATAGTAATGTAATAGAGTCATGATTTGTAAGAAAGGCATCTATAGGAGTTATTACTAAAGGCAAAACCAGACTGTAGTAATATGGGCTGGAACCTTTTCTAATATGGTGAAGTTGACTCTTAGACAATCAATCAATTGCCTGATTACCAAATGACATCTTCAATATCTCTTTCAGTTCTGCTCCCATAACCTTTTGATCACATTTATCCGAAGAAGTTTGATAGGTTCAGACCTTCGGGTTGGCAACTTTGGGTCTGGTCTTGGTTGCTTCTGAAATGGTCTGATGGTAGAGTGTTTTTCCACAAGTGTATTAGGCATGTTAACCATAGTGAATGCGGCGTGGGTTAGAACCCTGTTTGTCATGCAGATGTAGGCCAAGATCATGTATATGAGGAAATGAGGTTGTGGAGTGGTAGGATCCTAGTCGATCAGTGCTACCAATCTTTTGGACCTGGACTGAATTTGATTCCTGATCATGGCACCCACAATTAATCTCTTGAGTGAGGCTTTATAATATAATCAGATAATGCACTTTTAAGCCCAATGTTCCATCTGATATCTGGGGAGATGGTTGGTCTAGTGGTAGCGACCGTAGTGTGCTAGGCTGCCAAGGGCTGGATCCAGGGTTCGAATCCAGCTGTTTTCAGGTCACCTGGGCCTATTTATGGTGGACGGTTGTTTCAATCATCCTTCACCTCATTGCAGTGTCCTCCACCAGTCCACCTGTCATAATAAGCCTACAAAGTGCATAAATACAGGATGTAATACGATTTATAGCCCCAATCATCCATCTATCCATCCATTTGATATCTGCCTTATGCAATTTAAGGTATACATGTAGCATAAGTAGCATGTCATAACATCTCCTTTCACAAACCTTCCGATCTCCGATGTCCTCCATGTAGCTAGATCTGTAATCTAATCTATGCTGAGACAGCCTTAGAACTTACTGTAAGCCTCATGAATGACAAAAAGTTAAATTGGCATTGAAACTTTTCTTGTACACTAAGCAATATTAGAGCTCTGCAAATAAAAAAATCTGAAAATCGTAAGCTTTTCTCTCTATGGAAATGTTCAATGACAAATTTCAAGGTTTACGACTTGCAATTTTGAAACTTACTGCTGTTAGTTGAGCTCCTGGCTGTGCATAAATTGTATTAGTATCGATCAATTGTAGATGATATTCTTGAAAAGATGTTATTTGTCGGTTTCTCTTGATTCAAATCTTTCTTTTTGCATTCTTGGGTCATTAATTACTCATTATGACGCCGAATAAGTTGACTGTAAGCCAAAATTATGTTTTCGTAAGTTTTTTTAAAAACCCTAACTAAGTCTTGCAGTCTCAGAGACACTCATTATGAAGTTGATATCTATGAATTTTTCTGAAACTTCTTCTTTGGGTAATTCTCACTGTGTGTTGCGAATCAAGTGACAACTTTCAAGTCAAAAACTTGGACCTTTCTTCAAAATTTCCAGAAGAGATTTAGTTATTTCCAGGCAATGACATGCCCTATTTCCCTACTTTTTTGAGCCATGTAGACATGTGCCTGATTTGGATTGTGGCAATGATTTAGTGCAATGGAGATGGTGCAAGTTTATAAATCGTGTTATTAATCGGTTGCATTCTCCTTCGGCATCTGTCCACATAAGCTGTCAACTCTTCTCATAAGCTGCTAGGAGTTGTCCTGGAACCCAACAATTTCTGGATGACAACTCGTCACTTGCCTAAGTGCGAATGACAGTTATGAACACAACAAGGGTTTGCAATTTTCCATTAGAGCTGAGGCAATCGCTGTCATCGTACTGATCAACCAGTCTTTCTTGAATAATCTTGACAATTAAAAGGTCTCACCTTTGGGTAAACTGCGCCCTAAACTGTTAGTTTCTGACACGTCAGACGCTGATATTTAGTCTTGACAGCCAACCCTTGAACCCTGGTGACAAATGAGTCATTGTGAGTGACAATGTACATTGTAGGATGAAGTGTGAGAGTTTTGCTTAGTACAGGCTTTGTCTGCAGTAGTTAATGCCTGATGCCTGTATCTGCTCAAATATTAGCCTTATGCCAGCATCTCTAGGAGCCGAAACTGTACCACACACTGGAAAGAAGCTGCGGCAGCAACAGTAGTATTTTATGATAGCATTTCAGTATTCAGAAGTGGAGTTAAAATTACTTCACTAACATCATGTGTGGAAGCAGCAGAAGTACTGTAAGAAGTTTAAAGTACCTAACATCATGTGTGGAAGCAGCAGAAGTACTGTAAGAAGTTTAAAGTACCTAACATCATGTGTGGAAGCAGCAGAAGTACTGTAAGAAGTTTAAAGTACCTAACATCATGTGTGGAAGCGGAGGAAAACATTGTAAGAAGTTTAAAGTACATGTGTGGCCGCAGCAGAAGCACTGTTATAAGTTTAAAGTACCTAGCATCATGTGTGGAAGCAGCAGAAGTAGTGTAAGAAGTTTAAAGTACCTAACATCATGTGTGGAAGCAGCAGAAGTATTGTAAGAAGTTTAAAGTACCTAACATCATGTGTGGAAGCAGCAGAAGCATTGTAAGAAGTTTAAAGTACCTAACATCATGTGTGGAAGCAGCAGAAGTAGTGTAAGAAGTTTAAAGTACCTAACATCATGTGTTGAAGCAGCGGAAGTATCAGAAGTTTAAAGTACCTAAAATTATGTGTAGAAGCAGCAGAAGCGCTGTAGTAAGTTTGAAGTACCTAACATTGTGTGTGGAAGTAGCCAGAAGCATTGTAAGAAGGTTAAAGTATCCATCCATATACCTTTCCTCTCTATCTATCTATCTATCTATCTATCTATCTATCTATCTATCTATCTATCTATCTGTTCTATCTATCTATCAATAGCATCAGCCTGATCAACAGTATACTGCCACCGGCATTAGCCGTAATATTAACAGCGTGAGCATCTGAACGGACAACCCTACTTCTATAGCACGGGCAGCATTGAGACCAGCAGGACCAGCAGTTCCATCAGCAGCATCTACTGTACTAGCATCAGTTCAGCATCAGTTCAGCATCTACTCCCTGCATCACCACCGCCTCAGCAGCAGCAGCAGCAGCGGCCACCACCGACACGTTCTGGCGATGATGGCTGCCTCTGCTATTGATTCATGCTCCAAGCCAAGCTGAGCCAAGCAGAGCCAAGCAGCCTGTCCTACTGTGCTATGTTAATGACACCACACCCACCCTGAGTCCCTGGCACTGCACATGCTGCAAAAGACCATGCTGTGAAAGACCATGCTTTTAACCCTCCCTTGTACATATTCTTGTACAGTGTGTGCAGCATGAGCTAGCATGTACACTGTACGGTGTGGTATGGCACAATTGTGGTCATCGGCACAGTAGTGGCCCACTGGCAAAGTGTTGTGGCTCATTGGTAGCACACTTATAAATGGCACACATACTATGTATGTCGCACCGTCTCTTGTACATGTTGCATGATTTTACAGTGTGGTATGGCACAATTGTGGTCATCAGCACAGTAGTGGCCCAGTGCCACAGTGTTAGTTGTCTCTCTTTGGTAGCACAGTTATAAACTGCACACACCAGCACACAGTCACACACTATATGGGCCACTTTCCCTCGTACTTATAGTTGTGCAGCGTGAGCTAGCACATGTAGCATGTACATTGTACGGTAGTCATTGGCACAGTTGTGGTCCAGCAGCACCGTGTTGTTGTGGCTCATTTGTAGCACACTTTTGGCACACACACACTGTATGGCACACCAGTTGGCACGTACATTGCAGAATGAGCCGCATGTACATATTTAGCATTGGAGCATATCTTTGCTCCCCGACAGTCCGCGGTCTGTGGCACGTTGGTTCTAATGTACAGTCTACGGGCACACTGTCCACTTTCAGCTGGGGATACTCCAGTATCACTGTACGGTGAGATGCCTTACTCTTTGGCACCTGTTATCCGGTCTAGAATCAGCGAAATCATTTGTAGCTTGGACCTCAATATGGTAAAATTTAGTGTTAGTTTCATGAGTCAAATTTACTGTTAACATGGTTAATAATTTGATGGATCCATTTACATCATTTATTTGACTGTCTGTCTTTCTCATATGTTTCTACATCGGTGAACATTGTAACTTGTTAAAGGCTTGGGAGCCACCTTGCACATTTTGGGTTCTGGCTAGCTGCATCGTTGGTCCATATTGTTGGGCGGTATGCCTTAGAAGCTAGTGTACTCACAGCACGGAGCCTCCAAGTGCACATGGTCCTTTGGGCCTCCTGCGTGTGAAGCGTGTAAAGGGTATGAAGCGTGCACTGTTTACTACACTTTGCTATAACGGACAAAAATTCATATGATCATAGCCTGTATTATATCCGAGGCTTTTAGTGTATGCAGTGTGTAGTAAGCTTATCATGTGTTATGGTTGTATAAATGTTACTCCGTAAAAATGGCATTTTTTCATTGGGCTTTCAAATTCACTTTATGTGAATTGATGTAACGTCTATTGTACACATGATGGATTATGCCAGGCTCCGGCATTTGCAACCACTATAGAGCGTGCCACAAATTTCACAAGAGGTGCTCTATTTAAAGTCTGCGCAGTTCTGGGCTTCTAGCTGAGTTCTGCTTGGTGCGGAGTCGCGAACCAGCCGAACCTGCTTTACACCAGCTAACCTGACCCAGATTCTAATATGATTGCCAAGTTGACTTGAATTTGCCAGTCTGCAGGTCTGCACTTTCGTGCTGCTATGGCCTGGCCTGTGCAGGAGACTGGCTTGTCAATCTCGAATTTAATCATGCGGCATGGTCGACACCATTATCGGAAATCTTAAAACTAAAGAGATTAACTTTTCCTCCACTTATTTATGCAGTATGCACAGGCATTACAATTGTTCACAACAGTTCTGCACTAGACCACTACCAGTGGTACAGATACACCAAGGTGGGAAAGTCCCCTGAATCGACCACCCTGCAGTAATGTTATGCCAATGGAGTGCAGGGTGGCTGATTCACAGGAATTGCCCAGACATTCCCACCTTCATTGTACTGTTTATAAAAGGAGGCCAGTATCATGCAGGTCATAGAGCTGTGTTGGTAAATGATTGAAATGCCTGTGGCAGTATGTGACTAATTTTAACATCGGACTGGACAGTCGGAGTCAGACTTGGACTGCGTAGTCATTTAATCCAATCAAAAAGTCAGAAATAGCCATCTCCCCATTGGGTTCATCCCTACTGATTCCCCAGCGTATGTCAATAGTAGTAAAGCTTAAAAGGCATATATTTCCCTCATGCTTTTTTGGGGTTTTGCGGCTTTAGCCAATATGTTTCTTCCTTTGTATTGTTTGTGGGAAGCCTTAAAAGCTAAGTGAGGTAAGCCTTCTGCTTGAAACCTTTAACAATTTCCCAACTTTGCTTTGTGCAGTTTGTGGTGTTATGTTTTCATTGCATGGTTTATGGGGAAACCACAGAAAAGTGTGGTCTGGTGTGGAGTACTGCTGTGCACAGCTCACTCATTTTGTCTCGATTGACATTTGCTAGAACTAAGGCTGTGTGCATACCATCGGTCAGTTTCGAAGTGATATATATCCTCGAAACGCAATTTCGATATTCAGATACGTATTCGCAGTATGCAGATTCCACACAATCTGCCTTCTACAATGTTCAACCGGAAAACCAGCAACCTGTTAAAACTTGGTTGTATTCTACACCATGGAAGAAGATTAGAAGAAGATATAGAACTATAGAATATTATTTCACATCGACAAATACTTTTATCGAAATGATAAAACGAAAGAAATGGTGAATTTTGGACTAAATCGATCTGTTCACATTTAACAAAACATGGAAGTATAACTGGTGGATAATCCTAACATATATATCCTACAAGAAACTTCTAGCTAGAATACAACCGAAACACTTCGAAACAGACCTTGCAGCATGTGGCGATAAGCATCCACTTCCCTATGTTTACCGTTTTGACACACAATATGGACAATATGATGACCATGTGTAAAAACTATGTCCTGAGGTATTGTGTGCAGACCCTCTGACCTGTAGGATTACTTCTTGAGTCAAACTTGACCGACAAGCTCCGTATGTACTTAACACTGTTCATCTTCGGAATATTATGATTCGGATTAGTCGTCTGATTACCCGAGATAATATGTCATGATTTAAAGAATCGAGAAGGACGCAAAACATAAATTTGTCAGGATTCTCAAAACTGGACATGTCTGCTTGATAAACCCAGGGCGTCCGAGTCGGGAGTCGGGAGTTGGGAGTCGGAGTCGTGGAGTCGGAGGTTTCAGGGTGGAGTCGGAGTCGAACTTTGACTTTCAGGTGGAGTCGGATTGCTGTTGAAAGTTTGAAAAATATTTCAACAGCAATATGAACATCCCTTCAAATAAAAACTTACTTCAGAAAAATTGCCATCCAAAAAGAAAGAACTAACGTCACATGATATGAACTGCAAATTTCTCAAGCGGACTCGATCATGACTCACAAGCTCATACAGTCTTCATTGAACGATTATCACTTGCAATTCAAACTGATCAACAAAATTCTAACGACTTATCGTGCTTATGTATATTTCATTGTTGAATTGACCAAGGACTGTAATTCGGTGTAATTGCTCTTTCGAGGGTCGTAGACCCGTGTAGACTGACCTGTTGGACCCATGGCGGTCCATTGGCGGTCCATTGGAGGACCCTGATCGTGCGGATGTTTCGTTTGCTCAGCATATGTTGCATGTCAGCGGCAAATGAATTTCCATGAAGAGTTGGCTGCTTGTGCCAAATGTTCTATTCTCCCCTGAAACATTCTACAAGGTGCAACTTGCTATTATTTTGCCCTGAACTCCCTGAGCATGCTGAGCTCTCCCCTATATATTATGCAGTACGGAAAAGTGTATCTTTAAAGCTTGTTATCTTGTTGAACTTTGGTTAAGTTGCCTCACCACAAATTAGTTGCAATTGTAAATATTACTGATGTAGAACTTAGGTCTATCAGAAAAAAAAAACAAGAAAATTCACATTGCGCCTTTCTGAAACGACCATCACCTGGATTACCATTAACCAACCAGCTAACCGAAACCGCCATGCAACTTCTTTCAAGCATTCCAATAACCTTTTGCCAAAATTTGGGAAAAAAGAAATAAAACTCCTGTATGCATGGTATGGAATGATCGCAGCCTACAGAATAACCACTTTTAAATGCTGCAGAAGAATCGGAATGGATCCAGTGGATCCACCCTGGGAGACTGCTATTCTAATGATATAACTAGAAATTTAGAATACTTCACTAACTGTACAGTATCCCTCTGCATAATGTAATAGCTGCCCAGAATACTACAGATTGCACAGAGGCATTTGCCACAGGTGTCACATCTCTGCTCAAGGTTAAGTCTGCTGTTTCTGTGTTGTACAAGGAACTCGACATGCACAATCCGTACTTGGGCTGTACTTGGTCCGTGCTAATAGATGATGTATCACATGCATAATAAAGCTTAGTGACCGACCTCTGCATATCTAATATACTCCGAAGTTACTGTGAGGCGTGAGTATACCTTACATGTGCTGTGAACTTGGGAAGGATCCCGGAAGGAATGCAGAATTTCTGCTGTTTGGTTTTTGCAGAAAAAAACGCATATCAAGTTTTGTTCTTTAAAAAATATCAAATCAAGACATTCTGGACTCTAGAGCCTCTGGTATTCAAATTACACTTCCAAATTTTTACAACTTGGCGTTATAATAAATCAGACATTTTCATACTTGGCAGATTTGTGTCGACGATGTAATTTTGGTGGTCGCAATGAAAACAATGATAAAATATTTGTTAAAATTGTAGATGAAAATTTTGTCAAAATTGCTGATGCAAACTAAGTGTTCACATTGTTCATTTATGTATTCAAAAGCTAAGTGCACCACTGTATTTCAATTGATTTGTAACAAACATAAATTATAAATGTATTCCACCATAATATATACAGATTACAAGTGGTAGTAATGCATTTGTGATTATTTTCCCAACCTCCCAGGCACTGCATTAAAATAGTGTGTAGTGTGTTTATAGGAATTCTAATTCATTGAATTTCATTCAGCAACTCTTTTACACATGGACCCATTCACCAAGTTCTTTCACATTCACAACTCCAAGCATTAACATGTGAAAAGCAGTACTACCATTTTCAGCCCCCTTTTCATTCACAACCGGCCACTTTGTCCCCGTCAACAAAAAGTAGTACATTTTATCGATTCGCTGCTTCAATCGCATGCGGCCGTTTTCATTCAGTCTCACGGGTCCACCCTGTAAATCATTCATTCTTGAAGGTCAGCTGTGCTATTTCGGAGCCATGTAGATCTCTAATTTGCCGATTTTCAAATGCTATTAAATATATAGCTATAAATAATAAAATACTATGTCGAACCCTACCTGGCAATTTTCTCTTTGCAACACTTTCAAAATGTGCATTTAAAAAAGTGTTTGGAAAAAACCTGGAAGAACCTCAAAATCACAATAGCGCCGATTATGAAAAAGATTGTCGTAATAAGGCGCCGGACAAAAGTGCAATATGCCTCGACAACATTCTTATGAAGTTAGATTAGAAACTTCGAACGAAAATTCTTTGTAATAATACATTCAAAATACAGGTTAACCCCTTCCTACGTTGTATATCAATACATAAGATTCAATGACTGAATGAATTCATTCATAATGCTGCATAACAGAGGCCTATTGGTTATTGCTCTTTCGAGGGTCAGTAGAGATTTCTCAACAATATCTTTCACCCTTGAAGGCTCGAGATTACAGTTCTCAGTACATTCATATGATATAGAATGGTACAGTGTGCTACTATAATAGCCTACATTGTGATACATTGCTGTGACCATGGCCATGAAACATGTACACTTCCCAAGTTGCATCGATATTCCTGTGGAGAACTGTGGCGAACTGTGGAGAAATGGCCATAGAAGCTCATAGATGAATCGAGGCTGAATTCGGAGATTTAGAGGAAAGGCGTTGGTTGTAAGCTGATGCAAGAAATAGTTTGCTTCTGCCACTGCTTCTGCCACTGCTTGTGGGGCTGTTGCTGGTGGCAGATCCATAACTACATTAGCAAATCCTTCTAGTACAATTGAACAATGGATGCCATTTGCCCTTGCTGCCTCTCTAGAGTGACTCTGTGCTCAATGTTACTGTCTGTCAATGCTGCCTGTCTGTTGATGTTACTCTGTGTCGATGTTCTTCGCTCAGTCTGTCAGTGCTGTCTTTCTGTGTTATTGATAAAGGACTGTCTTTCAATGCTGTGACATTACTGTTTGTCTGTTATAATAAAGGCCAGTCAATGCCGATCCAGTCTTATGACATGACTCAATGCTGTTTGTCTGCTTTAAATTCAGTGATGCAACAATGATAGTGCCTTAGTGGCTGAAATGAAAGTCTCAGGTTTGAATCTGCTTATTTTGCCATTCGCAGTGGTCAAATCTGCTTGTTTCACAATTCGCAGTGGTCAAATCTACTTGTTTTGCCATTCGCAATGGTCAAATCTGGGTCTTTTGTCATTTGCAATGGTCAAATCTGTGTGTATCGTCCTTCACAGCGGTCAGGACATCAGATACTCATCCCGAACATGCAACTCACGACCTTGTTGGTTGCGAGAAATTTAGTACGCTTATTTGATTGTGTGAGACTTCGAAGTGACAGTCCTCTGTCGGACTGTCTTTGCTGACAAGGAAAATATACTATAGCCATGCTAATCGTCATGATCATTGCAGGTCTAATGCTTTGCGGATTCTTCCCATTTCACTGATCAGTCCTTGTGAGAGCCAGAAACCAGTCTAGAGGGCTGCACTTCTCATACCATTCTGATATCGCTGTCAATGTCTTTGACTGTCTATCAATGCCATCCTGTCAGTCCGCTCAAACCAGAGTGCTCTCTTTGTTGTTACTTGTCAATGGTAATGCAATGAAATCGACAAACAGTTGCTCCTACTATCTACAAGTAGCTGAGACTGGCTTACAATAAATGTGGCATTCTACTAACAGTTCTAGTCAGTACTAGTAACTGGTAGACAGGGGTAGTGGGCCATTCTGACCAGCATTTGTTCAATGGTATTCGCGGTATGCCTCCTATTTGATTATTTTGATCTGTTAAAAGCATCCCCCTGCTCCAAGTCGATGCCCTTTCTATTGATGCTCTGGGGCTCTGACTGCAAGCTGTCAATATCCTCAATTCTTTTAGTGGTTGCCTCTGATTTGGTGTGAGATTGGCTGCTAAATATAGAAATGTTAACAGCTAAATATAGAAGCATAAACAGCTAAATATAGAGGCATAAACAGCTAAATATAGAGGCATAAACAGCTAAATATAGAACATAAACAGCTGAATATAGAGGCATGAACTGCTAAATAAAGAACTTAAACAGCTTAGTATAGAAGCATGACAGCTAAATATAGAGGCATAAAGAGCTAAATATAGAGGCATAACCAGCTAAATATAGAGGCATAACCAGCTAAATATAGAGGCAAAAACAGCTAAATATAGAACTTAAACAGCTAAGTATAGAAGCATAACAGCTAAATATGGAGGCATAAACAGCTAAATATATAGGCATAACCGCTAAATGTAGAGGCATAACAGCTAAATATAGAGGCATAAACAGCTAAATATAGAAGCATTAACAACTTGATATAGAGGCGTAAGCAGTCAAATATAGAGGTATTTATATATAACTGTTAGCACACACATTAAACAGCTAAATATAGAGGCATAGACGGCTAGATATAGAGGCATGAACAGCTTAATATAGAGGTATTGCTAAATATAGAGGCATAGACGGAGCCGTTAACGTTCTGATAATGTTAATCTTCAACTGAAGTTGAACCCAAGATCAACATTTTAGAAGATGTAACCACTGAGCCCGAGGACTTAACCCCTTCCTGAGCCCTCCTTTCTTCTCGATCCCTGCCTCCTTCTTGATCCCTCCTTCTTCTCGAGCCCTACCTCTTGATCCCTCCCTCTTTCTTCTTGAACCCTCCCCCTCATTCATTCCCCTCCTTCTCGTGAGGCAATTATAAATTATGTTCCTCTCGAGTACCGTTCTGTCCGTTCCATAAGGGGGTCACAGTTGGGGTAGGATGTATCTCAAAAAATCAATATCTGTTAATGCCCCAAATGGGAATTTAGCCTATAAACTGTGATGAGCAACAACCAGTAAGCTTCAAACAATGATTTTACCCTGTGTTGTGCATTGGACCTGAGAGGTTTGTTATAATTCAATGTAATTCAGAAGCGCTGTTATACAAATTGGAACAAACAGTTACACCACAGTATACAGGGTTTCAATTTATCCATTATGCTGAAAACTGATATTTTTGGATATAATAATATTGCCTCTAAATGTATCCAGCGATTTTATTTAAGGTTTGCATGGCTGTCTTGATACAGCTGCTGAAAAGGCCTATATTAGGTGTATCAAGTTCAATATCACCAATCACTATTGGTATTCAACATTTTATAATTTTCGTTCTCAGTGAAGAGAACTCGCTCATTTCAAATTTTCACTGTATACGCTGTACACAGCTAAAGTGCTCGTGTAAAAAACCCATGCAAAATGAACATTAGAAGTTCACAGACTCGTTCAAACCCATTGCGGAACTGTTGCTCGCGCTATTTATAGCCCGTGTATCGATACCATTGGATGCGATCTTTGCATGCGATTTGCTAATCGACGCTATCTGCCAGATTCTGGCTTTTTATGGCGACCATGTGGTTAGCCTCAGTATGAATTCAATGAGGGTTGATTCAACTTTGTTCCGTGGACGGGATGCTGTGTGGATCACTCGCTGCATGAACATTAAGCGCCCGGAATGGCCCAGCATCAGTGAGGGCTGAGAGTGGCATCAGACCTCCATCAACAGATCACTGGGATCAACAGCTTCCAATGCTGGATGTTCCCAGAAATTCCTACAGCACTGGTACATCAAGAGCAGTACTTTAGTGCGTAGGACATCAACAGCACCAGTAGGTCATCACTCCCAACATTGCACCTCATCTGTAGTGCATTAACAGTACCTGAACAGCAAAAGCACAAGCCCATCAACTGCACAAGTATTTCAAAAGCTGTCTGTAACCAGTCATCAGGTCATGAACAGACCACACTTGCGTCTGGTAGCAGCACATCAACAGCACAAGTACTTTGACAGCACAAGTATATATACTGCATGAGTACCTCGAAAGAACCAGTACATCAACAGCACAAGTATTTCAACAGCTGCACCTGTATGCTGTATGGTACATCATTCAGAATCACCAACTGGTACATCAATGTTACAAGTATGTGAACAGCGTAAGTACTTGGAAAGAACCAATACATCAACAGTGCAAGTATATGAATGCAATAAATACTTCAAAAGAACCAGTACATCAATAGTATAAGTATATGAACAGCAGAAATACTTCAAAAGAACCAGTACATCAATAGTATAAGTATATGAATGGCACAAGTAGTTAAGCACTTTACAAGAACCAGTACATCAACAGTACAAGTATATGAATGGCATAAGTACTTTGAAAGAACCAGTACGTCAACGGTACAAGTATATGAATGGCACAAGTAGTTAAAGTACTTCAAAAGAACCTGTACATCAACAGCACTGACAGACCTGTAGTCCCAAAAAAGACCAGTACATCAAAGCGCCTGCATTGTTTATTATTAATCAGGTCAAGTACATCAACGGCTCTGGCCCATCTACAGCACAAATACTTCAACATGTTAAATAGCAGTTGGAACAGTCAGGTCCCTGTTGCATGCCTGACATGCCAAGATACATCAGCAGTACAGTGCCACAGCCAGTAGTGTCAGTACATGATACCACAAGTACATCAGCAGTACACCAAAAGCAATGAACATCCACATCAAATTTTGATGATTGAGGGCTTTGAGGCTCTTGAGCAACTAAAACTTAAGCATGTTAGCATTGGTGGCTTGCTGCCTTGGTTGCTACGTATGTTACACATTCAAATTCTACTGTATTTTAAATTATAATAAATTTATATTACAATTATGGGAGACTCTTAACAATTTATCTGGGTATGTTAGTCAAACAACCTAAAGTTTTCTCTATAGCCAGTATTAAGCTTATACTTTTTATAGTCTTATATTAAGACCCCAGCTGCTCTACATGATAAAGCAGTGTTTCTGGTAAGCGTTATTTTGTCCAGATGACCACTTGGCAGTCCTGGTCAATCTACCCCACATGAGCTGACGTCATTCGATTATGAGAGGGGCAAAACACCCCAATAAGTCAATAACCCAATTATGTCCCAATATTAAACAAGTATAACCAGACACAGAACTCTCTTACTGCCAAACAACATTTCTTAGTTATGAATATGCTGTATGATCATGCTCAGGCTGCTGGCGGTATAGTGGTTAAGGTTTCTGCCTCCTTCACTGAAGGTTTTGCCATCATGGGTACGAACCCCAGTTACTGAATCCAAAATTTTCAGTGGACCTCGTTCAGCACGGTACAGGGTCCATATGCATGTTTAACGTTGTGTAGTTCAAACAGGTCTGGCTTGATTTTACTGTGTAGAAGATACTTTCATTGAAAAGTTTGCTTAAGTTTAGTAAAGCTATAATAATTTCTGTCTGTGCATAAATTTGTGTTAGTACTTTGCCGAAAGATAGTAAAGATAAGGTAGAACCTTGTGAATTCTGCTGAGCACATGTTCTTGAAGACATGTCTGCTCTCAATTAGTAACAAGAGTGCCCGTTGTTCCCCTTCATTCTCCTTCCTTCTGTGCAATTTCACATCTGAAGTTGCCAACGACCTTCCCAACGTCCTAAAAGGTGAATATGATCCGTTATTGTTTCACCTTTCGCTCTTCTCTGCCATTCTCCGCAATTCTGTGCCGTTATTTTTGCCCGTTTTGTGCCGTTATAAAGGAGATTCGCATCCTCGCCCATTCCTCGGAGGCTCGGACATTGTCGGCCTATATGTAATATAGGGGCCGACTCTGTGGTGAGCCTGTCACGTTGTAGAAAGGATTTTTGTCCAGGCATTTTTGTCAAAACCACACTGTTAACACCCTATAATGCCATTCCAGTTTCTTTAATGTACTGTAACTTAGGTTCCGGTGGCCTGAATTTACATTGTATCAAGAATCAGCAGTAGGGGGTGACCATTTCATATCCAGGGAGGGGGAGGGCTTGGAATTAGCTCTACACCCATGGATGTAATGTTGCCAATGGGTGTAAAGTTACCAATGGGTGTAATGTTGGCAATGGGTGTAATGTTGCCAATGGGTGTAATGTTGCCAAGGGTGTAATGTTGCCAAGGGTGTAATGTTGCCAATGGTGTAATGTTGCCAATGGGTGTAATGTTGCCAATGGTGTAGTGTTTCCAATGGTGTAATGTTGCCAATGGTGTAATGTTGCCAATGGATGTAATGTTGCCAATTGTGTGATGTTGCCAATTGTGTGATGTTGCCAATGGGTGTAATGTTGCCAATGGGTGTAATGTTGCCAATGGTGTAATGTTGCCAATGGATGTAATGTTGCCAATGGATGTAATGTTGCCAATGGGTGTAATGTTGCCAATGGGTGTAATGTTGCCAATGGGTGTAATGTTGCCAATGGTTGTAATGTTGCCAAATGGTGTAATGTTACCAATGGTTGTAATGTTGCCAATGGGTGTAATGTTGCCAATGGATGTAATGTTGCCTATGGGTGTAATGTTGCCAATTGGTGTAATGTTGCCAATTGGTGTAATGTTGCCAACGGGTGTTATGTTGCCAACAGGTGTAATGTTGCCGAGGGTGTAATGTTGCCAATGGTGTAATGTTGCCAACGGGTGTAATGTTGCCAACGGGTGTAATGTTGCCAACGGGTGTAATGTTGCCAACGGGTGTAATGTTGCCAGTTGGTGTAATGTTGCCAATGGGTGTAATGTTGCCAATGGGTGTAATGTTGCCAATGGGTGTAATGTTGCCAATGTTGCCAGTTGGTGTAATGTTGCCAACGGGTGTAATGTTGCCAACAGGTGTAATGTTGCCGAGGGTGTAATGTTGCCAATGGTGTAATGTTGCCAACGGGTGTAATGTTGCCAACAGGTGTAATGTTGCCAACGGGTGTAATGTTGCCAATGGGTGTAATTTTGCCAATGGGTGTAATGTTGCCAATGGGTGTAATGTTGCCAATGGGTGTAATGTTGCCAATGTTGTAATGTTGCCAATGGGTGTAATGTTGCCAATGGAGGTAATGTTGCCAATGGGTGTAGTGTTGCCAAGGGGTGTAATGTTGCCAAGGGTGTAATGTTGCCTATGGGTGTAATGTTGCCAGGGGGTGTACTGTTGCCAAGGGTGTAATGTTGCCTATGGGTGTAATGTTGCCAATGGGTGTAACGTTGCCAGTGGGTCTAATGTTGCCAGTGGAGGTAATGTTGCCATTTGGTGTAATGTTGCCATTGGGTGTAATGTTGCCATTGGGTGTAATTTTGCCATTGGGTGTAATGTTGCCAAGGGGTGTGATGTTGCCAATGGGTGTAATGTTGCCAATGTGTGTAATGTTGCCAATTGGTGTAATGTTGCCAATGGCTGTAAAGTTGCTTATTGGTGTAATGTTGCCTATGGGTGTAATGTTGCCAATGGGTGTAATGTTGCCAATGGGTGTAATGTTGCCGATGGGTGTCATGTTGCCAATGGGTGTCATGTTGCCAATGGGTGTCATGTTGCCAATGTGTGTAACGTTGCCAATTGGTGTAATGTTGCCAATGGCTGTAAAGTTGCTTATTGGTGTAATGTTGCCTATGGGTGTAATGTTGCAAATGGGTGTAATGTTGCCAATGGTGTAATGTTGCCAATGGGTGTCATGTTGCCAATGGGTGTAATGTTGCCAATGGGTGTAATGTTGCCAATGGGTGTAATGTTGCCAATGTTGCAAATGGATGTAATGTTGCCAGTGGAGGTAATGTTGCCAATGTGTGTCATGTTGCCAATGGGTGTGATGTTGCCAATTGTGTACTGTTGCCAATGGGTGTAATGTTGCCAGGGGGTGTACTGTTGCCAAGGGTGTAATGTTGCCTATGGGTGTAATGTTGCCAATGGGTGTAACGTTGCCAGTGGGTGGATTATTGCCAATAGGTGTAATGTTGCCAATTGGTGTAATGTTGCCAATGGGTGTAATGTTGTCAATTGGTGTAATGTTGCCATTGGGTGTAATTTTGCCATTGGGTGTAATGTTGCCAATGGTGTAATGTTGCCAATGGCTGTAATGTTGCCTATTGGTGTAATGTTGCCTATGGGTGTAATGTTGCAAATGGGTGTAATGTTGCCAATGGGTGTAATGTTGCCAATGGGTGTCATGTTGCCAATGGGTGTAATGTTGCCAATTGTGTGATGTTGCCAATGGGTGTAATGTTGCCAATGGGTGTAATGTTGCCAATGGGTGTAATGTTGCCAGGGGGTGTACTGTTGCCAAGGGTGTAATGTTGCCTATGGGTGTAATGTTGCCAATGGGTGTAACGTTGCCAATGGGTGTAACGTTGCCAATAGGTGTAATGTTGCCAATGGGTGTAATGTTACCAATGGTGTAATGT
Organism: Platynereis dumerilii; assembly: GCA_026936325.1. Lineage (NCBI taxonomy): Eukaryota > Metazoa > Annelida > Polychaeta > Phyllodocida > Nereididae > Platynereis > Platynereis dumerilii. The sequence goes on along the minus strand of JAPTHN010000005.1, from coordinate 70,193,324 downwards.
TACCTGTGGGTCTAATGTTGCCAGTGGAGGTAATGTTGCCAATGGGTGTAATGTTGCCAATGGGTGTAATGTTTACCAAGTGGTTGCACAGTATTTTAATGCGATGTCGTGCACTGGTAGCAGAGCTACGTTTGTGCATATCATGCACTCCGTTCCAGTTTTTTTAAAAGTCTATTTCTGGCACACTTTTGATAAAACAAATTCTTTCTGAACAGTCTGGTCTTCAAATACATAATACCTGGTGTAAGGGGTGACCATTTCATATCCAGGGAGGGGGAGGGCTTGGAATTTTTTTTTTTTTAGTAAATAATTTCTTGCTCACTTCTGATGAAACAAATTCTTTCTGAACAGTCTGATCCTGAAATAAATCATTCCTGGTGGGGATACATTTAACAGCCTGGGGGACTTTGGGGGGGGGGGGTCTCAGCAGGAAATTATTACTTATTTTTGTAAATCACTTCAATTATTTGGCCGACATTTCGTCCCTGTTGGACAACAATCCATGGGCCAGACAATCCCTTAGCATATGCTACATCTAGTTCTCTAATGTTCTCTGGCATTTTCTGAATCGCATTAGGTGAACAATAAACCGAATGAAGGCTTTTGAAAGTGTTCAAGAACGTCGAACGCTGCTGAATGAATGTGTTTGAAAGTATTTGATTAAAAATATCTCAAAGACAGTGTCTTTTAAATTTCAATGGATCAGGTTTAATTATTCTATTGTGCGGATTTCATTTGATTGATTCAGGAATTATTGGAGGACTGAGTTATAGACTAGTTAAAAGTCAACTGGATCATTTATAAGAAGTCGACTTGACTGACATATTCTCTTTAACAAAGTTTAACTTGATTAAGTTGCAATATTAAATAACTTAAAGTCGGTCCACTCAGTTTTGTAATGCAACTGTAGCCCACAACTTTTGACTCCAAAAAGGCTAACCTCAACTCATGAATAAGAATGATGGTTTAGTCAACAACTATGAATGATTTGAGCATCAAGCAAGAGCAGCTCCCCTTCTGGCCAATTGGTTTGTACTTGGTTGTTAAGTATGTTAACCAGTTATTCTAAGCTACCTATAGCACCATGAAGTCCCTTCCTTCGCCATGGTCACCAAATGGCTAGAGAAATGGCTAGAGATTAGCCCGAGAAGTCATATGTATGGCATGTATGTCTGGGGTGATTGGGACTTGTCCTAGATTCTCCATACTTGATGCAATGCTGTGAATTATTGCCATCAATTGCATAATCCATGAGAAATATTGGACTGTTTGTATGCCAGATTCATGTCTGGCCCCTCTGATTGTAACCCAATCAGGGGAGAGTACTGACCATAACTGACCAATGGTCAATCTGGGATGATATTTGATACTGGGGTGAATGTTGTGGTCACTCTTGCAGACATCAGCTAAACATGGCCTTGGGCAATCTAGAGACACTCTTTTTTGTTGCTCTAAATTTTTGTATCCAATTAGGACCAATTGATGTCAGAAGAAGCTGACTGTTGAGTGGGTTTTCTATTAGAGGAAAGTATCAGTTTTTAAGAACCTTGAAAACTTTAAAGGAAACAAACGCTTTGATACTTGAGATATCTGGTATTTCCTGAATCTTAATGCACCATTGCCAAAGTATTATTAATTATCTCAAAATTTGTCAACTGATGTCAAGAGTTTGTGAGCAGTAGAGTGCTACATTCGGAATACTATCCCAGTAAACAATATATGATGAAGATGCATAAATGCTTCGTGACCATCTACAGAATGCCAAACACACATGATGATCATACATTGGACCTGCATGATTTTATTGACAATTTGGCAGTGTTCAGCATGACAGGAGGAGGCCTATTTTGGCATGTTGAATTATATTGCAATTCAATAACACCCATGTCATGATCAGTTGCTCACAGCCAATACCAGGCTGAATACCCACCACCCACCCAATACCAGAATACCCAGCCCAGTGCCAAACCCTAGTGCATAAAACTAGAGAGTGAGAAACCTGGGGAGCAAAAGTCTCCCAAGACCAGATTTCATCAACTTGATCGAGGGCACAAGCATCAAGCCAATGATCATGATGATGGTGAAGCCAATAGTATTGGCAATACGCTATCAATAAGTCATCCATCATACAACATGTACAAGTCATATGGTCCACACGTTTTAATGGATATCTGCTTGTTGCAACCTGCAATATCATTATAAACCCTCAAACATGTTTCCCTGTATGATTTGCTCTTGTGATTTGCTCTATGATTGCTGTAGGATAGTTTATATAAGCGGAGATTGATTTGCCGCTATTTGATGATGTTGAATTGTTGATTTGGGTTGAGCATGTTTAGGTTGTTTAGAGCACCAACATTTTGATAAGGTGATTGTTTTGGGATGATGTGATGCTTAGGGTGTTTGAATTGACGGAGTTCCTCCTATTTGAACAAATTTTATAGGGTGAAACAGATTTTCTAGGCTGTTAAGGCTCTATATATATTGTCTCTCAATTGAAAAGTGGCTTGAAAGGAAGATTAGAGTCATATTTAACTTACTCTGTTAAATTTAAAATCTTTAAAGTACCTGCAACTTGCCAGCTGCATGCATTTTCAATGTGGATGAATTTAAAATTCCTATTTCTTTGGTTTCTATTGCCACTATCCGATTCTTGAACAATGTTTCAAAATGAAGGTTTGAACTTCTAGGTGATCGTTAACTTAGCTCATATATACGCTGAAGCCTGTTCTTTGAATATATATTTCAGGGGAGCCGAGAAAGGCTCATGCTTGCACAGATATGCCGAGGCTGTATTTGTAAACTGTCAAGTATGTTGTGATATACATCTAAATGTGATTGGCCATTTATAAAAGTCTGCGAAAAGAAAAAGTAAGCATTTTACTTGCAGTGAAACTGCATCATTCAGCTGTTTAGCCATTGAACAAGTTAAACACTATCCTGCTATCTGGGAGGATCTCCACAATCTGCACTGGGAATAAAGGTGGTTATAGGAAGCAGAGCAGCTTTTGCAGCTTTTAGTACAAGTTCTCCGAACTGATGGCAATTGGCCTTGGCGAGCTGGGGAGAAGGCTCCCTGATGCAAAATGGCAATAGAGCATGAAATCTCCTATGGCAGGCTATGGCAGAATATGGCAGAATATCATGAAAATCTGCTCACAAAAAACCGCCAACAACAATGGTTACAATACAATGATGGAAGTCTGTGAAAAGAGCTACGGAAAGCTTTTGTGTTGTAGTACAAACTGTATCATTGAGTATTGTAAATTTGGAATACACATGCATGGAAAGGTTTTGTATTGTAATATTTACACAATATGTTTCTTTAGGAATGCTTGATTTAAGTAAAATCGGTATAAATCTCGATTGAAATCATGATTTTTATTATATTTTATAAAATCTTTGATTTATTTGATTTTAATCAATTTAATTGATTTAAATCTGGTTTAAGTCATTCTTTTTGAATTTTACAAATAAAAATCGCAACCTTGCAAACATAAAAGATAAAGTTTGCCTAACTTCCTGATCGCTGATTCAGCAAGTCATTCAGCGTACACGATTTGGTCACATTTATGGAAAATGAGGCCTGCAATTTGCTGTATTAAAAGAAATTTTAGAAAAAATCTGCAAAAAACGTTAGAATTAAGTAACTTAAGCTGTCCTTGTGTTAAGAGGATTATGTCAGAGGTAAAATTACCGTAAACGGCTAAAGAGGTGAAAATAAGAGGAGTTTATTTCCGAATGAGGCATTGGTAAAAGGGTATTAGGCCCGGGGCGGGTGGTTCAAGGTGTATGGCAATTACTGGCGATTGGCGAAGACCTTGGACACAGATAGAAACTGGCGTCCTTCCGACCGATCAAATTGTGCACTTATGTCTCTTTGATTTGATGGGTAATGCGTAAATATGCTGGCAGGATTTAGTTTTAGTGTCTTTCGTTTAGGAATAATTGGTCACACAACTAGAAATCTGCAACTGTAAATGTTAAACAGAGCTGATATAGAGATCAGTCAGTACCAATTTGGTTGAGAAATATGTTGGTTGGCTGCCACATGGGCTGATTGCTATATTGCCTGCTAATGTAGTATATAAGCTGATAAGGGTACGAATTGTAGCAATTGGCCAGGCCCATGCACCCAGAGAATCTGAAGTGGGCCCATGTGGTTAAATTGCATTTGAACATGTAAACCAAATTTTAATAAAAATCTTCTCAAGTGAAGACCTCCTCTGACTTTGAAATAATTATTTTAAATGTTTTTGAGAGTAAATTGTACTCGAATTACTCTTGTGACATACAAGAATTTGCATATCCATACCGACTACAGCCGTGCTTACTACTTACTATGATTTGAGTTCTACAACTTTTTGAAGTTCAAACTCTACTATGTTTCCTGGTATATTGCTGCTGAATTCCTTTTACCGAGTTTTAAGTTTTTCATCTTGGGATTTTGCAGATATGCTTCACATAAAATGTGTTTGTCGATATTTATACAAATGTTGTGCTTTTAAAACGTGTACTTGTATTCTATGCTAAAATATTTCTCTACTTTTCACAACTTAAATTCTTACGGAGTACTCCCTTGTGTATTTGCAGATGTATTACCTGCCGGTGCTGTCCACGCCATCGCCTCAGTATCCAGAAGACTTCACGTGACGACATCTTGGAATTCTTGGCAAGCCAGTAAGTAACGAGAATTAAAAGGATTGCAAATGCATGTTACATGCTATATATATACTCAAAAAGTTAATTCTCATAAATTAAAAAGTATTCAATTTCAAAAAATTTTTGAAAATAATGTATGGTTTATTAATAGTGAGTCCCGCACTGACCTGTAGCTAGTAACCCTTGATATTGTCTTGGTCAAGGGTCCATATGGTAAACATGGTAAAATTTAGTTGGAAGTGAGACAGAATTTAGCTGAGCATCTCAGTCTACAGCCTGGATAGAAGGAAGAAGTAAGGCGAGGAATGCTAAGGATTTAAGATGTTACTCTCATAGGATGTAAGAAATTAGGCTGGAAGTTGTAAGATGTTACGAGGTGCTGACACTCCTTGCCGCTGAGCACTGCTGAGATGTGTTTATTTGCTGTCTTGTTGTAATTGTTAGCTGCTGGAGTCTGAGTCTGTCCGACCAACTTCACAAAGTTTAGAGTAACTTTTCAGAAGGTGTGCAGGAATTCTAATGAAGTCTATAGTTCTGGAAACCAGATGGGGAAATTCCTTATCTACGTTTTGTACATTTTGACCTACTCCTAGAACACTGTTATAATGAAAGCCAAGTTCAAGTTTATTGACCCTCAGTATTACATGATTGCATTTGATTTTCAAGTCAGTATGAGCTGATGAGACGACAGACCGGTAATTAGAAAAATAGAAGGAAATTGTAAATGCCTTAACCATGTTAACTAGGCCTTGGTTGCTACACCTGGCTCATGTAGAGGGCCTAAAGTTTGTTGAGTTTAACATGACTAAAAAGTTCCATTGACGCGTTAAAAAGTCAGCTACAAATTAAAGATTGAAGTTCTTTAATTTTAGTGCTGCAGTATGGAGCCTTCCAACACATGAAACAACTAAATGATCTGGTTAACCTGACATCTATACTACTTCTTTTAACTAAATTACTGCAATCCCTTTCAGTGCTATTGGTATTCTGTTGTGGGAAAGTAAATTCAAACACCCTTGAGATTCAGACAACATTCTGAGCCCAGCTCAGATTTGTACATTTTGTCCTTTCTGTCTATCAACTGCATTTGTATTGTCCTTCAATGTATTTCCTTTGTGGAGAACCTCAGTGAAGAACCTTGGGGATCGGTTTATTGGCTTAAACAATGTCAAAAAGAAATGCGGAGAAGATGGAGAAGGACGAAAAAAGATCTTTTTTCCTGAAATGAATTCCAAATTAGTAAAAGAAAACCATGAAGAATATTTCAAGAATTTGAGCTATGTCCTGTGCATTGTGCAATTTGTGTGGCTGCATACCTTGGGATTCATTTTGGAAATTTTCTCCCAGTATCTGTCAGTCTGTCATAAATTCTGACATGTATTTTGATAATCAATTTGTGTGAGGTGCATCAATTGGTTTCTCGGCCAAGGTGCCAAAATGCATGTTTCTATAATACCAAGAGCATGGCACCACCATGGCCCCAATGATGAGGCACTCCGCATTAGCCCTCAGTAATGATCTGAGAGAGTCAGATAGAGTTATCAGTAATACCACATTGTGACATCATCATGAAAGGTGAACTCTATTTAGGGTACTCTTGGGTACTTGCAGCCTTTATTTAAGCCTGTATAACAGCAACAGTGTGAATGTATCCTATGCACTATGCAGAGCATGCTTGTAACTGTTGGTTCATTATTTGCACAGCAGGATGTTGAACTCCCAAATATTCTGAAGAGCCATAAGTCAATGCCCTGGCCTGTGGATGAAGGTGTCTGAGGGTGAAAAAGACAATTTGTCAAGAGATTGATTTCTCATAACTCTTTGTGTCATTGTATCATTTGTATGTGGGATGCCAGTATCACGCCAGTCAAGAGTCAGCTGAAATGTTTCCTTGTTTCAATGGTTCCTGGTCCCGGGTTTGAAACCAGCTCTGTCTCCGACTGGTCTGAGCCTTTGTTGGACAACAGTGATGTCCATGATAATCAATTTGGACCATAATAAACTTGTCAAATTTTCCAACTTGGCAGTTTCAATCCATCTTTGCCTTATTCATGTTATTACCATGTTCTCCAGGCTCCTCCTTGCCAAAAAGGTCCTCTAACATGCAGTTTGAGGGCTTTTAAATAGCGGCTAAAAGCCCCAATCATCCGTCCATCCACTTTTAAAAGTACTGTTAAGTCTAGCGATCAATTTTTAAAACTGAAATGCAATACTCTTTTTTTTTATATTATTGGCATCTGTATCTCGGTCAGTCAGTACCTAGAACGTGCAGCAGTCCAAAAAACTTGTACTCGTCATACCAGTAGAGACTATGGTGTTTCTCATGTTATTACATGACTGAGAAATGTGCCAAGTGCCAACGTGGCAGTTAGCTGATGTTAGAATTGTTATGTTCTGCTATATTGTGGCACTATTTGCTATGGAGCATATAATGTTGTGCTATAAAGAGTTTGCTGTGGTATGCAATGTTGCATTTATCACATGGGAGCTGCATGTATGATGAAATGTGTTGTCAGTACAGACCTACTACAGGGGATACTACAGTGTGTACCTCATTTCTTAGTATACTTGGTATTACTTAGTACTTACTAAGCTATGTATATTACCGGTTTCCCTCATAAATATTGCCGTACTAATTGATACATATACAAATGATGGGCTTTAAGAGTCGTTCCTTATGCAAAAAAGAATTGCTACTAAACTGAAGCATTACTGAGGTTTTTGATTTAAACATATTTATTTGTACACTTAACCAATTAGAGGCTTGAGGTTTTAAAATGAATATATGCAGTTATGCACACTTTCAATTTGTTGTAAACATGATCGCAATGATAAGAGGTTCGGAATTGACCAAATACAAAGAACAGGAGTTCGGCGCCAGAATGTGAGCCACTTCGTGCTCTTTTCTAATTATGGTCATTTTATGTTAATGGTCAATTGATATTGAGATTTATTAAATTAAAGACTCATTTAACTGTTTAAATTTTCTCTATCATGGTCTATGTGGAGTGAGAGAGCATGCTTATTTTAGATTCTCCATTGTTTTGGTCTCAGGGCTAAATCACAGAATCCAAAAAGCAAGGAAATCTGCTGAAACAATGTTAAAGACTAAAGACTACTTTTAATTGACAAAGGAATTCTATTGATGTGAAAAAAATCAATGCTATATGTGGGCTCTGAAAAAACCTTGAAAAGAGTTCTGTTTCCATCTGTCTATTCTCCTTTTTTTCAGTGGTTTTAATTAGTTAAATGTCCTTGGAAGACCTTGAATTAGGCTTTGTCAGATTATTGGCGAACCCCGTATGATATTAGCCATTAGTGAGGCCCGTCCATTAATGATCCATTAGTGATCTAGCTACAAATTGTCTATATTGTATAGTGCAGCATTGTCCTTGAAATTCCTGAACAGAGGAGTGAGTGTGTGCTCATATTGACAAGGTGTTGTGGTATTAGTACTTGGTTAAGTGCTGTACGGTGTGCGCTGTACTGTGTTTAGAATATTTTATCTTCTAAATTTGACCTGCAGCTTTATTGTTAAAAGTGAATATATCTGAAGATTATGGGACCCTTCTTGTACAGAAGTGAAAATCACTTTTGATTTTGTGCAAAAAATTAGAATTTTTGGAAAACTTCCCTTCAGTTTGGTATAGCTCTTCAGTCTTCAATGCATGACATCCTAGTGTCTAAGACATCCCAGTACAATTTAGCTGGTGGCCCCTCCACCAATCAGACCCAATTGACAGCATCATGATTAACTGATAAAACACAGCAACTGTGTTGACTCCCATTGTCTGGTTTGGCCTAAATATCATGCCATTGTATGGAGCCATTGGGGTTGATTTACCAAGGAACTTGTGAGGATACAACATATAAAAGCTGATGTATGTACTGTTAAAAACTGAAAATAAGTTCCAGTTTAGTTGAAAATATGTATGTTGTGAATTTTGTTGGTGTGTTGACGATGTGCCGCCAGACCAGATTTGCGATTATTTATCATTCGACTCCATGTATAATATATATTTTTGGTTTCCTGTCCATGTTGAAAATAATTACTGACTTGTTTTTTTGCTTCGTTGCAGTCTTCTGCATTGCCCTGGCCAGCTCCATCAACGACCGGTGTGCCCCTTGCCCCCTGGAGAATGGAGAGTTCAGCTCAAAAACGGGACGTCTCTTGCGCGACTCTTTCCAGCCCTTGCTCTCCGTGCTGCGCCTCTTGGACATGCAGGCCAACGATGCCAGCCGAGGTATGTTTGTGTAAAATTCTGAAATGTGACTGTGTGGAGCTTCATTATGGTTATTGTGCGATTAACAAATATCGTTTTTGTCCTGACTGAAATAGTATTGCATCTATTTGGACTTTTCATACAATCTGTCAGTCTGTTATTTTCAGTGTCACTGATTAGCCAATGCTTCTAAGGTTAATTTTAAGTCCAATGCTTGTTTATTTACAAAGCTGATTTAATGTTGGATGTTTTTGAAGCATTCTTGAATGCATCTATTAAATGCACTTCAGGAGCTGAATACCAAGATATTATAAAATTTAATGTGATTTCTGAAAACAGTTTAAACTGTAAGAAAATTCAACAGTCAATTAATTGACATTCTGTTGCAATATGTTAGAAACCATGAACACAGAGAGATAATTTCACTCTTTTTCTCAACCGACCTTGCGATTTAACCTTGAAAAGTCCCAACTCCTCAGAAAAAATATTAATTTTACATCTTATTTCTCAACCATTATACTCTTGATCTTTAATCAACCCTCTAATGAAATCTATTGCCCCTCCCCAGGTGCGAACGGCATTGTGCAGCCCCTGCGGACCCCCCAGCTCTCGCTCTTGTTGCCAACCCTTCAGCGTTTCCTGATCACGTGTGACGTGGGCATCCGATGGTGCCAAGAGAAGTCCCAACTCTTCATGTCCAGTTGGATGCTCAGCTCCTTCTTCCTGGTTGCCCAGAGTGACCTCAAGGTAGCTATGATTTGGTAGAAGATTTAGACGATTACTCACAACTTAAAACTAATGCTGAAGAGCTCTCAAGGTCCATCCAGACCTCTTCCTCAGTTCTATGATTTGTATTGACATTACAAAATAATATTGGTAGTATTCGATTGTAGGCCTACTCTTGTCTCTAGTTTCATTGTCAATTAAAAACTTTCAACAACAAGGAGAATCTTGGAAATCATTAGTATAAATTTCTCCTTAACTTTTCCATTCCCTCCAAGTAAAAAAAATAGGTTGAAGGCAATGAAGCTCAGAGTCAGGAAAATATAAGTCCATTTCAGAAATGAGATTAAAAAATTAATTTTAAGCAGAAAGTGATGTGTGTAATCATAAATTAAAGTTAAAAATACTTTTGAACCTCAATTTTGTGATATAACTTTTGCAAGACATTGTATTGCTCTTTTGTGTTTGCAGATAATGGGTGATGAGATGAAGAAAGCTTTACTCCTGTGCCAACGAGTGGTGAACGTAGAACAGCAGACGGGCAGCCAGGTGGAGACCCAGATGTATATGCAACTTCACATTTACTGGAACCAATTGAACGACTACAATGCCCAGCTGCAGGTCAGTCATGGTTGAGGATATCGTTAGGGAAGGATTAGCTCAGTTGGTAGTACTCTGGGCTTTAAATTGCTGGGTCTTGGGTTCAAATCGGTCTTTTGCAGGGTTGTCTAGAGGCCTGAATGTTTGTTGGACAGCAGTTTCAATCATCCTTCACCTTGTTTGCTGTGTCTTGACTTCCTAGTTAGCCCATCAAGTGTAACATTTGATGAATTATTGAATTGAGAAAAAAACATTTATTTTAAAAAGCATGTTCAACAGAAAATATGTGTAAATAAGTGTGTGTAAAACAGAAGTTCTATGAAGTATTCGACATTGGGTTGTTGTTAAAATGCTGGAAGTACTGACTTACAAGAAATTTGAGATTGTGAAAGTTATTTGCAGGTTTTCAAAATTTTTGCACCTCCGTATCATTAAAGACTAATCTCTTGAAAGTGTTGAATGACTATCTCGGTCTAACTGGTGACAATTTTTATGAATTTCTGTTTCAGGCACTGGCTGGGAATATTGTAAAACAATTCAGTGAAAAATGCAAAAGTCAGTCTCGAGAATTCTTCAGTGATGCAATGCCAGTGGGCAAAGTGTGGAAGAAAAAAGCCAACCTTGGTAAGCGAGAAATTATCCATTTGTATGCTTTAATAAAGGTATGATCCTAATCTTTGAGAGGTTATAATTAGTGGAAAATACCTCTAATTCGATACACAAATAAATATCGGTATTTGCCTTAGGAGTTTGAAGATCTTTTTCTGATTGGAAGTTTCAGGGTCCAACTGTTTAAGTTATTAACCAAAATAATTATGTACATTCTTTGCTGTCTGTGAGAATCCAAACATTTGGAAAAAGGTGGCCCTTTAATATGTATATTTTTGCCTGTTAATGTAGTCAGGAAGGAATAAATGCGTAGATGGAGTAAAATATCTTGCTATTTGATTGTTTCGGAGTTTTCAGCTGTTTCTCAAGGCTTTCTATATCTGAGAAATAGTCTATTTATGAATAAGAAATAGTCATTTATTCTGATAAATTCAATTATTTGTATGGATAATACCTTTAGATTTCTGTTGATTTGTGATACAACTAGAGGAGGGAGTCTGAATTTAGAGAGCGGTTTTTCTGCTCGCTATCCGAGTGTGTTTGTTTATCCGAAGCTTTATCGTTGCAATTAAGATAATGTGGCCTTGAGTTAAGGTATTATTATAAGAACTCCTAGAAGGACAAAGTTGTATGTACATCTGTCAATCTAATTACTTAACTCATTAGTTAGATTTCCATGATGAGTGTGCTATGAGTGTTTTGTACTGGATTGGATTGAAAATAAACATAAAAATAACTCCCATTATTGGCTTATAATTGCCATATCATTTTGACGATTTTCACTTTAAAGTTCTCATTGCTGAGTCATTGCTTGGGACGAACCATTGTTACCGCACAGCTAAGAAACTTGTCTTTTCATAATATGTACACAAACAAGACTGTTATTTTGAACAGCCTGGTTTCCAATTTGAATCTAGATCACATATTTCTTGAGTATCTGGTCCATTCTTGATAATACTGGTTCTCTGTTGTAAATTAATCGCCATGAGATTTGTTTTGATGTTCATATGTCCAGGTGTCAAATTCTGGACTAATAATAGCATATTTTGCTTTCAAGAAAGCAATGTCATTTTGCGTCTCTCTTTGATTCCAATTAATTTGCACAACAGAGGTGACAAAATATGATTGAATATTGAATCTGAATCTATCATATATCCAGTGTCAGTCTGTTTGTTATATTGTTAAATCAAATTCGGCTACCATTTTTAATATTGACATTTGTTTTGATTATGCTTGTTTATGTACATAAAAATGGTCAATGATATTGAATTTGATTTTGACTTACATCTTTATTCTTTTCAGAATTTCCCACGGAGCCTTACTCCTACGTGTGCAATGGGATGATCCAGCTGGTGGAGCCAGTGGTGGTTGGAGTGAGCAAACTCAAGTTGCCCGCTCAGCTCAGCGTCATCTCGATCGCTGTGGTCAGCATGTGCGAGGCCTGGACGGAGTTCATTCTCTGTCAAAAGATTCGCTTCAGGTGGGTTATCCGTTAATCCGTGAGGAAAGATACTTATCCAGTTTCAAGCAGCCTTAGCATCATTACTGTGTCCCCCTCCTGTCCTAATTAGCAGATTAGCCTCCCAAAAGGACAAAAATACAGGATGTCAAACCCCAGCCATGATATCTTTTGTTGACACAAATGACTTGTAACTGGTCTCAAATAACTACTGACCCAGAAATTATGTGTATACTCAGTAAACCTGGCAACTAAACAGGACTTTTATCAGGTGCTGGTTGCACTGAGCGCTTACCTTTTGTTTTTTTTTGTCCGCTTGAAGCTTAGAAACAGGTCACAAATAGGCCCTATATTTTTCAAAGGCCCTTCTTGAAAAAGTCAATGCCCGGCCTCAATATGGGATGGGGTAGGCTCCTGATGGTGTATATGTTTTAGAATTGTTATTGATGCCAAAGTTAAACATAAGGCTGTCGCTCTAATCAACAAAAACGTCTTGGTTTATTTTCAGTCTGCATGGAGCATACCAACTACAGCATGACTTTGGCTTTGTTCGGACCTGGCTCGAGAGCCACATCCAGAACCCGGACGTCCGCCAAAGCATTCTGTCGTTGGAGGTCTTCAAGTATTTGCACGGCGCCGTAGAGTTGTTGAAAAGACAACCTAGGGGGCGCAGTCGCAGCAGGACGCCAGCCAATAGGAAAGCTTACGTGCAGAAGGATGATTCGAATAACACATGTAAGTAAAAATCTGAGTACTGTTTGGAATTACGAAGATTATAAAGATTTTGACCCAATTAAGGTTTGTAACTGTTACACCCCGCAATGTTTGATATGTTTGATGTTTTAGTTACTTCTTAAAACACTAAAACCACCTTTTAATTTGTTTTCATGTTGAATAACAAAATGTTACTGTTCAATTTGTCCAAATGAAAGGGAAATGAATAAATGAAGCGTAGTTAGAAATGCTACATACTCCTTCGATAGCAGCTATTAACTCTCTACTTGCAGCATGTATATGTATAGATGTTAGTATAAATCATTTGTATGATATATATATAAATGCAATGATTTTTATGTTATTAGTTAGAGCCCAGCACGTAGTATGCAACTTTTTAAGCTGGCCAGGTGTCTTGATATCTTACTAACTGTACTTTACATGTATAAACTGTGCAGATAGGTGCATACACAATGCACATGAAGAAGAAGATTGAAAGAAATTATTATGAAAAATTATTGAGAGGCATGTAGTAACAATTGTCGCAGTTTATTAGTTCAACTTGAAATATCCTTTCCTACTTGTTTTGGTCATGCACTTCAGCTCTGAGAGTGTATTGGCCAACTGCAATGTGTTAGTCAGCATTATCTGATTGTATTATGGCATGTTTTACGCATTAGCTTTGGTAGGCAGACAAAATTATCTCATAAATTGTACTTCTTTAGATGTTAGATAGCTGTCCTTCTTTAAATATAAAGTAGTTCTATTCTATAGTGTTGTATTCTTTCTCATAGTATCCTCATAATGAAGTTATAGACTTGCATATAATTATATGGATAGCTCTTTATCACCTCCACTAGTCCTGGGTGTGCTGTTAATCTCCATAGTCTCTTTCGAAGATTCTCTCAAATTTGTTTAGCAAGTATTTAGCAAAGAGTAGCGATTTAATGGTGTTTCTCATTGACACTGTTATTGCGTTTTGTCCTCTTTAGCTAAATTCGCATGTCTGTGTTCATGTGAGTATGTTTCTTCATGTATTCCATTGCCGAGTGTCTTCCTGGTGTCCTCCCAGCTAATGACATGCACAGAACTGTCACCCCGCTATCGATGTATCAAAGTTGATTTTGTTTCGAAGAAATTATCCTTTGCAATAACTATTATAAGACAGAATGGTTCTTCTATATACTCTCACAATTTCACAACATTAATTTTGGCTCTCTCAACTCAAATCTCAATTTCAATTCAAATCTCAATTTCATATATGCATTTACTCACTACTCAGTATTGTATAATTTATGACATTATTTTGAGATTTATCCCACCTCTTCATATTCTCCTAAATCTACTTTTTTTTTTATAACGCCCTTATTGGGTCCAGAAATCAGTAATCAGTAATTTATTTTGCCGTTACTTTAATGCTGAATCAATTTCATGAAGGATGATAGTTACTGAGGTCTTGAAATGATTATAAGACACCGGGAAGTCATCAATTCATATACTGGTAAATACAGGACATAAAGCCCCAGTCATCCACCTGTGTCATTGTCAAATAGATATTGTAACAGATAATAATTATATATTATATAGACCTTAAAATATTGTCAGTCATGTTCACCTACATTGACATTGTATTGTCAACCAGCACAATTGTTATTGTACCAACTAATGTTAAGAAAATAAGTTAAGACCTTAAGTAACGCCTTTGGGGCATTTCCAGAATATCAGCAGAATGCTTGCTCGAGATACAGCATGCTTTGTCGTGTTTTTACGTTTCTAGAAGATAAACACTTGATCCATACAAGTGGTAGAAGTACTGTAGACTGCAGAGGGAAGGGGTCTCTTTGTTTTTTGGATTGTGGAGTCGAGCCAAAACTACTTTCAGGGTGTTTGTTCTGGAGTCCCTGCCAATTTCTGTAGTATCTACCCATCTAGCTTATCATGATATGTGCATGGTGGCAAAAGTACTGATTGCACTATATTTATGCTGTATATTCATATATTTAACATCGCAATAGTATCACAGCCTACTTAGTTGAGAATTGTGGTATTCCAGCGCCCATATTTATATCTCCATTTATTAAGATCTGAGAACACACACCCATCTATTCAAAGTCATTTATGTCTCACTTACACGTATTTATTATTTTGAGTATATTCTAATGAGTAAATTAATTTTGCTTACATTTTAACAAAATTAACCGTGTTAATGTGTGAAATGATTTATCAGTCGATTGATTATTCCTGGACAGTCTTGTGCTATCTATTCTCTGACTATTTCTCGAACAACTGAACATATTTCTTCGATTCTTCAACAAATCTTTAAATGGCACTCTTCTGCCTCTCCTCCAAGTTCAAGAATCTCTATTTTTTACCCGTGTACACCAATTCTCTCTCTATAGCTGTCTTAAAAATTATCAGAATCACGATTTTATATTATTTATAAATTCTTCATGATTTTGGACGATATAAAATAATTCCTTGCTTGTGTCGTGTCAACTGTCTTGTTTTGACGCAATGTTTGACTACCGTCTCTTTACCAGTTTATCAGTTTCATTGACTTTTAGATAAACTGTGTGTGATTTGTATCTTAAGCTATTTATCTTCAGAATTTGTCTTCAGGTGATTAAGCTCAGATTAATGGCATTAACTACAGTCTATATGCACTGTTGAGTGTTGATTGTTGAAAATTACATTATTAAAGGTGATTCAGATGATACAGCGTTTTGTTAAATCCCTTCAAAAGTTGACAAATGTGATTTGAAATCTTTAATTTACTTGTGCCAGTTTTGGAGTTAGAAATTAATAAGTCAGTTAATTGAAGATAGGTACATGTGTGATTTGTTATACTAGACCCGTCATCTGGACTAGCAGCTTTCCCTCAATTCCTCAACTGTACATAATACCGCCTTACTTGTCCCATGTTTCAGCTAAATTTGTATGTCTTGTTGCGATGTTTTGTAATCTGAACACAACACTGCTGTTTTTGAGTGAGCATCTACTTTGAAATAACTCTCTCAATGATAAAAAAATTAGGATTGTTTCACATATCGGAGATTTTCTAAAATACGAAGAAACAAAAGTGAGTGTAGTTTCGCCAGTTGAGCCCTTTGTGTACTTAAATCTACTTGGTAAAGTTCGTATTGATGTGAAGAGACTCCCATCATGACTCAAGTTCATATATATGGGACGTTAAGCCCCAACCATCCACCGTCATTTTACTGAGCACCTAAACTTAAGTACAAGTCAGGGTTTTTGAATCTCTCTTTGCATTCAAAAATGCAAAAAACTCGTCCAAATTGTATTGCCATAGAGAGAGTCCATAGACTCCTATTTCTGACAAACTATTGAGAAAGTTAAACCGTAGATACTCGCTCAACTACAGTAGTGACACCTGTGCCATGTGCAGCAACTAACCGATTAGTTCCAATTCTCACCTGTGTCGCTCTGTGTTCTTTTTTATGTGACGCTGACGCTGTGACCTTCCATCCTGGATTCCTAAATGACCTTCCTTGCTGCTTGAATGAATCGAAAATCGCCGACTGACCTATAATCGTACCCTGTGGCAAAACCTCCTCTTGGCTTGGCCCCTGCGTGATTGAATGTGTGCTGTGATTTACTCCCATCTACTTATTATCGTAACCCCACAACGAACAATTGAAAATTGTGACTTAATAATTGCCATGTATATTCACCCTACCACATATACATGTGATTCAATGATCGTCCAAAACTATTTATGCTACTGTGAATACTTGCCTGGTGCAATGACATTCTTCAAAATTTGTCTGGACTTGGAATTTAATGACATACTTCAAAATTTGTCTGTCTGGAATTTAATATCAACCATTCCCTCTGCTACAACTTTGAAATTCACATTGATGATTGTACGTGAACCAATATTATGTCAATTTGGGTGAAATGATCAATTCAATCATGGTGATCTTAAACCTATGGACGATATGAAATACTTAATTGATCTTGGACGTCATAACAACACAGCAGCGGGAGAAAATCCCGAAAACTACCTGATGATCGTGAATGGAAAACCGTGGAAAGGATCGCAAAGCAACGCAACTCCGGGAAGTCACAGCCGCTCTGATGACGGTCACGGTTCCTCAGAGAACCCCTACTCTTCAGAGAACCCTTATTCGGAGAACCGTAATTCGTCAGAGAACCCTTATAGTAGCAACAACGGAAATCAACTTTCCCCGCACTCTTGTGCCACTGGTGATCACAGTATGTCCTCTCCTTTTACCTACTTTTCAAATTTTTTATCCGAATTTTTTTCCAATCCAAAAAACTTTTCCCTTGCCTGAGATTACCTGAGAGTTTCCTTGTCACTTTGCTAAAGTTTGCTTTTTGTCGTTAATCGCCAATGATTACTAACTCGGCATTCTCTGGTCCTTAATTACAACCAACAAAACATTACAAATTTACAATGAAGAAAAATTTGAACATGAAACAACTAAGAAAATCTGCACTCACTCTCCGACACTGCTAATGATATACTTATGTGTTTAAAAACAAAAACCATTATTAATCAATTGATTTTCCATATTTCTAAACTGACAAAACAGTTGTTTCTATTCCAGTTTATTTTTTACGAATCAAAAAAGATCTTGTGTCCTTTGCCAGACACTGAACAAATTGCAAATTCAAAATTCAAACTATATAATTATTTTACCTTGACCAGAGAATGCCTGTAGTTGCTTTAACACATATCGGATGAATGAAAGAAAATGTTTGGTCTTTGTGTGTCTTAATGTGTTACGTTTTGTGTTTAATCTAAAATGCACCAATTCGAAAAAATATTTCCTGAGATTTGATAAAGTGAATTTAAGATAAAAATACCAAATTAATGTCTTATACTACTAATTTATCTTTTAAAAGAATCTATTCCAATCTTTATTGCACTACATTTGGTCCTAAATTGTTTGTTTATATTCTTCTTTATAAATGTGATTTTCAAATTACATCCCAGGAAACAAGATTTACAACATGCCCAGTCTATTTACTGGAACATTAGAATTAGGACATATGACAAATTTGACTCCATACAGGGTCATTTCCTCTTAATTTCTTCAAAATGTCACAAGATCACTTCACATTTACAGTCACAATAAGCAACAATTTCTGTTACAAATTGACACTTAAAGGTACACTGTCAACATGATCACAAACACATGAATATCACCACAATGAAGTAAAAATCAATTCATTCACAAAAATACGATTTAGTCAGTCTCAAATCAAAACTTTCAAAGAATCAATATGTCGCTGATTCATGATTTTTTCCGCAATTTGCAATTTGACACAAAACCTAATCTGATCACAAATTGCATGTTGTTGAATGCTGCCATATTATTTCAGTTTTATGTCAGTATTTTGAAAGATGTCTTTATTTTCTTCCGCAGGTGTTGACTATGGGGGCGGCATGGACGGCATGCAGACGCTGCAAGTGAACGACAACAACGTGATGGACGGGGGCGCCACCGGTGCTGGCGGAATGGAGATGAACCACACTGGAGGGGCGTCTCGGTCTTCACCCCCTCAAGTGGACATGCGAGATTTCCGGATGACCGACATGGAGCAATGGCTGGCCCTCCGAGTGCACGGGGGCGCACGCTCCTGGCCCCGCTTCCCCTCATGTTTCACGACAGGTGACGCATGACAATTCTCCCCGCGATGGCCATGCTGGTTTGGGTGCTACCCTACGCCCTCCTCTTCCTCCGACTCCTAGAGCAGCCTCTCAGTTGTGTAGTGTTGATTTCACTCCCAAATTAAGAGTCCCAAATAGAAGAGATTGCTAAGTTAGTGACGCTAAGTGAGAATTGACTTACGAGTCCCCAATTCTAGACAAAAGTGTATCTGTCGAAGCTCAGTTCTGAGAAGAGTCTTGACACCTGAATTTAATTGTCTTGAGAGTAAAGTGATACTGAGAAATGAAGACAGCAAAAACTTAAGGGGACAGTGTCACAAAATTAAGTGTAATGAAATCAGAAAGATAATGGAATATTTTAAAGTGTCAGGAAATTAAAGAGGCAGTGTCAAGAAATTGAGTGTATTGAAATTGAAGAAACTGTGTCAGGATATTAAGTGTCAAGATATTTATGTGACAGAGTCAGGAAACTCACGTTCAAGAAATTAAAGGACTGTCAAGAAATTAAGTGTCAGGAAATTAAGAGACGGTGTCAAGAAATTTAAGTGTTAGGAAATTAAAACTGTCAAGATGTTAAAGTTTGAAATTGATGGAACAGTGTCAGGAATTTAATATCAAGAAATTTAAGTGTCAGAAAATAAGACTTTGATGTCATGAAATTTAGGGACAGTGTCAAGAAATGAATGTCGAGAAATAGAAAGGATGGTGTCAGGCAGGGTGTTCTGGGCGTGTTGTTGTAGCTCTTTAACCAGCCCGCAAGCTGCGGTCATCGGGGGGTTTCCTGAATCCTCCATCTTTGTTTGGTTTTGATTTCTACACAATATATATATATACATACTTATAAGAGTAATGTTATAGTATATATATGTACTCGACCTTACGGTGATCCTCATTTTATCACATGCCGCTACTGCAGACCCAATTAACAATCTAAGCATATCATGAGTGTACGTCACTTCTCCGTGGCTGTAGGGCGCTTGTCTTTAGGGCGCTTGTCTTCCTACCTTTAACACGTTGATATGGGTGCTATGGAGACAGTGCTTCTGCAGGACTGAATGGCCTTGGAGTTTGACCTTGAAACGAATACGAATGACCTTCACTCGACCTTGAGGGGTCACTTCAAGAAGGACGCGCCCCTCCCCTCCACGGGAGGGACGTACAGTGTCGTACACCGACCTTAGGATCATTACATTAACCCTAAGATTACATTCAAGTCACCGTGGTTACCTGTGGTTACCTGTGGTTACGGATTCATTTTGTAAATCGTCATCATGTACACTTAATCACATTAGAGATTTCTGCGAAGTTTCATCAACACGCATTTCATAACGATGTTTGAAATCATAAAACCGATGAAATTTTGTTGGTGAAATTTCGTAACGAAATCCGTTTTATGAAATTCTCACGTTCATGGACTGTTTATTATTATGGGATGGAGGAAAAACCATAAGCAGCTTGCAAAATTGCATTTCAAGCCATGTTACCTTGTTAGTAGTATACAATGTAATAATAGCAGAGGAATTAATGTTGTTGTCTAACTACTTGACTTTGTTGAAAACTATCGTAGAACTTGAGAAAAAATGTTTCAACTCTGTTGACTAGAGTAAGAGGATACCACTGTAAATTGTTTATATAAATTGTTACAAATTGTTAACTGATAATCGTGTGAATCTTAATGGTCATCACTCTTAAAAAGTCTTTGACTTTCATGGTTATTGTAACTTCTAGCGCACCAAGTTTGTTTCAATCGAGTGGCTTAGATGTAAATTACAAGTTGCAGTTTTAGTTGGCCACTAGGTGGCGCCAGTTGATATTCTTACGTATTAGCACGTCCCGTTCGTAAGCAGGCAATTGTGAGCAGAATTTTGTGAGCAGGAATTTTGTGAGAGTTATTGATGCACGGTGATCTTAATGTTTAAGTTTTACTCTGAATTTGTATAAAATTTGTGTGAAAATGTGTAAAAGTCACTAAATCACGTTTTCCGCCCTTTGTGTTACAAATGTGTGGTTCCACGTCCCTGTTTGAGTCTTTGCATTAGTTTTTAGCAAACATTTTTGTGAATTTGATTAGATTATTGTCAACTTTTAGTAAACTTTTATAATTGATTCCATTGAGCTATGTTCGTTGACACAAGTCTTGTCATTCAATTGATTAAACTCATATTTTTGGAAGTCTTGTCACAGTTACGTTGCAGTTGTCCAGTTTTCAAACATAACCACTTTTCAGCCATATTTTGTTGAATCTAGTCATAATTGTCAACTATTGTTTTGTGATTGTTAGTGTTTGATTCTAGCACTCATATTGGTCTCCTGTTATGCAAGACTATTAGCTGAAAAAAAAAAAATCATGATTTGACACCATTGTTTTTCACTTTCAATAGTGATTTAGGTTAGAATTCTGATATTTTAAAGTTAAATTCCAAATAGAGTTCTGAGAAGTCACAATACTCTCTAGTCTAACCAATGGTTCCTTTTACATATGTTTTAGTTCTATCTAGTCTTTTGAACTTTTTGAAACTAGTTTGTTTAAAAAGTTTGTTTTGACAATTGCAACATGAGACTGTTTAAGTTATTTCTTGAGAATATATACCAACAGTTCCCTATTCGCTGCATATGTTTTTTCGCATAGTTTTGCAATCAACTGGCAATTTTCAGTAATTTATTAATTGATTATTAATTGGATTGTCTGCATGGTGAATGAAGTGAAATTTTTGTGAACTTGTTTTTAGGTTTCTAAATACACACTATGGACACTACAGTGGACAGTGGACACTACAACTACTAAATGTATTACGCATTTTTTGTGTACTTCAGTTTATGTTAGCTATAAAAGTGAACTTCATTTTAGGACTTCATTTTAGTCGTTAGACACACGCTGTGATTGTTGAATACGCAATACACCACTGTGGGCACCATAGAAATACATAGAATGGACATGAGGTTCCAGCAGATGAAGCAACCAAATCCACCATCTTGGAACTGCCTGGCAGCCTGGTACTTGGTTACCGTGACGTCACCAATAATAGTGATGTCACTAGTAACAATGGCATCATGTCACGTCACAATCAGCCAAACATAACATCTTGTTGATCCTGCTGTGACATCACAATGACGTCATGTCTCAGGGCAGTTCCAATATGGCGGATTTGGTGACCTCATCTAGAGGTGGCATCACACAGCCTCATGTCCGTTCTATGTATTTCTATGGTGGGCACTTACTGTTCTCTTATTGGATCTGTGTACTGGTGAAATTAATTTACTGATCGTTTACTAAGATCTAGGTTGTTAAATCACGCTATATATTGTTGTTAAATACACTACGGATACTATATTTAGTATATTATGCTGTGTACTACATTAAATACACGTCTTGAGTTAGCTATTGGATCTGTATTCATGAGCATCTATTCTTGGTGCGTCTTTCTAGCTACTGTGATAGAGCTGATTGCTGTATTGTGTTAATTAATCATTCACAATGTTGTCGTTGTTGGTTAAGGCACTATTTGAAAACACTACGTACAGTTGAATATATGTAAGTGCAAGTTAACTCGAATAGGACCTTCCTCCCCCTCGAAATGACTTCAGATGACTTTAGAATACTATAAGCACACAGAACAAGGGTTAATTTGTGCAGACTATAAGTTTGGTATGAGAAAAATATTTGGAGCTATTGAATTTTCCTCAAGATTGTTTGACGTAAGAAAATAACATGGGTCTTCGTGCTTATGCAGAGGTCAAAGTTAGATTCCTAAATTATAAATTTGACTATTGCACTGCATAATATTGCAGCCTTGCTGAATATGAGGCCCTTTACAGAATTTGATCCTGTTAAAGGGCCCGAATCAATAATATCCTAAAACTAGTGTGAAATGTATCGCTGAGGACTGTTGAGCTACAAAATAGAACTCATTAAAAACATTCTTTATTCAAAGGAAAATTTAACAAAAACCTTGATGTGCCACAGATGAAGACCCTCAAAATAAAGTGTCATTACGATTGGAGACCACCTAAAAATAAATATGGTTAATAAACAACACAGAGGCCCTTAGAGGGAGGGGAGGCTACTATTCGAGTTCACGCCACTTGCAGACTGAAATTGTACATGCATTACTATGTGTAAATTTACTATACTAGTCTAAGAATGAATCTCAAGAAATGTCAAACAGGGTCAGGTGTGAGAACACTCTTCATGTTGAACTAGTCACTTGTATATACTATGCTATATTATTATGTCACCAGAGGGAGACAGTCACTTTATGGGAGAAATATGCATGCGATGTGCAAATTGTTGTTGTTCCACATTGTTTGATAGGGGGCGTATGTGTATATTAAGGTGTACTAAATTGTCTTATGAGTGCATTGATCTATTTCAGTTGCTGTATTTAGTGTATTTGATATTCGAGTCCCAAATGTCTCAGTTAGGAGTCCTCGAAAATGTTAGATGTCTCGAAAATTATGTTTTAAACAATTTGATTAATCATGAATATTAATTGATCATTTAATGACTTACAGAATATTAGTTTTCTGAACCAGAGCTGGGAAAGGGTAGAAATGTTATGAAGACGCCTTTCTACAGCAAATTCGGTTGCCTCATGAATATCCAAAATATTGTCAAATGTCCAAAGTTTATATCCTGAGGTATTAAACTATTTAAGGGAAATCTCACAAAACTTACAAATATATTTGTAATAATGGAACTTTTTAATTTATTTATGGGTTTATATTTATTTATTTAATATTTATTGATATTGAGAAACCAATCAAATTGATTTACATTTTGTATTATTTTACTTGCAAGCTGAGGAACAAGTCTCAACTCATAAATTTATATTTATGCGTTAAATTTTAAATCTTTTATTTTGAGAAAGGGAATTATGTTTGTGTGAATGAAGATTCTTTTTGTGCCATTGCTAACAATTATATCAATAGAGTTCCTCAAGGAAGAAATTGAACAAAAAAATCAAAAGACTTAATATTAACATTATCATTAACATTAATTACATTATTGGTCTCAGTTTGTATTATTGTAGATAGTATGCAAATATGATGTCTCAAAAGTTTGTTGTTTCTATATGATTTAAATCAAAATTTGTGAGATATCCTAATTTCTGAATATTCTATTTAATTTAGTTAATTATGGTGCTCGTATTTTCAGAAATAATTTTATTTCGTTTTAACGGAAAGGAGTATTTTGAATTTTTTTTACATGTTTGTGAGATCTCAGAACAGTTACTTCTCATCATGTGTTAGGGTTTGTGCCAAATTATTGAAATGATAAATGGATTGAAAACTACACAATAGAACATTTTTGTATGAATTTATAGGGCTGGGAGCAAGCCATAAAATTAGACATATTTGTCCATAAAAGTATCTTTAGTCAGTGTTCGAAATACCCAAGAGTCCCAAAGTATTCAGTCTCCCTGGTTTTGCACAGACTTCAGGAATAAATAATTATATTGCCATTAAAATCATAAAATTTTGGGTTGCAGACTAATAAAATCTTTTAGTCTGTTTTGACCTCCACTTTTTGGTTAGGCCTATTAATAATTTACTCAAAACGCAGCTTCAATTTTAGTATATTGCATGCCTTCTCAAATTTATAAAGTATACTTTCCACAGCCACATAGTCCCACTCCCAGCTTTATATACATCATCATTTATAGATTACAAATTACTTTCAACAATCTAAATCATATACACGGATCTTTTGCACCATATTGAGGTCCTGACCCCTCAGTGATGATGAATTGTCAGTAAGTTTGTGCCAATACAAAGTTATAAAATAAATCTTGCACATTTACAGTTTATGATTAACTTTATGTACAGAGTCATTGTACAGTTACTGAAAACTGAATTAACATGGTAACTTACCAGCCCTTGAGGCACAATAAAATCATTCAAGATTTCTTTTTTTGTGACAAAAGTACTCTTAATTTGATTTTGTGCAATCAATTGTTTTCTGTGAACTATACATACTGCCAGGTAGTGCGTGTTATCTTAACTTTTCTTTTAGATGATTTTGCCGGTGATGTCAAATTAGTTTACTAAGTCTCATGTGAATTATGTACACAGTAGTTGTTAAAATTGTTACTCTACGCTACCTATGAACTGTGACTTGTGAAACTGTTTAATATATTAAATGATTTAAATCATATACTATAAAGGTCTGAAAAGCAGTATGTTTACATTGACACACAGCCCATATACATATCTGACTAGACTAGGGAGTTTTAATGTATATATTATCAAATCTGAAAGTTCTCTTGCGAATGAGCGACACCCGTCATGGTATCCATGCTTTCTCGTGTACAGTTGTCTTACTACTACATGACCACATGATCTGACCATTTGTACAGCAGTTAATTCCTGTAATATACAATGTAAAAATATTGGAAATCTCTTGTAAAATATTCCGCTATAATTATATAACTTATGTTGATGTCATGGACTCGTGGTTACGACCTCGTGTTAACAAAATACTGTTAACTAAGTCATGTTGACAATGTCTTAACGACGTCATGTTAATATAGGTCATGTTCTTTTTGCACTGTCAATTAAATAAATGTATATGAGTATATGTATACAACTGGTACAAGTATATGTGTACAAGTTTATGTGTACAGTATATGTGTACAGGTGTATGTACTATGTATACTAGTATATGTATACAGTGTGTATTGTATACCATATGGGTATACTGTAATGTATACCAGTACACATATGCAAGTATACAAACAATACCAGTATATGTATACACGTGTGTACACAGGTATGTATACAAGCACATGTACACGAGTATACGTATACCAGTACAGCTCAGTGCATGTATACGAGGTATACGAGGTACGAATGGATTGAATATGATCGAATATTGATTGAATATTGATCTATATTGATTCTCATGAGCAGTTTGAGCATGTAATTAAGTTGTAAATATAGGAGTACATAAATGTATAGTTATATCTAGTGGCAATTGTACTATACAATTAACATTGCTTCTTATTATAGTTGTACAACACTCTACGGTCCTTGATAGTTGAGCATCTTGTTGACACATTATATGTTGATTTAATATCATACGTCTTACTCTCCTCTGATATCGAGTTTTATCTCTTGTTGTTGATTGACAGATTTAATGTCAATAAATTTCAATCATTAAACCAAAAATCTTGTCTATTATCCTTCAATATATATGTTTGTACTGTGTTTGTAATATTTAAAGCATTGTGAGTCTTCTTCTTCTTCTGGTGAGTTCCCGTCTTTCATAATCTTCTTCTTTCTCGTGACTTCAGAAGCGATGGTGAATGAACAGACTGTCTATTTGGTTGATAACCTCCTGGCTCTTGAGTAGACATTGTTCAGGTCTTGTTTCAAATTTAGCTGCAGGAAATCAACCTGCCTGTGGTGGCGCTAGTAGTCTTCGGAAGTGTCATGCGATGTTTGTTTCAGTGACTTCTCAAGCTTTGGAAAATTATTCAATAGCTGTGGACTCAGAGGCACCCAGTAATCACCTTGATTATGGCTGTCTCCTCAGCCTGGTCCTGAAAATCGACTCGGATTGTTGTCTAAATTATTGCAGATGATATAATTGGGAGTATTACTTTGAGTCGGCTTTTGTCTGACTAGGTTTTGGACAGTCATAGGTTAGACTGTTTTCATGTGGAGTCTTGCATAAGTTGATTGATGAGAAGAATACATGTTAAAATATTCTGGAAATTTTAATAACATATCAATATAATCATTCGACTCTATTCATTTCAATGTAGCCTCCTTGGCAAGTTCTATTCAGGTAGAGGGCCAGCCAATGATAGGCCTACTCACTATGACAGATAAGTTAATTAAAGCATCATTAGCAATGTCAGTACTGCTGCTATGTGTCATTTGGTCACAATAAAAAATTCAGAGTCTCTTTGCTCCTGCACTTTGAAAATTTCCACAGTCCATGGCACATTACAGGCAGTTTCAAAGACCTTTGAAAGGTGATTTCAGTCTTGTAACTCCTGCACTTCGGGAGTTTCTGCAGTCCATGTGCAGTTATGCACACATAACCTGTCTAAGAAGCCTTTGAAAGGTAACTTTGATTTCTGATACTCGTAACTTCAGAAGTGATGTCTATTTGATTGATAACATTCTGGTCCTTGAAGCAGACATTTTTCACATGTTGGCCTTCATCTCCCACTTCTCTTTATGTTCAAACCTGGAAATGGAACAGCAAAATTGTTACTGTGAAATCTCATGAAAAAAATTCCAAGCTTAATCCAACACAACATCAAATAATCCATATGCAGCAACCCAAAGATTTTCATAACATTTTGACAAAAAAAAAAATTCAATGAGATGCAAAATTCTAGTGGTTAAGTCTGAACTTATATTAGTCAAAAATACATACTGCCAATTTAGTTTCCTCTTCTTTTTCTCCTTGAGGTCCTCCTCTTTCTCCTTGAAAAAATCAATTCAGTCAGTCAATGAGCTATGCTGGCATAATTGTCCTCAAAGGCAATTGCCATACGGGCAATAAATTGGACATTTGCTTAGTTGAAAGCCCGGGGGGGTACTCGGCCAAATTTTGATACGGATGTGCGGCACTAGTTCCGAAAATCGTACCCTATGGTCAGGTTTTCAGAGCCGAATTTCATACCCTATGGTCAGGTTATTATAAAGGACCTATAGCCTATTTTATTGACATTAAAGAGAAAAAGTCATCTCAAAAGGTGTGAAAACTAAATTGCAATTAAGAATGACACCTAACACTTGAAAGTTCAATGCAAATTAGACATTGCATAATTCCAATTTCAAAGGCAAAACACCATTGTTTGATGTCCAATTGAGAAGTGTACCCTATGGTCAGGCTCTCCAGGCCTAAAAAAATGACCCTATGGTCAGGAAAGCCTCTTTAAAACCCTATCTTTTGAGCGGCACATAGGTAGTATGACTTCAATGTGAGTGCCCCCCCGGGGTTGAAAGTTAAATTTTTACCTTTTGTCTTTTTTTGAAACGTTGAGCATCAAAGGCATTTGCAATCTTGGCACCAAACTGAAAAAAAAAGATTAGTAATGTTGATATTTTAAATTTCAAAGTTTGAAGTATAATGAGATCCCCCCAAGAAAGTGGCGTATAATTAACAATTGACTCGCTAATCTGCTAATACTTTTAACTACAATGCATAAATTTAAAATTAATTGCCCTATATAATGTGTATACCAACCTGTCTATTAGCGAGTTGGTCACTCAGTTCCTCTGCTTCATCAATGTTTCCTTCTTCCAAAGCTTTCTCCAGTCTCTTCTCAAGACCACTCTGTATAAATATTGTCCATTTGATGAATTAGATCACAATTAAAAATAGCTACAGTTTTGCAGTTTTATAAACAGTGGAATTCAAACATAACAAACTTTCAATTTGGGGTTTTGCATGACACTAGCAAGCTGAATGATTTAACTTTAGGGAAAATTAAAAATTATTTCTCATCTTGAATGTCTGGGACCAAATTATATTACATAAAACGAAATTAATTTCCATTTCATTAATTAAATTGTGTGGTTTATAATACACTTTTAAAGGATAAATGTGATATCTTGTGACACAATTGATTGTGCAATAATATATAAAATTCTCAAAATGAAATGACCTGTTTGAATTTGATTACTATTGCACTAGGTGTAATAAATTCCTTGCCTTTTCCTGATGTTGCTCAACACATGCTGCTTCTAAATTGTCAAATTCTCCCAAATAATTCTTGACCTCTTCCCAGTTGTTTTGGCCATCACTGAAAATTGTTTTAAAAAGTAAAATTAAAGAAAGATCAGACACATATTTAATCTGAAACCTTTTAATCCGAACAGCCCTCAGTCAATGTAGGGGAGACCGGGGCTGGTTGTCACAGGGGCAGGTTGTCACACTGTGTAGAACTTAAATATGCTACTATTTCTATTTAAGGCATGCAGGAGCACTGCCAATCTATATGAATGTTAAAAGGGGAGTGACTTAAACCTATCTGATCAATATATATCTATATCATTTGAAATCTTGACATCTTATGGGACATTCTTTTTTATTCAGCACTCGGGGCAGGTTGTCACACTTTCGGGGCAGGTTGTCACACTCTCGGGGCAGGTTGTCACACTCTCGGGGCAGGTTGTCACACTTTTGATTAAGAGCTCGGACGCAGGAAGTGGGACTCCGTAAGGCAGATTTTGACTAAAATAAGTTATTTTGGACATATGAGGAATCCTCTGCTTGTCCAGTGCAGACCTCAACAAACTCGCTACTCTGTACAAGGGTGCTACAAATGAAAGCTTACCAAGCAGCCGAAAAGCATTCTGATCAGGAGGAGGAAAATCACAATTTTTTAATGAAAATTTCTTCATAAATTTGAAATCGATTTACTTTAACACTATTCCATATCTGCATACATCTTTAGTCATAAATAGCATGTATAAATTACCAATTTATATTTGTGATAGTTTTTTTGGTTTAAAAGACTGGTCCTAATGGGTAACAACCAGCTCCAAAAAGTGTGACAACCTGCCCCGTCTTTTTGTGACAACCTGCCCCAACTGATGAAAATGCAAAAAAGGGGTGACCAAGGCGGTTCTTATCATATTTTTCACTATTTCTTCCTATCATGATTTGAAGATTTGTTTACATGGTATGTGTATAAACTTTACCTTCTTCAACAACTATTTGTTAATGAGTAGGATGACATGCAAGTTGCCGGTAAAAATTTACTTTTTGGGTCCGGAAATTTTTAATAGACCGTGTGCCTACCAAACTCCTTTCAAGGGGTCAATATTTTTAAAAAATACTCCAGTGGGTTATAAAAGCAGTATACAATGATTGGTTGAGTTGTGTAACTCCATAGTTCAATGCAATAAAAAGTGTGACAACCTGCCCCTGTGACAACCAGCCCCGGTCTCCCCTACCTTTGTTCTATTTCTGTCTCTGCATCATTTGAGGTGCCAGGCTCATTACTATTAGCTTCATCTTCCAAAGCTGAAATTGGAAAATTGAGCTATATCAATTATAATCATAAAAATAAACAGCAAAAGTTAAAGATGAGAATCTTTGTATTCAGGAAATGGAGTTCAACATGATCAATTAATAGTAATAAAAATATCAGTAAAAGTTAAAGATGAGAATCTTTGTATTCAGGAAATGGAGTTCAATGGGATTTACATGCATGTCTTTATAACTTACCCTTAGATTTTGATTCTTTTTGTTTTAGACGATGTTTTGATTTTTGTGAAATGGCCAGTCGTTTTTCCTTCAGCTTTTGGAACTTCTGTGAAGAAAAACATTAAAAATAATTGTAAAAATAAAATATTTAGCTCTACATCTGTACTATTATACATAAATAAACCAAGCATTGCTAAAAGCATATAACCATGCAATGCCTGTGAATGCATATTTATTTTTTACTTAAAATTTATTTTAAAGTTAAAAATTGACCAAATATAACTGGGAGTATTCAAGTTATACAGCTATTATTCCAATCATTTGATATGGGTGTACCTGCCATGCAGCATCAGAAACATTGGCTGGTTTCTTTGATCCAGAACTTGATCTGTCAGTTTGTGTATTGTCTTTTGACAGTTTTGACAGTTCTGGCTTTGCAGATTCATTTTCATTCCCAGTGTTTTCACTTCCACTTGTGTTCTCAGCCATTTCTTTGTGATGCAGGAGCTTTCATAAGTACTTCTCTGTTCTTCCAGTCCTATTGACATCATAATAAGTCCATTATTAAACAGATCAGAGCTGCAAATGCTGCAGTGACAGTTCCCATGTGCTGGATGACATTTCTCAATGTTTGTAAACAAAGAAATCATCCTCCAGGGGGCTGAGATTATTTTCCGCCAGATGTCGTCTTATCCTGGTTGCGTCAAGGGCCAAAAACCATCGACATGGCTTGAGGAAAAGATCAGGATGATTCTCTACAAAATAAACTGATATTTCTCAGTGAAAAGTTATACTCATTTGATCTCTGTTGCCATGGCAGCTACAAGTATCGAGGATTTGTTTGACAACGACAGGTAAAGTTGTGTTTTGTGTAATAAGTGAATGGCAAAGTGCCAAAATTGCAGGTGTCTAAATTGTCAGAAATTTTGCCATCTGTCAGCTCAGGTGACAGGTCAGTGGCCAACTTCACACCTCATGTTACTTCTACTAGTTCTAGATTACTTGACTTTATCTTGATTTCCAGGTTAGTAATCTGTGCCATTTAATAATGACCTGTTACAACAATTATCTGACTCTCAAAACCCAACCCTAGAGAGTGGCAAAGATTAAGTCCTATTTATGTGGGCTATTTAATTTTCTAGCTTTTTAGATTTTTAATGTAAATAAATTGATGTTAAAAGTAAAAAAGAAATTGGATTGAAAAAATTATTGGGGACTGGAACAGGGAAATGGTTGCGCAGGGCATTGTAATTCTCGAAATAAAGTTTCTGGGGTCCGTAGGGCCTAGCTCCCTGGAAATTGATTAATTTTAGAATGACATGTATAGGCCTATGAGATTGTTATGCTATGTAGCACTGAAACGCTGTAGATGTTGGTCATTTAGAAGTAAATTGCAGTGGTCCCCAGCTGACTGCAACTTAAGTATGCAACCTTTCCATCTGCACAAGTTTAAGATGATTATTCTAGTCTATAATTAATTTGACGTCAACAATGTAAAATTACCCCTATTTCACAGAAATTACAGACATAAGTTTTATGAAATTTGATTATTTGAATGATAATTTCTTTGACTTTCCAGGTCCCCAGGTGGTCTTGCTCTTCTGCCTCTAATTCTGTACTTCCCTTTCGGAGTCATTCTTGCGTTATTTCGCATATTCATCGGAACTCAAGTGTTTCTCTTAGCCTGCATTTTACCAAAAGTCTCTTCAGCTCGAAGGTGAGTCTTTATGTCAAAAATGTAGTCTAAGATAATTTGTAATCATTTTCATTTTCCTCATCTGTAATTGTTCTCTTTGAATTTAAACTGGCTGCATTGGTCACATCTTCACTTGATATGTTAGATGTAGCTAATGGTAAATTGTTAATTTTTGCTTCAGTTCCATATTGAGAGTGCTGTGTGGTCTCCTTGGAATAATAGTCACCAAGGATGGAAGGGAACACAGGGATAAAAATGTGAAAGTTCTGGTCGCTAATTATACAACGACTTTGGATCACTTAGCTGTAGATCTTGTATTACCATGTTATTTGGTAAGTAAAATATGGAAGTGCTTCAAATTTTGGCAATGATCTTTGTTGTTTTAGTTAGGCCTTGGTAATTTTGTGGCCAAAGTTCACTTCTTGTGTTATGATACAGTTGATGTAATCCAGTTAGTTCCCTACAAGTTGCATTAGACATAATTTTTTCGATCAGAATCTGTTTCGTTGGTTGATCCAGTTTTCGAAGCTTTGAACACGTGGTAAAAAGGAAAGACACGCTTTGAAAACTGAGCGCTGGTCTAGCATGTTGCATTAGACAAAGGAAATGTCTCCAGAAATTTATTGGCATTATACTGCTTTGGTATTCATTTTGTATCACTAAAAAGAACATTTTATGCAGAAATTTCTCAACATTTTAAAAATTAGAACAACATTTTCACGCCTTAAACACTTACCCTTATTGCTTCTTCTAGCAAACTGGAAATGATTATTTATTTATGTCCCCCCTGTCGTTGTATAAGTTTATAAGGTGTGAATCGTGAAATTGAATGAATCTGTTGATTTTGGTTTTAGCCTTGTGTGTGGGACCTGCCTCCTGCTTTAATGTGGCTTCTTGGCTACACCGACCTGGGTGCAAAGCAAGGCCGTGATACTTTGATACAAAACGCTAAGTCACGAACATCATGTAAGTATAACAATGACAGTCATTGTTTGATTAGATTTTAATGTTTGATTGCTAATGCAAACTGATAGGGATGGACACGGATTCACGTTTTACCAATCGTACTGGTTCTTTCCGTCTGTTATATAACCGAAATCAACCAAATACACTATCAGTTCAACCTAATTCTATCCTTCACATACTTTTTTTTCGTAAAAAACGGTCAAAAACTACTTTATTAAGCCAAGAAATCCGAAAAATGGGGGCAAGCGGTTTCCATACCTAAAAATTAAGCCAGCCTAGACTGTTGCTATACTGTCTGTCTTTCTCTTCGTAGCATCGGATGTTCCCATTTTAACATTTCCCGAAGGTGCTTCTACGAGTGGAAAAGTAGGTCTTTTAAAATTCAGGTGAGTTGCTACTCAATCAAGTTGAAATTTGATTTCTTTTGTCAAAGAGTTTACTTTTAATTAGAATTTAGAACTCTAGACTACGTTTCACTAAAACATTAAATGGTCAAGGAAGATG
Source organism: Platynereis dumerilii (assembly GCA_026936325.1). Classification (NCBI taxonomy): domain Eukaryota; kingdom Metazoa; phylum Annelida; class Polychaeta; order Phyllodocida; family Nereididae; genus Platynereis; species Platynereis dumerilii. The sequence goes on along the minus strand of JAPTHN010000005.1, from coordinate 70,160,336 downwards.
GTGTTACAGTTAATTATAATTTTTTTCTGCTTTTATTTGCAGCGTATGGCCATTTTCATTGGACCAGCCTGTTCAACCTGTAAGTGTCCAGCTAAATTGAATCTTTTCAAATAAAAAACAAGTTTAAATTTCAAATTTAGGGTTCTGTTGTATAAGATCCCAAAATTTGTTATTTGAAGATTATCTGTACATTTAGCGTATGTATGTATCTAATATGTATGTGTAATATTTAATTACTTGACTATTATATTTTATGTATAGGCATGTAATTCTATGCTTTATTTTCTTTCCAGTTGATCATCAAAGTCAGTAGACCTTCATTTACTCAAATTTCACCTGTGAGTATTTTGCGAAAATCATGAACTTTTGATGTTATAAGACATGACCAATTTCTTGTGGATTTTTAAGATGTTTTTCTGTTCTCTGAATTATTGGCTGATAATGAAATAAATCGTGAATACTTTCTTGTTTTTCAGTCCATTTTGGGTGGCCGATGGTGGATAGATGTTTTATGGTTTCTCTTTGTGCCATATACTGTTTTTCATATCAGGTAAATGACTTGCTAATTTACAAATTAGTTGCTTTGTAAGACTAAAGGAACTTCTTAACATTGACCTTTGAATTGAATTTACTTGAAAACTGTGTTTTGATCTGTAGATACAAGTATTGTACCATCTCGATGCTTATTCAGCTTATGTGATCACTTCAAGGCATGTTCACCGGCGTGGTATCTTTTAACTTGCTTTTAACTTGCTCAGCATAGGCACCAGGGCCAGTCCTAGCCAATCAGAGGCTTTAGCCAAACTTTTAGCCAAATCCAGATTTTTTTAGCCAAATTTGGACATATATAGCCAGTAACCGCGGTGTTGGTGATGACCTTAGATCACTTTGCAAAATTATGCTGCAGTTTGAAAATGAAGTAATAATCTGAGAAAGAGACCACAAATATCCTGCTCTATCAATTAATTGTCAGTCCATTAAACAATAACAGCAGCAAAAAATGCAGAAAAGAAGAAATATGTATGCATCACTGTGTGTGCATTCATTGTTATAAAAACAAAAAATTATTCATGACAACTTTATAAACCTAATGATTTGCAGAGAGAAACTAGCAGTAATTTAGATCTGTAGGCCTACCTGTATTGGGAAAATGATGTTTTGGACAGTTTAGCTAAAAAATAATGTTAACTAAGAAGAAGGGGGGAAATAACATGATCTGCTATTTCAGTGCTAATGACCAATGTTTATAATCTAAGCCCAGAATGTAAAAAATAACAAAAGTAACTCAAAAGTAACTCAGAACATTTTATGAATATTCACAACTTGAGCTAATATACATAGGCCTTCACATGGATGACTATGACTAGTTGTTCATTGGCATTAATCCTAGTTATAGGACTAATTAATGCAGGCTTGCTTCCAAGTTGCTACCTTGCTGGTAGCTAGCTGCCCCACAAGAGGTGCGCCACTCTGAGGCGGTAGCCATAGAAAAAGAAGAAGAAGATCAGGGTTGCATTGCTGTGTGGTGAATTTAGTTCACGGAACCGCCGTTTCCCGCTGGCGGCGCTCCGGGCGCCGTGACGTCACGGCGCATATATAAGGTCAGCGGGAGACGGCGCACGGCAGAAGCAAGAAGACGACAACACGACGAACCTGTGTGTATTTGGACACTGTATTATTGTATGTATATATTCCAAGGAATAAATTTCCTTTAGTGGTGTCAGAATGATTCGGTGCCCTGGAGGTTTCTCTCGGTTCTCTGGTGAGTCCTTGTGATTCGTTTTTTGAGCATAGTTCGTGATAATTCGAGCTCTGCTTTCCCACGTGGCTTGGCTGTCAATTGACTGCTGAGCTGTCAAGCAGTGTCAGATTTTGTTGACGAGGTTTCTGCTTCGTTTGCAGTCGTTTCTGTGGCTAAACGTGGTGGTATTTCCTTAGAAATATCGTTTCCTTGCATTGTGTGAAGTTTGGGTATCTGACACTTCGTAGTTTTTGTGTATTCAGTGTATTACTTTGGTGCCTCTGGGCCATGCAGTTTAGCATGTGAAACACGTGCGTTTCAGGCTTGGTCTATTTTTGGCATTGAAGTTAGATAGCTGGTTAGCATTACTGCTGCTTTTCTCGAATTGTCTTCTCATCATTTTTGTTTCTCAGGTTATTTTCTGTAGCTTTGTCAAGTTGTGTATTGTTGAGCTTTCGTTTTTTTTTCTATAGCTTTGAGTTTGACAGTTGCCTTGGCCGTGGGTCCTTCCATATTTTTGGAGGGGAGGGGCAGGCTTGAAATTGAACATTTAAATTTTGTGTATTGTCTGAACTGTTTACATTATTTTGAGTCAGTAGCAGTAATCAGTGACATACCGGTATCTTAATTTTCACTTTTATTTGTATTGCCGGGTGGGGTAGTCCAGCCTGTCCTATCGTAAAGACTGTTGACGGTTGGGCTATTTGCCAAGGCATACAGATTGTGTGAATTTTGAGAAAGTTCGGATTGTTTGTGTAAAATTTTGATTAAATTTGGAAGCATGGGAATTGATTACATAATCAATTAGGGTTCAACTTTTGGATCACAGCAGTAATTGGGGTTCACTTTTGCTGATCCAGCAGTGCCTTTGGGGAAGTTGTGCCCAGTGCTCTTGGATCTCAGATTGCTTCTGACTGTGCACATCAATGATTTGATTCAAGACTTGGTGATTCAAGCTTTGGTGATTCACTTTACTCGATTCAAGACTTTACCCGATTCAAGACTTTACCCGATTCAAGACTATACCCGATTCAAGACTTTGCTCATTTCAAGACTTGGTGATTCAGGACTTTGTTCGATTTAAGACTTTACCCGATTCAAGACTCTGTTGGGGATTTGGTGCAAGCCACAGGTGACTAATTTTATTCACTGTTTCCATCTTGTACTTATTGTGATTCTGCGTGATTGCTGCAATGCTGATTGAGGTCATGTCTGCCTTTATGTTAAAAGTTGCTTCCCCTTGGTGAGTCTACAGGAAGGTTGAACTTGTAGTAAAGCCGGTGTTGGTTGACATGTCTACATTGTGGCCCCGTCTCTGATTGGTGGCCCTTCTGACATTGTCCCCCAGTGTTTTACCCTTGTTCGTAACATTATCCTGGTTAAGTTGACTTGTTCGAGGACCCTTTGAATTGACTTTAAATGAAATAATTAGTAAGTCCAAGTCATTTCCAGTTACAGGTTAAATCCTAGCATACTTCCGTTAGTTGGTTGTATTAGTGAATCAGAGTACCAGCTGGTTGATCAGATAGTGAGTCAACTCAGTGTAGTCACCTCAGGTATCTCCTTTGTCGGGCAGTCTGTATTGCCGGTGGATAATCTCAACTCGTCCTATCCTAGTGTCAGTTGACAGTTGGGTGTTCGCCAAGGCATACAGATTGTGTGAATTTTGAGAAATTATTAATATAACTTACAGTGTAACTTGTATATACCCCGTTTGTGACTTACTAAAGTGTGACTCATGTATACCCCGTTTGTGACTTACTAAAGTGTGACTCATGTATACCCCGTTTGTGACTTAACCCCAGTGTGACTTACTAAAGTGTGACTTAAGGGATTACATAACTAAAACCTATAATTGAACCCATTGTTCTCCATCCATAGAGGGAGAATTGATTGTTCGGTGCGCAGATACTCGTCGCCTGATACGGTACGGTGCCGTATCCGGTTGTGTTGTGTCTGCAACTGATTCGCGTATTGTGCGATATTTATTGCTTTGTGGATACCTTGTTGTCAGGGCCCCAAACATTTTGGTGGCCTTTCAGCCTTGTATCCTCATTTCAGTATATATTGGTTTCTTCTGTTACTTGCCGCTTGTTTCTGGCCTCAGCTTCCTGACGGCCGTCTACTGGCAGTAACAGCTCCAAATAATTAATTATTTGGTATAGGTTTAGTCGTTATCCGATCAATATGACACTCCCCGTCGATATTAGGACCGCCTCCTATGAACAACTACTGTCTTTGCCACAAGTTGGTGAAGCCCGAGCTGCCCTGATACTTCGTGAACGCGAAGTTACGCCTGAATTAACTTTAGAGATTCTGGAAGGTCGGGTGAAATTGGGGGATCATTGGCGTCGGTTATTGGATAGCGGTGTCATCTGTTTTGGACAGGAGGTATCTGGGGATAAATCTGGTGATAAGTTGTCAGCTGCTGTTGCCATGGTGGAATCCTCAGAGATGGTGGCCCCGGCGGCGGAGCAGGCCGGTGCAGTCGGCGGACCGGAAGTGTCACCGGAAGCTGTGGGAGTGGAGAGCCAGCAGGCCCTTCCTGAAAATATGAACATTCCAGTGACAACGTCTTCGGCATCCGCATCAATGATGACGTCGTTCTCCAAATACCGGGACTCGACGGTGGATGTACCGTCGGAGACGGCGGAGAGCTCTTCTGATGACAACGCATCAGATAATAGCCGTCGCAGTACCACGAGTCGGAGGAAGTGGGTGTCTCGGTTGTTTCGAAGAGCCCATGATACAGAAGAATACGTCCTGCGCCAACGGACGGACATTGAAAATATGGTCCGTGGTGTTCAAGGAAGTTTGGAATCCAGATTGGATGCGGTTGCCAGTGAGTTCAAGGGGGTCATGGAACGGGTTTCTGAACAATTAGCTGACCTGTCCGTGCAACGTAGCCGTAACGGCACACCCAGCTCAACCCGTTCCCGGCGATCCAAAAGTGGCCGTTCTCCGGAAAGACCGTTGGATTGGTCAAATGGTCGCTCGCGCCAGGCGGACATTGAACATTACATTGATGCCTGCGCGAGTCGTCTTCAGTTTGAATCGTATGCTGACACCGATGTTATCTCGGCGGTCCCACTAGGATCTGTTGGTGAGCCTGATCTGCCTCCCGAGGCCAAACCCACTGTTGAGGAAGTGCCAGAAGAGGCGGCCGAGGGATTGGAGGTGGACCCAGCTGATCCGGCTGTGGTATTTGGCCACATCATGCGGCAGATTCCTCCTACCCACATTCATTGGCCACCCACTCGGGAACAGGGCGTCTTCGAATTCCAGAAGTATCTCCAAGCCACCGACCGACCACAAGGACCGGCCCGAACCAGTGATGTGGTGCTGAAGCAGTTACAGTGGGCTGATGAGGATCCTAGTCGACAAACTGCTGAAAGTGCTCTGGACGAAGACGAAGTGGAGGAGAATTCCCTTGAAGACATGAAGTGGGACTCTATGGGGTTGTCCCTTCGTGACAACTTGGTAGCAACATCTGTCGATCCTCGATCCACTCCAAGAGTGGTGGTCCCCTCAGCCCATCCATTGAAGCCTCCGTCTAGTTTGCCTGATGAGCAGGTGCGGGTTCTTTCCAATGCTAGTGGTCCGCGACGGGACCAGGGACCTCAGTTAACTTCAACCGTCCAACCATCCGGTTGGGGTGGTTCTCGGTCCAGTCGAGATACCGTAAGGACTGAACGACGTTCCCTCGCCGCCACAGTGCCCGTGGACATCCCGCCATCCGGTGGGAGTACTGGTTCTGCTGTTAAGGAGCCAACGGTGCGCCATTCTGTTCCTCAGTACCAGGAAGTGAAGTCCCGCCCCTCCGCCGAACACCGATCGGACCCTCGTGTCTCTGGGATCAGTCCTCGATCCCGGCCAGTGAAGACCATTCCTTATGTTCCACGACGGTTGGAGCAAGCAAGGAGTTCGACTTCGGTGGGAGAATTGAAGCCCGCGCAGGGAACCACATCCACATATTCCCAGTTGCGACCTCGGCGCCACCCACCTGAACCCGTGGCGCCGGAGCCAGTGTACTCCTACGCTACTTCCGGATCATCCATTCCGCCCCGAGATGAGGTATACTCAGGTTCTTGGGCGCGGCCTGAGCAGCAGCCGGACCTGTTCCCGGCCCGAGTACAGGCCAACCTTATTCGCCCTATCCCTCAAGGAGATGCCCCGTCTCTGTCAGATTTCCGAGAGAGTATCCGAGAGGTGGTCAGCGAAACAGTTGCCCAGTTGCGTAAGGAGCAGGATAGAGGAGGTGAGAGACCTAACGGTTCCAAAGAATCTGCTTCCAGTCAGCCGACCGATTATACCCAGGAGGATTCGGGAAGACCCTCAAGGGATCCATCTTCAGTGCGTCATTCATCCCCGTATTGGCCACCACCCACTCGGGCCCATCACGAGGATGATTTTGATGTTCCTCTCCCAGTGTGCAGCGCTCACCGTTCTGTTAATCATCGTGAACCGCCCCGTCTTGGTGCTGTATTTCCCCGACCACGTCTTCCAGAGTTCAACGGTTCGGATGGCGAGTATGAACCTTTCATATACCAACTCGAGGGCATGGCCAGGCGGTATAACTGGGATGAAGTAGAGCAGTTGGAACAGTTCAAGGCCTGTTTATCGGACAAGGCAGTTGAGTACATTATGACGTTACCCGATGGTAATTATCAGTTTCTAAAGAGACAGTTCAAGAAGAGATTTGGAACTCCTGATCGCCCAGATGTGATCCGCGGCGAGATATATGATATCCGTCAGCGAATCGATGAGACACTTGAAGATTTCGCCGATCGGGTGCAGAAGTCTGCCGCAATTGCGTACGAGGGAATCGACGAGCAGCATCGTGATAAGTTCGCCACTGAAGCTTTCCTGAAAGGAGTCCGGGATGGCAATGCCGCACGAGATGCCGCCAGATTGCGACCGACGACAGTTGGGGATGCCTTGGTTGCAGTCAAGGAGGAGGCAGCGTTGAACAAACTTCTTGGACGTTCATCAGCTACCCGTGGGCGTCAGGTGAAGTTCCATGAGGAGAATCCACTCCTGCAGGAATTTATTTTTGCAGGGGGAGGGGGGATGTGGAATTAGGTTTTATTTCTGCTCGCACTGGCCCTCCAAGGTTCTGACGGCTGCCTTGTCCGAGGTAAATTGTTGACGGTGCGAGCCTCGAGCCTTGGTTGGGTATATAGCCCATAGAGTTCAATGGGTCATTCCTCTCAGCCCGCCCGGATCCGGTACCCGGATTCTTTCCAAAAGCTGATAATTCGGGCCTCACTAGTTGACGGCCGGCTTGTCACCTTTGTTTCCATCGCTGCTCAGCAGACGTGATTAAGTTCGGGCCTCAGTCATTGACGGCCGTTCTGATCACCTCTGTGCTCTGGGTTATTTGGGAGGTTGGGCTGTTTGGTCCCAACTGGGAGTATGTTGTTCCTGGCCCGGCCTTCAACCCTTCCACCTGGGAATTGGGGGCCATGTGGTACAAGTACAACTTGTAATTTGGCCTGCCAAAGCGGAACTCGACACCAATGAAAAATCATTAAAGGTGTACCAGCAATGAACTAGCTATTATAGACTGGCTTACGTCCCGATCCAAATTCTTGAGGGCACACTGCCTATATCCGTCCAATGATGTTTTATTTCACCCGTCGTTATTTTCCTATGTAGGGTTCCGGTTACCGGTGTCACGCAGCTTGGACATTGGCAGAAGTCTGCAATTGCTGGTGCCACCGAGGCCGGTCAGGGCCATTTGAGTTGTCGCGGTAATTAACTCCGATTCGGTGGTAATGTCAGATCCTATTTGAGAGCTCACAGTTGCTAGGATGTGGGGTTAGGACTTATTTCAGCTTGCAGTGGCCTTCCAGGGTTCTGACGGCTGCCTTGTCCAGGTTACACTGTTGACGGTGCTAGCCTCGAGCCTTGGGTTGGTCAATACTGGCTGATAACAGTTGATTGATTTTCACCTTCATTCTGGCAGTGAGATGGCAGCGTCACACGGTTTCCATATTTCCGTGCCCAATATTATTACATCATTTGTAGTGTCATCATCAGTCTGTTAATCATCAGATATAATGAATCTATCTGATGTCTCGAAAACATCCTCCGATCGCCATGATAGTTCTTGTGGGATGACATCATCAGCCAGTCGCCTTGTGGACGATTATAAGTTTCTGAACAAGTTACTTGTTTGCTTGGGCCCTGGACCTCTTTCTTGTGTTGGTGGCCACTCAAACTTGTTTCCCTATTTGGTTCTGCGTTGATGGCACTAAGAGCGTCTTTATCCAGATACGTCTGTCTGGGTGGAAGTATTATGGTTGTCTTGGTCTCCACCACCAGGAATGGGTGTGGGCGAATCCGTTCCCGTAGTTGCACATTGTGAGAAAACTGGCCTCAATATTTGACGGCCGTTCGTCACATCTTCTAGGGCAAATGTAAATGTACTGGCCTCAGTCCCTGACGGCCGTCATGATCCACTACGCGACCTGAGGTGAAGTCCCGTTTTGTAGTATTCGAGGAGTTTTTCTGTCTCCCTATGTGGTTTTTGATGTACGTGTGTATATATATGTGGTGGTTTGTGCTTTAACAGCGTGGGGGCTGCTGTATCGTTTTTGGGTGTTATTGTTATGTTACTCGGGTTCATACTTGTTTCAGATATCTGTGATATCTGTGTGAAATATAGTTAAGACGTTCCATATGTTTAATCACTCGTGTCATTAATTGACCACGTGTTGATGTAGGAGTCGTTTGGAGTGTCGAGTCGCTTTCCAGTTGCTTTCTGTGTGAGTGTAGACTCTTGGTCAAGGTCTGTTGGAGTCCCAGGTTCAGTTGTCGTCGCTTCTACCTATACTAGTGAAGAGGACTTTATAAATGCACGTTGAGTCATCCATGGTGTAGATGAGATGCTGCCGCATGAAGACAATCCGTGAATAAGACGTTGCCCGAAGATGATGATCCTGAAGATGACGTTCCCCAATGAGGATCCTGAAGATGACGTTCCCCAATGAGGATCCTGAAGATGACTTTCCCCAATGAGGATCCTGAAGATGACGTTCCCCAATGAGGATCCTGAAGATGACGTTCCCCAATGAGGACCCTGAAGATGACGTTCCCCAATGAGGATCCTGAAGATGACTTTCCCCAATGAGGATCCTGAAGATGATGTTCCCTGGATGTCAGTCCTGGGTAGATGATGTTCCCCGAAGATGACGTCCTCAGTCGATGATGTTCCCCGAAGACGACGCCCTCGGTAGATGATGTTCCCGGAAAATTAAGTTTCACCGAAGTTGACATTTCCTATTGACAATGTTTCCCCCCTGCTGGAGTCCCACATTCAAAAGAGGGAAGAATGTGGTGAATTTAGTTCACGGAACCGCCGTTTCCCGCTGGCGGCGCTCCGGGCGCCGTGACGTCACGGCGCATATATAAGGTCAGCGGGAGACGGCGCACGGCAGAAGCAAGAAGACGACAACACGACGAACCTGTGTGTATTTGGACACTGTATTATTGTATGTATATATTCCAAGGAATAAATTTCCTTTAGCTGGCCAAAATCCGCCATTTTCGCGAATTTTTGACATGTGAAATTGAGAAAGGAATGGACACTAAATAAAGATGATTTTGTGGCATGATTGGTAGTTAATTAACGGTCAAGATGCAGGCTAGTTGCAGGGGAATCTGGAGAGTCATTTTGGTGAAATCCCAGCCGTGGGTAAGCTGTCAAGAAGCATGTAAAGATCTGAACTTTTACTCTGGAGGTTTAGCACTATCTTTTAGCCAAAATTTTCGCCAGAAACATATTTTTTTCGCCACTACAGCCATAAATTCGTCATTGGCGAATTGGCGAACGGCTAGGACGGGCCCTGATAGGCACTGAGCCAGATAGATTGATAGATCTATAGATATTATGGTAAATGCAGTCCTCTAATAAGCCCAGTTCTGTGTGCGCACAAGAGTTTGATTGATGAGAGAGAGAGTGAGAGTCCTATTTTACGCATTTGAGGAGCAACCTATTCTCAGACCTGTGATTGAATGATTTATTTCTTCATTGCATACATTTTCGTTTCATCCCTCTCTCCTTCAGAATTTTGCCAAGCAAAAAGGCGGAGCAGGGGCAGTCGGCCAGTGATTTCAGCCGCAGCGTCCAGCAATACATAGCGTCGCAGATGGGGATCCAGGCCACGATCCACACGAGCGCAGACAAAGTGGAATATGCCAAGAGGAAGCTCCATGTCCCTCCTGTTATTGGTAGGTGTTTGAATGGAGGGCATAAATTGTGAGAGGAAAAGTGGGTAAAAGAATGTTCTGGAGCAGTAGAAAGTACAAGGAATACTGGCACCAGCGTGGGGGGGGGGGGCTTAGCTCAGTGGTAGTGAGCTGGTTTGCCAATCACTGGGGCCAGGGTTCGATTTCAGATCTTGCCGGGTCACATTGACTTACATTGTACTGCAGTTTCGATCATCTTTCGCCTCATTGCTGTGTCCTCCTCCTGTCCTAATTAGCCTAACAAGTGCATAAATACAGGACGTAAAGCCAAGTCATTCATCCATCCTGCACTGCATTGTATTAGCAATCTCTCTGCAATATGCCGCGTTTCTTGAATCTGTGTGTTGGAGGTTTTGTAATTTCATTCAAGAAAAGATAGAACAGGGATTTTGTCTCTATGCTGTCTGTCTGAGATTTTGAGTCCATGCATGGTGGGCACTCCTTTCTTTAAAAACAAATGGAGAGCCCTTGTCCAAACTTGAAGTTCACACAAAATAACAAGGTGATTATCTGTTTTTAAGTAAAATTCCACTCATACAAAGCCTTTTTCAGGTAGTCAGGACTGTCGGACCTCTGTCATTTTGCACACTGTCTCCACCTATATTTAGTCATGCGCACTGTACAGCTTAGGTAATTCATTTCAAATCTTTTATTTGTCCTCCAGCTCCGTCGACTGTCAGCCCACCAATGTCAAGGAGCAGCAGCAGTGCAAACAGCCTGTTGGACGTCATGGCTCAACAAGTCAAGGACGTTTTGCCGCATGTTCCATTGGGGGCTATCAAAGCAGACCTGTGTAAGTTTAATCAGTTTAATCATAAGCCAGATATTCTGTATGTGTGGTTCAGAGTCCGCGAAAAGTGCTTTTGTCATGCAGGACATTCGGGCAGGTAGATCTTGAATGTTGCCTGCCCGAACGAAATCCTGTCTGTCCGAATGAAATCCGAAAATCAAATTTAATTAATTTCAACCAGTATTCCTGATTTTGTGTGCCTTCAGAAATGTAATTTTGATTTTAAAGTTACTCAAAACCGCTCCAATAAAAATAGACCCTACTAACTCATTGCTGTCAAGCAACTTTAAAAAAGTCTTAAACCTGTATATTTATAAGCCTACACAATTTCAAACATTTGTACTGAATATATTATATTGCCATAATTGCAACAGGTAGGGTCTATTTGATATTGATTATATTTAACATTTATTCATGGGTTCTAAGCTGTCTATCATTTTGTGGTATGCATAAATCACCATGCATTACTGCTGAAAACCCACCAGAACCCCTGCTATGATACACACTGTATTGTTGTAACCTTGCAGGGCCTCAAATCTTGTACATGGGAGGCTGCATTCTGAATATTGCTAATTGCAATTTGCTGAACCTCTGACTCTTCTTTTGTTTAATTGCAATCCATCTGACACCAATTTGAGTCATCGATGTTTGTTAATTGCACTGGCGACTTCAAAGGTCAGCACTAATTGCATTGGTTGCTGCATCAGCTAATTGACTCTCCAGCCAACCCATCGGACATTTGGGCAGGCAACCACTCTATTCTTGCCGGTCACACGCGATTTTTGCCGTTTTGACCGGCAAACCGGCACTTTTCGCGGACTCTGGTGTGGTTCATTTCGAATTAACTTGCATGTTGAAGGATGAGTTTTGAATTTTAAATAAGCCTTACCTTGCATGATTTTATATATATCTTGAATAGGTTGGGTGTAGGATTGTAGGAGCTTGTTTGAATGTTAGCTGCAAAGAGGGCACTACCAATATGGCCTGTATGAGTTAAAAATTGTTCTTAGTCCCGCTTGACAAGGTTTGTAAGGTGCATCGATCAATATTTGTGAACATTGTTTAGGTTTCAAAATTGTCATTTGCAATACTTCCAAAAATGCGGATTGCTGAATCATAGCTTGTCTATATTCACTAACTGGAAGAATTTATGATTCGTAAACTACTATTGATATTATTTTCCTTTGCAGCCTTGACCAAGGATGTAGACTTGACCATAACCAACCTGCTGGAGGGCAGAGTCCCTTACAACCAAGAAGAGCTTCCGTCTCCTTCCTCCTCTGCTTCTTCTTCTTCTTCCCCTGCCTCTTCCCCTACTTCTCAGGTAACTTTATCTTCCATCTAAGTACAGCCTAGGTCATTTGTAATGTACTCACCTGGGCCTATGTTGGACAGCAGTTATAGATCCCGGAACCGCCTAGCGCAGAGAGTGAGCCATAATTTCTTCATGTCAGCTGACAAAAGGCTGACATGGTTCTGGGCCCTAGGCAGTTACAATCATCCTTTGCCTCATTACTGTGGCATCCTCCTGTCCCAATTAGCCTACCCAGTGCATAGATTCAGGACATAAAGACTTAACAATCCAATCCATCCATCCATTGTAATGTTCACTTTGGGGTTCCGTCTTGAAAGTGTGATGTATGACATATATGTCATATATGTGTGTGTCTGTTACTTTGCTCTGGAGGGGAGTCAGGAGTAGTCGGGGGTATCTGGATATGTCTAATGTATGAGTTGTTACCGCTTGTTAGACAGTAGTATTGGTCGAGTTTGGAATGAATCACAATTTGTGAATGGTAAAAATAAAAATACATTTTGCTGACCAAAAAATCAATCAATTCATGAACAGATGAAGAGTAACGACTGTATTCTTTTTTACGATACTTTGTCATCAATGAACCTGTCTGTTACATTTTGCTTTGAAGAAGTTTACCTTTAAATTATTATTGAATAAGCAAAATATTATAAGTTTGTTTGTTGCTTGACTTCCAGCAACCCAAAGTGGCGAGTTCAACTTCGTTCTGGAGGGACCCTAAGAACCGTCAATTATCTCTGGAGGAAAGAAAACAAGAACTTTTAGCGACCGCCCGACAACGTTACATGGCCAAACACGGCATGCTATGAGTGCGCCTAGTGCTGCCACCTGCTGGAAGCTCTTCCTCGGCAACCGAAACAGACGCTGAAAATGACCAGTTTGCCGAGGGAGCTATCTGCGGGTTCTTTTTAGCTCAGAGATGACCTTTCACGTGTTTGATACGATAAACAATTATTAAACATGCCTCTTACGCTTGAAGACTTTTCCTCTTTACGAAAAACATTTTGTATACTCGTATATCAACCTTGTGATCCTCTGACAACTTAACAAAGGCCTGACCTTGTGATTGTTAATCTGTCGACCATTTGTAATTGTGGCGTCATGAAAGTTCTACTCAATAGTGTTCCTTGAAACATCCGAATAATTCATTATTGTTAAGATGTCTCAAGAAGTTGCGAACGTAAAGTTTTGACGATGAAAGTCATTAAAATTAAATTAAATTAAGATTAGTGGAATTTTTCATTATTGAATTTGTTCATTTTCTGTTTAGTTATTTTGCAAGAAAAAAGGAAGATGGTCTTAATCATGTTTACTTTCCATTTCCATGATAGGCTTTTATTTTCACTTGAAATTACAAATTTTAAGATTGTCCATCGGCAATTTTGTGGGGGTAGGACCATAAAATGTTCAAAATATTTCTTTGGGAGCTCGGCTTTAGAATTAACGTGAAAATTATGTGACATTTAAGGAAATTCTCTCTCCTGAAATTCAACCTTTTCACTCCTGCTTGAAGTTAAAGATGCATCACCTATTGCATTCAGATTGGATTTTAAAACATGTTGCATTGTATAAGTATTGTATATTAAACATTTCAAGCTCATAGAATAAGAAATATTGCAATATCAATTCTAAGAAAATATATAAACGTTATTTATCATATGATACTATTGAGGGAGGTATGAGATTTTAAAATGGCGAGTACTCATTGCAATTAAATTTGATAATCGCTGCTTTTAAAATGTGCTAGGTGGAGTGAAATGAAGTGTCTACTAAAATTGTATTTAAATGAAGATAACATTAATTTGATAAATGATGAAAAAGATATAGGTTAATTAGCAGTAATTGAATTATGGGGTGGTTTTTTATCGCTATATATCTTCATTATCTGGCTTCTAAAATAAATAATTATCGGAGTCATGGTTTAAGTAATTGGATTTTAAGAGGAGTATTTTAAAATCCAGAATTTGTTGATTCTATTAATATTGTGAAATTGAAAATGGGGTTCTGTGCTTAGAGTAGTTTCAGTTGGAATATATTAACAATTTGTTACAGTTTGGAAATAAATTCAATGTCAGCCAGTTGAGAAAATAACTTGGAACGGTTTGCCGTGTTCCAAACTTCCAATTGGAATGTGACGTTGGCTTTGTGTTGATATTCGTACTGATTAGTGATAAGAAATTAATTCAATTATTGAAATATATACTTGTATCGAATCCTGCTGTGTAAAAATGTACCATTTGACACTTGCCATGAAATTAAGGTAAATTTCAAGTGAATATTCAAACTGTTAATGCAGCGGTGTGTTGCTCTGAGTTAAATCGTTTGACATTGTTGGACTGTGTCACTGTTAATTTATGTCAAATTGTGATCACATATTTGTCAACTGGTGTTATAGTGTCTGACCATTATAAATACAGCAGTGTCATTGTAAATAAAGATAATTTTGGAGTTTGTTTTAGTTCCTGAATCGTAGGCAGCTGAGTAAAAGGCTTATAGATGCATTCACTGCGTACCATGTATGACACTCCTGCTTTAATGTTAGACCTAAATAATTGGTCTAATATTTTATTTTATATAGGGCCCAAGTCCCATGTCTGACTTTGTCTTGGTACTGGTATTACTTATTAAATTGCTTGTCGCAATTTTGCAAGCTTGTGAATCTCATCAAACCCCATTTTAGTTGGCTAAGTTTCTTTTCAAATACATATTTTTTCCATGGCTAAATTGTTCTAAAATATGATGGGGCCTGAATCCCATGTCTGACTTTTGTCTTGGTTATGGTATTACTTATTAAACTGCTTGTCGCAATTTTGCAAGCTTGTGAATCTCATCAAAACGTGTTTCAGTTGCCAAAGTTTTGGCTTCCAATCCATATTTTTCATGGCTAAGTTTTGGCTTCCAATCCATATTTTTCATGGCTAAGTTTTGGCTTCCAATCCATATTTTTCATGGCTTCCATTGTTTAAACATGATCCAAGATGTCAAGTGTTTGTTAATGGGTGAACTCCACTATATTTTCTTGGATGGGCAAACCTCGTACAATTATCAAGTTTCCTCATTTTCTGCTGTCCCAGGGGTTCCGTCCGACAGGTCGGTCTTGTTGGTTGGGTCTTCATAACTTCCTGCTGCTGTTTGCCCTCCTTGGTCGTGTCTACCAGATCATCGGAAAAGAAATCTTTCCCAAACAAGTTCTTGGGGTGCTACTGCCAGGCTCATTGCCGTGTCCTCCTCCTGTCCTGATTAGCCTACCAAGTGCATATATACAGGACGTTAATCCCCAATCCTCCATCTGTTCATCTGCCGTCATGGTCCCAATTGTCACAATCACTTTGTTCAGCGCACATTTTAGAAGTATGTTAAAAATTCCAAGTACATAGTAACACACTGCTCCCAATAAACCCACTACAACTTCTTATAGGCAAACCAGAAAATATAATCACATTCCTTCACCAAACACAGACATACTATAAAATTTTTAAAGATATATTACCAAGCCAGCCTTGATGTAGCCCAATAAGGTGCTGCAGAGACCTTAAACCCAAGTACACACCTTCAAAGTAACCTTCTTGGAGTCTCTACGGGCTTCATACTCCTAATCACTCTGGGGTATAATACCAATATTGGAGCCTAAGTTACTTTCGTTATGAGTTGTAACCATACTATCTAATCCCTGATCATTGTTGCTTTCTATGACGAGGCGTGAGCTAAAAAAGGTCTCCTTTTCGGCAGCTCCACCATGCGGTAGGCCCCAGGTTGTCCTCTGACCCTTAGAACTGTATCCGTCGGGTCCTTCGACAGTTCTTTAGCCTCTCTGATTTTAGCATTTAGCTCATTTCTTTGGCTTAGGCTAAGATCTTGATGTATTGTATACTTCGTGCATTCATGTCTACCAGGGCATATATATCTAAGTTTGGACAGGCTGCTTAACACATTGTTCCTGGCCTGTTTAGACCTAAATCTCACTTTGATGGGTCTGAAACGTCCTTGTGCAGCATTTACTGTTACAAATTTACCAAGCCTATTTACACTTTCAAGTTCCTCAGCATCACATTCGAGGTAAGCTAACAGTCTCCTTATCAGTGCCTCATCATCTGAATAATCCTCTTTGCCCTTATCCTCATTAGTTCTATCTCTCTCTGACTACATTCCCTCTCTCTCTTATCTCCATTTCTCCATCTTCTTTGTTAACTACAGCAAGAGCTTTCCTTAATGATTCAACAGTTACATTGGGGGTGACAGGAGGGACGTTTTGTTTCAAAACCTCTGACCAAGATTTACCGTGACCTGGAGGGAGTTGTTGAGATAACTCTGTGATCTTAAGTTTGTTTCAGTTTGCTCAACAGTTTTGTCTAATTGTTCTTGCATGTTGGAAGGCAGTTGTTCAATAACATCAGTATGTAGACTATCAATGGTTTTTTTCAAGCACGTCCGACGCTGATGCATGCGTATGAGAGTATGACCTCAAAGTTTTTAAGGTCTTCTTTTGATGCAATTGGGAGGACAACATCTTCTGGGAGTTCCACATCGGAAGGATGCGTCTCAAGTCAAGTCAAAGTCAAATCACTTTTATTTAGGCAGGGTAGCTATTCATTTTCCAAAATCTCTCTTCTGTACCAAAATTCATCGGAAATTTCCATCAGGATAAGTTTTTCCATTGTGGTAGCATTAGGTACTCACACCAGGAACTGCCCCCGCAGGTCTCGGGCCTCCTCGTGACGGTGGGTGGTAACACTAAGGTGACGACCTCTATCCTTAGTGGCCAACATGAGACAGTCCGCATGCACGGTGTGTCCCCTACCTTACAGGGGAATATCAATGAATATGTCATTTACCATATTCCAAACCGGATCGTACGTCAACCGAGTTACCAAGGTGCGCGTCCCGCAGCGGGAAACCAGGCTGAGATCGAAAAATTAGCGACTGGACTACCAAGATTTCAATGGACAAGGACATCTGCCTTGTAATGAAAGGTGAAATAAAATCCCTTGAAGACCTGTCAGCTATCGATGTTTGTGATGTTATTGCAGACACTTGTGACAACACTGTAGCTGGAGAAATAAGACGTCAATGTAATGGAACCTTCCTGATTCATCCTCAGAACGATCAACAAAAACAGAAACTGACATCAGTCGACGAAATTGCCGGAACAAAAATCTCCTTTGAACCTCTCATAAGACCAGGCAAAGGCCTCATCTTCTCAAAAGAGAGCAGGACATGTACTTACTGATGCACAGCTAAACAAGTGGTTCAAGAAACATGGCATTGAACACTTCAAACGTCTTTCCCAACAAATGGATATGAGTTACTACACTCGACATTCAAAGACGATAAAGTCGATAAAGTTCCAAAGAAAGTACCTGTAGCTTTTGAAAAGTGCGGAGTTCGCCCTATCTTTCCTCACCCAAAACGTTTCAATTGCCAAATATATGGACATTTCAGCAGTATGTGTAGAAGGTCGACAGTTTGTGCCAATTGCGGAGAACTGGATCACACTCATGCAAGAGAGCAACCATGCTCCAAGCCCTCGTATTGTGTTAATTGTGCAGGGGATCACCCTGCATTTAGCCAAGACTGCAGAATCTTCAAGAAAGAAAGGGAAATCATACAACTACAGATTGACACAGGAATATCATTCCCTGAAGCCAGACGCCGCGTAGAAGAAGATATGGACAGAATGGACCAAGGATCAGACTACCCCAGACCAGTTTTACACTTATCTCCAAAGAGACGGATTCAACTGAAGACGAACCTCTTCATGGATGTCATGCAGAAGAAATCTTCACCAGAACGACCAAAGAAGAAAGAAACCATGCACTCTCCTGAACCAGTTTCATGCATATCACCCAGGAAACAAAGTCATACGTCCTCTACTGATATTCCACAAACGAAGATGTCACCTGAACAAGCCAAGACAAAAGGAGCATTGGCTTCTGAGAACAAGAATCCAAAAAAATGCAATGAAGTTATGGCTGCATCCAACAAAGATATCTACCTCAAGTTGGTACACAATGATCTCTCACTGACCATGTGCACGTACGACCGCCTAGCTTTGATTGAGAAGCATCTAGAAAATTCCAAAAGTACTCTGATAAATGCAGATCTTGAAAATGGATATGGACTTCTCTTACAGAGAACAACTCAAAGTGCAGGCTGCTGGCCAAAAGAAAAATATTGTACTCTTGTCGAGATCCGGGAAGCCACAGCATCACACCTATTCACAGAGATTGAATATGGAACTATGATTCTTCTTCTTATCCACGATCTACTCTTTCTTATCCTGAAATTGGTAGAACATCGTCAGAACATTCCATGTCAAAAGGAACAGTCAGGACACCTAATGAAGTCAGCTGCAGCAGTTGGCTGCTTGGTGTTAAACAACAAATGGCAAACTAGTAGAAAGAAGCTCACAGAAGACTACCTTGAGTATACAAAAACACTTCTTGCATCATTGAGACTTCACCAAGCATGCACACAACTTTTACAACGTACACAACAAGCAAAGGGGCCGTTCAACAAAGAAGGTTTCAGTACAAAGTCAGAACTCATCAAAGCTATTAAAAATTACAAATTTACCGAAGAAGGAGCAGGTGCTCTGATCCTTCTTATCTGCCACAACCTGTTTACAACTGCGCTAAAAGTAGCCCAGAAGATCCGTAAATAATTTCTTCACCAACTTACAAAGTTAGTTCCTCCAACACAGACATGCTATGTGGACAATAAACAAAGACAAATAACACCTAAGCAAGCCTCAATATAGCCCAATAAGGTGCTGCAGAGGCGTAAAACAAAAACACACACACACCAGGAACTGATGCAGGTGGCACATGTCCGCGGTTTTCTTTTCAGTCTTGGTAGAGTTTCTTCTCTGCCAATGCTTGGGGGGAGGGTTAGCTCAGTGATAATTATATATACATCTAATTTATTGGCAGCCAAAAACGGTTTCTCTTTTTGAGGCTAAAATAAAGTAGGCCTATATCGTTATATTTATTTAATAATTATATATACTAGGCTCAGGAAAAAAATATTAGGCTCAGGAAATGTATAGTATATTCTTTAGCTTTGAACCCGAGGCACTTGTATGTGTCAGTAGGATGGAAACAAGAAAATCTTTTTGAAAAAAAAGATATATGCTGGCTGTAGTGATTACGATTTCAAAATTTCCAATAAGAGTATGTTTTGCCAAAAGAATTTTAAAATATGGTATAAGAGAAACTACAGATGAACCCATGATACGGTATAAGAAGCTATAAGAGGAATTATAGATGAACCCATGATAGATCTATCTATCTATCTGTCTATCTCTCACCCTCTCTATCTCTTCATCCCAAGGGGGGCATGCGATACTCCGGAGACACCAACTATACTTTTTCTATATCTCTCACTAACTGGGTCTTGAACACACACACATCATGGGTTCATCTATAAATCCTCTTATAGCTTCTTATACCTGCTCTGCTGATCTACACTAACTGGTGTATTGCATTGACTGTTATTTTTATTCCTATGACAGTTTAGCTGGAGTTGGACAGTTCATATGGGGGAGCATAGGTTCAATATGACTCACTATTAATTAGTAAGTCACTATATATGACTGTCAATCCTTTTAAAACTGTTAATCAGGCATTCCTTACTGTTGTTCATCAGTTAGCCACTACCTGTTGGTCATTAAGTCCGTTGTTTTGGTAGTTATTATTTGTTAGCCACTAAATATGTTATTTAGTCACAAACTGTTAGTTAGTCAAAAACTGTTAGTCAGTCAAAAACTGTTAGTTAGTCAAAAACTGTTAGCTAGTAAAAAAGTGCTAGTTAGTGAAAAAATGTGAGTTAGCACTGTTAGTCAATCAAAAACTGTTAGTTAGTCAAAAACAGTTTGTAGTAAAAAAAAACTGTTAGTCAGTCAAAAACTGTTAGTTAGTCAAAAACTGTTTGTAGTAAAAAAAACTGTTATACTGTCGAAAACTGTTAGTTAGTCAAAAACTGTCAGTTAGTCAAAAACTATTTGTAGTCAAAACTGTTAGTAGTCAAAAATGGTAAGTTAGTCAAAACTGTTAGTTAGTCAAAAACTGTTAGTTAGTCAAAAACTGTTTGTAGTAAAAAAAACTGTTATTCTGTCAAAAACTGTTAGTTAGTCAAAAACTGTCAGTTAGTCAAAAACTATTTGTAGTCAAAACTGTTAGTAGTCAAAAATGGTAAGTTAGTCAAAACTGTTAGTTAGTCAAAAACTGTTAGTTAGTCAAAAACTGTTAGTTAGTCAAAAACTGTTAGTTAGTCAAAAACTGTTAGTTAGTGAAAGGGGGAGTTAGTCAAAACTGTTAGTAGTCAAAACTGTTAGTCAGTCAAAACTGTTAATTTGTCAAAAACTGTTAATTAGTCAAAAACTGTTAGTCAAAAACTGTTTGTAGTAAAAAAACTGTTATTCAGTCAAAACTGTTAGTAGTCAAAACTGTTAGTCAGTCAAAACTGTTAATTTGTCAAAAACTGTTAGTTAGTCAAAACTGTTAGTTAGTCAAAAACTGTTAGTTAGCCAAAAACTGTTAGTCAAAAACTATTTGTAGTCAAAACTGTTTGTAGTCAAAAACTGTAAGTCAAAAATGGTTAGTGAGTCAAAACTGTTGGTTAGTCCTGTCAGTTAATGACAAACTGTTAATTAGTCACTAATTGTCACTAACTGTTAGTCAGTCACTAACTGTTAGTCAGTCACTAATGTTAGTCAGTCACTAACTGTTAGTCAGTCACTAAATGTTAGTTAGTCATGTAAGTCAGCTAGTCCTTATCTGTTAGGAAACTGTAAGTTACTTACTGCTAGTCCCTGACTGTTAGTCATTTTGTCCCTAACTGTTGTTCATCAGTTGGTCACTACTGTTAGTAAGTCACTGTTGTCAGTAAGTCACTGTTGTTAGTCACTTACTGTTAGTAAGCACTAACTGTTGTTGATTCACTAACTGTTTGTTAGTCTTGGACTGCCAGTTAGTCACTAACTGTAAGTCACTAACAGTCTGTTAATCACCCCAAGGATGTGCCACCCAGAAATTGACCTATAAATTTAACAAACTGCTCTCATTACTATTCACCCCCAATTGTTACAACTCACCCCCAATTATTTCAGGTCCTGCAACAATTGTATCTGCACCAATTGGTCGATTAATGATTGGCAGGTGTACTTTTACATCAATGCAACAATATTAAGTATTTGTGATCATAAGATATTTTGTAATGCTCTAGCTGACATAACTAAATGGTGGGGACCAAACCGGTTGACACTTTTCCGTATGGGGCAACCAGTATAGTATGCTGGCTGCATAGCCAATACTGTACTATAACAAATCTTGTCCTAAAGTTCAAGAAGCCAGCATAAAAAAAAGCAACAATATTATAATTTCAATTTTAAAATTTTATGTTAATTTGATAATTGTGGCCGTGGGGTATAAAACTCTTTTTTTTTCTATCCCAAAAAATTTTTTGGGTCGGTTAATGTTTGATTTGAAATTTATGTATGGTCTGATTTTGTCATTCAGACACAGTGCATTCTTTCCTGGCACTTTGCCGCACTAGCAGCACAGAGGCTCGAGCTG
This sequence comes from Platynereis dumerilii, assembly GCA_026936325.1. Classification (NCBI taxonomy): domain Eukaryota; kingdom Metazoa; phylum Annelida; class Polychaeta; order Phyllodocida; family Nereididae; genus Platynereis; species Platynereis dumerilii. The sequence goes on along the minus strand of JAPTHN010000005.1, from coordinate 70,138,665 downwards.
TCAAAATCTTCGCAACGTGGTTTTGTTTTTGTTACGGGTCGGACAAGTCCGACGAAAACCGAACTATGTCGAATATTCATGAGGTTGACACTGATTGGATATCTCAAAATAGCAACCAATCAGAAGCTTGTTGCCGATGCTCTGAAAACCAGATCGAGGCAGTTTGCGCAGCAAAACGCTGAAAGATTTGGGAGGGGACGGACTTGTTGTGAAATCCTCAGTTGTTTTGTTGAAATCTACGTATATGCAATCATTTACTTACCCTACAACATCCCACACGCATGGAAAACGAGTTGAGCTGTAGAATATCGTCGATTGCTTGAGCGTCAAGACGATATCTTAGCGAAATCGGGCAGATACTTGGGAAGGTTCGCTCAGAGCGAAATCGTTTTTGTCGGAAAATGATTCCCTTGTCTGGAGAGTCTGATGTTAACAATCCCAACGGAAACTTCATTTGTGGAGTCGTTGAAGGTAATATACACTTAATTTTCGTTTATTTGGGCGAGTTAAAGGCGATTTTAAGTGGTAAATAGGCGATTTGTGGATTGGGTTGTTAAAATTCAAGATGGCTGCCTGTCTGTTGGTCACGTGACAGGTCAAGGTCGGTGACTCATGTCATGAAAGATGGTCTTCCTGCATGGTTGATGATGAGCTTTTTTTTCCACTTGTCACTCTGCACTGGTTTATTGCCAGTGCATATCACATTCCTGGGATCATAGTGAGACACTCTTGTAACATGTTAGACTTGTTTGGATAGCTGGCATGGATTTAGGTGCAATGTAAATTGGTAAATTTGTACTTGTTTATTCAATCAACAAACAAATTTGGCATAAACAACTAGAAATGTAACAACTTACAAGGCCAATACATCCTTACGCGTCAGATGTTCTTGTGAACATTACGTGCAGCAACAAAAGAATGCTCAAACCCAAATAGCTACGCTGTAATCTGAATGCGTATTGATCATCTCTCATTAATCAATGATACAAACACTTCCCTCAGCTGTTGCAAGCTGCTAAACCCTGTTTCTGTGTTCATTTAGGTCCAGATCAATAATGCGTAGGCTATGTTTGTTCAATGATTTGTTAATTTTTCCCGTTTTATTTTGCAGGATTTTATGGGCGACCATGGACCACAGAGCAAAGAAAGAAGCTCTTCAACCGAATGAGGAACATGGGCATGAATACATACTTGTACGCCCCCAAAGATGACTGCAAACACAGAATGTACTGGAGGGAGCTCTATTCAGTGGAAGAAGCTGGTAAAATATCTCAACCTTTTAAGTCTCAAATTAACAGAAAAGAAACGTAGGATCCCTGGCTATTCCTGTTTTCAGAATTACTAGTCAACGTATTCATATGATTTAATCTTTTCTTTGTCATTGATTAATGTTCTCTTCTTTTTTTTTCACAGATCACTTGACCAGTCTGATTGAAGCTGCCACCGAGAATGATGTGGAGTTTGTGTACGCCATCTCACCAGGGCTGGACATCACCTTCTCAAACAGCAAAGATGTCAGTCTGTTGAAGAAGAAGTTGGAGCAAGTAGCCAGCTTCGGCTGCAAGCATTTTGCCCTTCTCTTCGATGACATAGATGTAGAAATGTGTGACGCTGACAAGGAGGTCTTTCAGTCATTCGCTCATGCTCAAGTGTCAGTCACCAATGAAGTCTACCAGCATCTCAACCAGCCCCACTTCCTATTTTGTCCCACAGGTGAGTTAAAAACAATCACTGCACAATCAGCTAATACAAGTTTGCCAAATTTTTTTTTTGCATCCGCAGTTTTACCAACTTCAATACTGTACAATACAGTATCTATATCTTTTCTTGTGACTTCTTTGTAATAATAAGTTGTGAAGTAACAGAAATTTTGATGTCTCAGCTTGTATTTTTTCGTAAAATTTGACCATTTGCGGGAATTAGACCTGAGATCTCTTAGGATTAATGAGAATTTTATTGTTATCATATCACAGATTCTAACTTTTTTTTTTCTTTGCAGAATATTGTGCCACCCGCGCAGTTCCTTCAGTGTCAAACTCTGAATATTTGAAGACATTAGGCTCAAGGTTGTTACCTGGGGTCGATATCATGTGGACAGGACCAAAAGTAGTTTCCAAGAAGATCACAATCAAGTCTATTGAAGAGTTGACCGAGGTGCTACAGAGAAGACCAGTGATCTGGGACAACATTCATGCCAACGACTACGACCGCCGACGAGTTTTTCTCGGACCTTTTGACGGGAGGTCTCCTGAACTCATTCCATACCTCCGAGGAGTCCTGACGAATCCTAATTGCGAATTTGAGGCCAACTACATTGCCATGCACACCCTCGCTCAGTGGTCCAAGTCTTATGTGTCTGGCGGAACTGATGTGCTGCCAAGTGAGTTATGAAGTCCATTTATCACTGTCTTAGGTGTCTTGTCTTTCTCTTCATCGATTGACGTTTGATCGAAATTCTTCTGTCCCAACTTAAGAGCAAATTATTTGAAATATTTCGACAACTGACAAAACTTCACGATTTTTGCCAAAGTCTGAATAGAGTTAAAATTTTTATTCGAATTTTTACACTGCGTTTTTTGCTTGTTATATAAGCTCCAGCATATATCTGATGGATATTTAATGAATAAAATTGTCATATTTTCAGGTGACAGTCCGCTGAGAGCTGAGTTCAAACTTGAAACAGAAGCAGACTACTCCTCAGACGAGGAAATTCCTAGTCCCCATTCCAGCTACAAGCCAGCTCAAGCATTGACGTCAGCTATCAACGAATGGTACGAGGAGATGATGGACAGACGAAAGCCTGCCGTCAAGAAGATCGCCCCTATTGCTAGTCCCACTTTACCACTGCCAAATCCACCGACCCCTGTGGTCAACACTTGCATGGCTGTCACCCCCACCACGGGGACCATGCCTGCGGTGCCGCTCATTCCTGCAGAAATCAACTTGAACAGCATCGAAGCTAACGATTCCTACCTTCAGCCGTCTATGAGCGCTGTCCCCTTAAACAGTTTAGTGTCCGACTCTTCCAGTGACAGTGGAGATGAATCTCTAGGTGAACCAATGGACTGCATGGTCACCCCTGGGTCCTCTCCTGTGGTAGGAAGTGAAATCGAGGCTAACACTTCATGTAACACTTGCAGCATGCAGATCGACTTACCCTCGACCAGCTGCTTGTCTTGCAGTAACCTGCAGAACGTCACTTCAACAACTTCCAGCAACGAAATATTATCCTACGAAGACTTGAAGACGATAATCGACATGTTCTACTTACCCTTCGAGCACGGTAGCTTCGCCACGAGACTCATTCTCGACGTGGTGTGGTTAAGGAACAATGCGTACTTCATGTGCGATGCCAAAAAATCTCCCAGCGAAAAGAACACAGAACAAGGAAAGGAGTGGATGGAGAGAGCGGAGAAGTGCAAAGCTCACATCACAGCCTTCTTCAACACCATGGACCGCTTCTGCGCCATCCCCAACAAAGCCATCGTCTACGATCTCTTTCCTTACATGTGGGACATGAAAAGTGTCCTGTCCCTTTTGAAAGGGTTCATCAACTGGCTAGGTATGTATTCTATTCGATAGTTGTGGAATTAAGTTCATAACATTTAAGTTGAAGGCGTAATCCATTAACCACTACTATCATCGACCTGCTATGGCCAGCAGAAATGTAAAGGTTGGTGCTAGGACTTTATATTAGATGTGCAAATTTTGTTCATTATGTTGATGACAAGTTGATGTTCTCCAGCCTGGTCGGAAGTTAAGTTTTTATTTTTCCGTGTGAGATGATGTAACATTTTAACATAGTGATGTTTGAAGCAATCTTGATTAATCTGTAACTGGTCAAATCCTCTGTAAGAAGTCTGATAGCTCAGGTGAGCTCTCGTTAAATAATATACATGAGTATACTTAAGATACTTGAGATACTTAAGATGCAAAAGGTTATGACTGCTCTGCATATTAATCAAAATTAGTGATGTGATAAATTATCCACAACTGTAAGTAACCTGAGATAGCCTATTGCAAATTTTCGTCTGGATTTTTACCTCAAAAAGTTATTTACCATTGTGAACTTGAAATAATTTTACGAAACTGGTAATAAAGTTCTATGCTTGATGCTTGGAAGTAAGTACAAAACTTTCAAAGTTTTAAAAGTTTAATTAATAAATAATCAAATACTAAGGTAATGCAAGAAATTGTGACACTTTCACCAAGTCAAAGAATTCTATCTTAAAACTGTTCTTCTTCTTGTTCAAGAAAAAGTATGGACATGCGTTGCTAGATATTTTTATTATGTGGTAGAAGACACCTTTGTGGAATTGTCTATTTTTGACATGCCGAATTATAATCCAAGCTGAAAACTTAACAAATTTCACTTTTGGCTCAAGTCGCAAATTCTAACTCTTTCCACGTAGGTGTCGTTGTTTTGTTCCGAGCTTTGTACACAAGTTAACTGCAACAAGTTCTGAAATCTCTGATTGTAACTGAGTTGAGAATATTATTTATAATGTGGGTCATATTGTTGATGTTTCCAGAGCCTGGCACTTGCTGTCTTTGAAACACAAAATGTTGCCAAATTTAGACATAAAATTATGAAGTATCCGTGACAAATTTGAAAGAAAATTTCAGATCAAATTAATCATATCCAGAGTTGTGATAATAGAAAAACTAAAAGGGGAAAAAAGCTGAGCCAAGAACTTGTTGTAATTACTTGTTTACAAGCCATTTTGTACATAAAAAGCCAGGCCTTTGTGATTTTAATGCTGTAAGGCATTGAGTGTCGAATCTGTTGACCACTCCAAAGGTGTTTGCTTCAATTCAATGTAGTTGAACGCGTTTAGATTTTTCTGCTGCGAAACACATGTCCATACGATGCAGCTATGAATGCTCCTAGATACGCCTCCTTCCCCCACACAACCTGAGAAGCCATTCTAATAGATTTCTTTATTTTTCTTTTTTCCAACAGCCATGGGGAACGTGCCGTATATCAGCGTTTGTTACATGCAGGGATACCCCTATACATGTACGCATCTTGGAGTAACTGCATTCTTTTATCCTAAGTATATTACTTTATGAAACGAGCGTTGGTCCGGTGGTAGGTAAGGTGCGCGCGTTAACTACTACAATGACAACAACTGCTGCTCCGCTGCTGAGCATGGCCCTGCGCTAGCGTGCGTCATACCAATCCTCTCTGAAGACGAGGGTGGCAAAGCGACTTATGTGTACTAATGTTTGCTTCGCTTTTGAACAGGAGAATCCGAAAACTCTATTGCATTGTTAATAACGACCTTTGTTCAGTACTTCAAAGATTGAGACCAGCCGAAATATCACTTATCCTTCACCGTGGGAGATCCTGAGAGTGCTTCAAATGAATTGTCACAGCATAAAATTACATATTTTGAATAACCTTCATTTGTGGGTGGTAGCTTTCAAGTGGGTCGTATGCAATTTGTGGGGAGATCCAGAGACACCTCAGGAGATCAATACAGAAGTAAATTTCATTGCTTTGAAAATTAAAATACATTTATGGTCCTTGTTGTTAGAAAAGTATTTCCCAATCATTTAACTAACTTCCCAAAGTACTTCTTTTCAAGTATTACAGACTGAAATTGTAATAATTTTGATGTTATAAAAAGTCTTCAAGAATTTGAAGTAATTGTTAGCTATTTATTTGGTTATAAGCCTTAATGAAGGTGGACTTTAAAAATAGCGATCTTAAATTTGCTGTGTGATATTTCCCTGGAGGTAAATCTATGAATTCCTGAAGGCACTGGTCGATTCTTTTATAAATATGACCTGTTAAGTCCTGATGACACGTTCAATACTTCAGATGTACTACACAAGTTCGGAAATTCTTGTAATTAATGGAAATATATTAAGCTTCGTCATGGCACCTTGTTGAATCACTGAAGTATTTGGCTTGTTATCAGGACTGGGGTTATTGCTCGTAATGTGACCACCTACCTTTTAGGTGTTGCCCATCTTCAGGTGCTGTTTGTGACAGTCCGTTGTAAAATAGCATCTAGCAGCGACTTGCATTACTGAACATTAAACTACCACTTTCCAGGATCATTATGCAATTATTATTTATATACATGCATTTGTAACACGCTCACTACTTTCAGGGTTAAGAAAATCTGCTGCAAGTTCATGCGCACTTATATATACATATCTTTTCTGCTATTTGACAAGTACTTGTTAATCAAGAGCAGTGGAAGATAGAAATATGAAAGTGAAATATGAAGAGTTTACGAAGCATTTGGTAATGATAATGCAAACTCAAGTTCAAAGGTCATAATTACACACACTGGTCTAACGGAGTCTACCTTTCTCTCATTGCTAACAGGGGCCAATAAACAGTATGTGGATGCGTTTATGAGCGGAGTCCAGGAACCTTGGGTTTTCCAAGGCGGCGTCCAGGCAGAAATCCAAGTATGTAACCTGGTGCCCCGCCAGGACTAGTGCTATTGGTGCTATGCTGTATTTATATCATTACTCTGCTTGTAGATATTGTGGCATGGTCATGCCTGCTCAACATTGTGTTTTTATGTCTCTTTATTTCTCAATCGACTTGACCAGTCTGTAGCTACAATACTGACTGTCACTATATCTCAAGGTGCGCGGCAGCCGCTTGCTGCCGCGCTGCGCTGGCGCCTCCTGTTGCAGACTGGCTCCCATGTTCCCTAATTTCGGTGCTTTCTATTCTTTACAGATTGCTGATTCACAAAGATTGTTCAAACCGATCCTCGACCCCTGTGATGTTTGGACCTGGCGACTATTGGAATGCTGTTTTACGATCGCCTGATCTTGACCGCTCAGTCAAGTTCGGGCGATGCACTAATTACTAAGTTTGGGTGGGTCCTCTCCCTTTTGACAACACACACGTAACACTTGATTAAGATTGGACTAAAAGCTGATGGACTAAAAACGAACGCATTTGCAAGCGATTGATTAACGTAAGGGCGGGCACTGGGCACATGAAAGCGAGTCTGCATCAAGAATTATTGCACTAACGTTTTATTTGCAGAGCTGCTGCGAACTGCACGCGCGCGTACTAAGTTGCAAGAGATTGAATGCCAAGAGAACGCTTGAGATATGGTCGCAGTATTGAAGTTCACAGGACAGCCACCAAATTTTGGCTTTTAATAAGTATAAATATAAATACTATGAAATTAGTATGAATTCTGAAAGAAAAAAGAAAAAATTTATTCCAAATTAATAACTCTTATACTATACATGCTATAGATTAAATGTTGACGAATAGTGACGTCCTGTCTGTGTTGATGCTTCGATGTCTAGATGGCTTGAAACACGTTCTTTCCCATACTCATTTCTTCTCTGAATTGATTTTAGCGATTAATGCCTCTGGATGGAGCTGCAGACTTATTGTTGCCAGTTTGGCCTTCAACGCCAGTTACTCATATGTGTGAAGTGCGGCCGTACACAACGGAGGACGAGGTACAGCATTATCCCCTGTCAGGGTTTCCACACATCCAGGAAAATTGGAAAACAACTGGTCATTAGGCCTTTCTTGAAAATGGAAAACACTTCGAATTGGTCATTAGGCTTTCTTGAAAATTAAAGAACCCATTAATTCAATGAATAATCTATAGAAACATTGTGGAAAAAAAATTGGGAGTGATTTTAAAAAGAAATGTTTTGTAAATCCTCCCAAAATGTTGAAAATTACCAAAAAAGCCGGTGATTTTCATGAAAACACCATTGAAACTCCTAATGAATTCCCATTTTCAAGGATGTGTGAAAACCCTGCCCTATTTAGCACTCATCATCTATTAATATCAATTTTTCTTTCAGCTTGATCTTTCAGTTGAATAATAAAATCAATTTCCTTACAGCCTAAAATCTACGAAGTGTGCCAAAAGGTTCATCAAGAACAATCAAGTAATCAACAAGGGTCGGAGCATCCGCAGCTAGTGGCTGATCGGTAAGTCTAAACAATGCTGAAGCAAATAACATTGATAAACTAAAATGTTAATAATTAAGATACCCATTCACCAGCAGACCTTCTTCAAAGTGCCAACACATTGCCAAGTAGTCTACAAGGAGATTGACAATGGAATTAATTCCCTGATTTGATGCCCTTCACTAAAAATAGGACTTTTTTTAAGGAAAATTTGAATCTCATAAAATTTTGCAGGAAGTCGGGAATTCTATTTAGTTATAAGCCAAAATTGACAAAAGTCTAACCTTTTGATCTTCAAAATAATGTGCCTGAGATGTAATAGCATGTTAGTTTTGTGAATCACTGAAATATCAGCTTTGTTCAATTTTGATATTTCCTTTTGCAGCCAAGTTGGAGGGTTCCTGACGCTGAGTCCTGAGTACAGCTTCGTGGTTGAGTACCAAGGAGAGGTGTGTGGCTACGTGACAGCCGCTCTTGAGGCCAAAGAGTTCAACAAAAGCGTTCAGACCAGCTGGATTCCCATGATGCAACAGAAGTATTCCCGCCCTGGAACGGCCGATAGTCTTACTCCTGAACAGGTACTACTGATTTACAATTGAATTGAACACCAACTAAGACATGGCTGCTTAGTGAAGTTGTCTGTGGAGATACGATGCTCATCTTGTTGATATTTAAGATCTAAAATGGAGGCTAAGAAGAACCTTCTGAAATCATTATTAGTATGTAGATTACCATTTCCATAACTGTCAAGTTAGCAATTTCTCAGGCAAATATACGAGGCCAAGATTACAGCGTGAAGGATTCATTCCTTTTACAAGTTTCCAGTCTGTTTATAATTTGTATATGCTGGAAAATTTTTTTCTTATAACAGATTTAATTATTCTGATTCTCATTTGCAGGAAATGATGGAAAGTTTCTATAGCGACGAACCAGTTTTGCCGGACAAGCTTACGCCATTCCCATCAGTATTACAAATACGTCTACTGCCAGCAGCCATGCAGGACGTAGGAGTCGCCAAACGGGCTCTTGCGGTCTTGATAGCTGCCTTGAAAGCCAATGGGTCCCACGGAATCCACGTGGAAATTCCTGCGTACGACACAGCCGCCATCGAGTTCCACACAAAACTAGGATTTTTCGCACTTGCTCTCGACGAGAACGACGTCACGACCAAAGTCTTAGTCCGATCGATATGATCCACACAAGGTCTTCAGGATGTTAATTCTGTTGTCTGTTGACCGTTAGCTGTGATAATTGTTGCGACGAGTCATGTTGACCAGTCGTCATGGTGATGAGTCGCCATGGTGACAAGTTGTCATGGTGACTAACGAGTTGTCGTGACGAGTCGTATGACGAAGAGTCTTCTTATGGTGCATTGTTGGGACTGTAGCGTGCTAGGAAATGGAGGTCGTCAGTGGAGCCTCCGTTCCGTGGAGGTTGTCGGACTGTGGCTTAGTTATTATTGTTGAACTGTAGCTGTTAATTTTGAGTCGGATCAGTTGGGTCGAGCAGCGGGTTTGCTCGACCGGAGTTCAATTGTTCAACGCATGATTATTCTACACAGTTATATTCGCGTTATTCGCAGTCGTGACATTATGATACATTATCTACTTGTTGTATACAGTATACACATACCAAATGTGACATCAACTTTTAGAAATGTTTATTTCAGTATTTTATTCATGACCTGAGATCTGTTCGAATGTTATTTCTGAATATTTCACCTGTTGAATGTTATCTTTAATAATGCATTCGTATAATTATATTGGTGTATCCTATGAGAAACAAATCATTATTGAAATCTTATTTATATTTATTCATATGTTTTTCTGTTGTTTTCCTATTAAAGCTATTCAATGCATTGAAATGAAAAAGTATTACGATTGGTTGTGGTTTGTTACAGAACTGGTTAGATTGTGATGATTAGTGTTGGGACAATACTGTCGCTATCGCGATACTTCATTGCCAGTGCAGTCACAATACAACTATCGTGAGGAAAAATTACTCATGATATATCACGATACACTATCGCCAAAGGCAGCAAGTATCATGATTATCGAGATACGTATTGTCTTCTTAAAAGCATAGTTCCGCTAATATCTGACAGGCGCTCAAGTGCGCATTACACTTCAATCTAGTGAGAAATCCATGAAAATCGCAATATTTTTACTTCAGTTTTGTGAACTAGAGAATTATTTTTTGCCCAACTTTCCAAATACTAACTTCATACAGCAATGATGTTGAATTGATGCCATAAAAAATGATTTTTTTCAAGCTTTTTCTGGATATTTACGTATCGCAATAGTATTGTATCGTGCATCACAATTGTTGGCAATATATTGAATCGCTTTCTCACCCGATAGAATGTATCGTTCAGGTATTGTATCGCAAACGAAGTATCGTTTTAAACTATTGTATCGCAAAATCCTCACGATACCCAACACTAGTGATGATGTCTGAGCAATGCAGGCACTTACTGATTTAGAAGGTCTTCTGAAGAAGTCCTTTGCATGGGAATACACTGGCAACGTTAAAGGCCTAATGGCTATTTACTTTGCTAAGGTCACAGTTATTCGCACACTTCCGCTAGATTCTTTGACATGGGTCATTAGAATTGTTGAGATTCTGAAAAATTTGCAGATCTAGAATATGACCTGGTGTCAGCTAATGAGCCAGTCTGATCTTGGATGAAATTCAGGGTGTCTGCCAATCTGTTAAATGCATGGAATTGTAAAGCGAGGAAAAGCCTGCATTTTGCACACAAGGCCTGGAATCTAGTTCCTACTATTTAAAAATAATTCACAGCTAAATAAAATTAGGCGATTTCTTGTTCTGTCAATAGAAACATTCTGATGTTCAGAAAAAATGTACTGTGCATTATCTTGGGGAGTCAGTTCGCCGAAAGATTGGCCTTGATTTTGGGAAAATTCTGGAATTTGGTTTCTAAAAAGCTGCAGACACTGAAGTAGGCGTAGATCTGGTTCAGGTTGTGCATAATTATGCACTGCATATTATGCAGCCAATAATGAGGCAGCGGTGTGTGTCATTGATGCGATCTTTTGGTCATAAGTTTACTCCCAACTGAACTGAGCTCCTTGCAGCTGATACGATCAGTGATATAATGCAGTTTAGCCAAACCAGAAACTTTTGAGGAATTAGGCCTAAAGGAAATGCCAAAGTTATAATGGCCAACTGGCAGTTCTTCTCACTGCCATTTCTGAGATCAGAAACAAGGCTCGGGACTATAGTGTAAAGGTGAAGGTTCTTCTATTTAACATGGGTAGCCAAGCAAACAGTGACTTGTTTCCAGTTGGGCCCACGGCACCTCGAATTTACGTCTGATGCGAACAATGATGTCGTGGAATGACATGATGGCCAGCCTGGGGATTGAACCCAGGTCCCTCGCTTGTGAGGGGAGCACTCCACTGACTGAGCTATCGGTGTGTACACTGTTATCAGGATGAACAGAATATCGACCCATCAGACATGCCACTCTTCAAAATGAATGATTCAAAGAAACATAGGACTGAGCCGTAGTGGATGATAGTTAGCCAACTTAGCTTGCATGTGAGCTCATGTGGGCCAAATATTATGGTTGATGCTGACCAGAAGATCACGCCATCCATTTTCGATTTAACAAGGAAATAGTGCTGTTGGCATAGGGCCTAAGGCAGTGGTGAACACACCAACGCCTTCACACTGACTTAGCACAAGGAGTGTGGTCTCCAGTTTTAACTTGGGCAAACGGCTCTAAACCTTGTTGCCAAAAACCACACGCCCTTATCCCAAGCATTAAAATCGAATTGAAATGGGCCATTAGTTTTCACTCGAACGAGCTCTGCTCAATGCTTTTAATGTATTCAGGGTTCCATAATTTTCCCTAATGGAAATTCCCTACTTTTTCAAGACTTTCTCAAGATTGATGCGTCATTTTTCCAGACCATCAATTAGCTCATATTTCCGACCTTCACAACTCTTTGTCCAAGCGCAGTACTATCGGTTTATGAATTAAGTGAGTTATTCACACATCAGGCTAAACAAGCAAAAATCTTGAGACTAACAGGACAAGTTTCTACCCAGGACAGGTTTTCGTGTCACTACAAGTTTACTTAATCATATCGCTGTTTATCGATGTTTGAAATAATCGGCAAAATGCTTCAGCACAGCAAAATTCCCTACTACAAATCAGAATTCCCTACGTTTTCCCTACTTTCCAAGTCTGGAAAATGGCTTTTGGAAATTCCCTACTTTTTCCATACTTCTCAAGACTGTGGGAACCCTGTGTGTCAAATTTCCCTGCCAATCAAGAGGGTGCGTACACATTGAAGTTTGATGCATGCTCAGTCAAGTCCCTCGGTACCAAAAGATCTTGAGATGGAATCTCTCATTTCAAATGGAACCTTTTATTGACACCGATGACACAAATTACCCTAAAGAAAACACCAGCACAGAGCAATCTTTTTAAAATATATTTATACCTTTTTTTCAATACATGTACATAATAATAACATGGCATAATAAACAAATTGATTAAATGGAATGCAATAGAATGATTATGGTGTGTGTTAGTGTGACCATGGTTCTTTCATACAGTTTTACTTCCATTCATAATATCATGCTTGATATGTCACTATGACAGCCAGCAGCCAGGTTGATAAAAACAGATTACATAAATGAAGATCTTAGAAGAACTCAATGATCGAAATGTTACAAAATAATCTTGCAAATTCTGTTTTAAAATATAATGCTATAGAATAGCCATTGTTTATGGCAGGAAAATGTTATCTGTCACTAAGTACAATACACCTTCGAAATAAAACTTCCAAGATATAATAAATCCTAGATAATTATTAGATATACTTGAATCAGTTCAGAATTTAGCGGTATATTATGGCAATGTGAGAGGTTCTTGAATTCAATAAGGAACATGTATTAAAGTTTTGATGAATTATGCAATTCTTAAAAAGTAAACAAAACAGATCATGCAATTAACACGTATCCAAATTCTTATTATGACTTTGAAATCTATCTGTATTCTGTACATTAGTCTGTTGTATTTTTCAACCTTTCAACCGACCATCGCTCGTTCGAAAGATCCGTAACTTTCAGATAAACAACGAAACAAAACAATTTTAACACTATACAAACCGGTTAATGTGAAACATTGTGAGTTTCCATAACAGCATTCATTCAAATACACATCTAATGTACAACAATGAAACTAAATGGAGAAATATGGAGCGACAAATATTGTCAATAACTGATGGGCGATGGAATTTAATCATGGAAAAAGATTTAAAATAGTATTAAAATCTACACGGTCTAATGAAAATGTCTGCATATATTAGAAAATACACATTTGCTATCAGATTTTAGTAACTATTGTCAAATTGTCAAATGTCCAAAGACATCAGAAGTTATATTACAAGTAATCTTTAAATGGTTAAACACTGTTACTGAAACATAACAGCAGTGTACTCTTGTACTTTGTTCCTATTATTCTGGATAAATTCAAACGTTCGGAAAATCATGCTCTCCCAGATACACAATCTACATGTATACGAACAAACAAAGACGCTCAATTTGCTATTATTTGTAACAAATTCAGAAATACTGAGTGGATTCTTTTAACAAATCAACTCCGTAAAGTATCACAGATTAACAAATTCATACAAATGCACAATGTCCTACTAATCATGCTAATTGGAAAATGGCTATACAATTACCTTTAAAATGTTCAACTATATCCTGACACTCTTCATATCATTTTTGAGAATAGCACAGAAATATGATGTCGTTCTGTATCTGTATCGATAATTAAGATTCAAAATTATGATTCAAAATGGCCTCTTATAAGACATGGGATAAAACTTCACGAAAACTCTGATCTCTTAGTCACAAATTACAATATGAGGGACATTGAGGGTCCATTGAGGGATTACTTAAGAATATATTAAACTTCATGTGCACATTCGTTTCGGATGAACAGGAAGGTTAGCTCGACAAGTAAGAATTATGACGTCAATTTTGCAAGGTTTGATGCAAAAGTGTCAAGACTGAACAGGCATGGACACACAATGTTTTCAGGCCTCTGACTTTGATATTAAAAATAAAGTTGATCACAATAACTATTACTCGCCACAGTAACATGCTCATCTACCAAATGAGTAGGATCTTACCCCCACTCAGCAATCCAGCATAGACATGCCGTCACAAGGGGTACAAGGACCAAAGGCGTAGCAGTCCTGTTTGTCTAAAACGAGCGTGCACATACAGCAGATGATACATTACACAAGGCAGAGGCCTCACAATTACCTTTTCACTTAACAATAATAAATTTATTCATTTGATTTATAGATTTTCACATCACTCACTGTACGCCATCATCGAGTCAACAACAAATCATGATATATGTATTTGGATATATATACGTCATACATATAAAATGTAACCAACAAATTTTGCGTGTATTTCTGGATTTGAGCACTTACGATACTCTTTTAAGACAAGTTTAAATTGGGAGAAAAATCAATTTTACTAAATATTACAAATTTGGTGCTCAGAAATATCAGTTAACCTTATCAGTTTTTTTAATACCTCCATAAAAAACCCCCTGATAATAGATCCCCTCTAACGCTTATTTACAATATCTGTACATGTATATATCAATGATAAATGCCTACTATTTACAGTCCGTCATACTAGATACAAAGCCAGTACATTTTGTATGTACGTATGATTGATATCGTGTGCGATATATCACCTTTTGTTCACCCATACGATGAGTATACGTCATCCACTTTCACCTAACTCAAAGCCGTATAAATATAATTATTGTCTCAAGTGTGTCACCTCAGCATTTTCACAGATTATATCATAAGACAGACTCAGTGGATGGAACGTGGGAAGAAAATTCTTCCAGTTCAACAGTACAATAACAGCTGTTAGTAACTTTTTACATTTTGTAATTTAGTTGTTTTCTATTTGTGATCCAGTGATTCCAGTGAGCTGTTTCTTGGGGCAGACTAAGCATTAATTGTAGCAATTATGGCAATGCTCTTTTTGATGTGGCCAAGTGGTTTACAAATACAGATAACACCGTCGCGAACGGTGGCAAAATTGTCATTAGTTTTGCCAACGATACTTTGAAATGTGAAGAAACTGGTTGCACCAAGGTTGTCGTGATTTGGAGCAAGTTTCTTAGTTGTAGCAAAGTGGCCGTTAGTCGCAACAAATGTCAGCAGTTCTGGATTCCATTTATGCTGTAGTCTATCGAAAAACGAAAGAAATGTCCAGATCTCGAAACTTAGTTGAAAACTCCGAAACCACTCATCTGGTTTTGCTGCATGCCCATCATACCCGGCTGGCCTCCCATCATCATGCTGTTGCCTGGAAATAAACGTTGAAAACACTCGTCACTCGTTATCAAACAGACATGCATTATAGGTTAAGTTTTGAGGCAATGGCACTTGCCACTGTAAGACATGGAGCACCCTCCTAAAATGGATTGACATTTAATATTAGCTCATCCGGACTCCGGAGGTGTTAAACCACATAAAATGTCACACAATTCAACATCACACCAACTATTTTCTTGTCTTTACAACATCTTTCAGCTAAAGTAAATCCAAAGTTCCATAGGCCTAATTGCAATTTGTATGTAGCTAATTGGAGAAGCATCCATTTTCAAAGAAGCTGAACTGATTTAAACCAACTTGTATATCCAGTATAATTAAGTTAATTTTTGAGAAAAATCCATTTCCAAAGAACTTACACTAATTTGGACAAGAACTGGTAAATCAGTATAATATTTTAATAGCTATGTTATGTAATTCCTACCTTGCATAGGCATCGGTTGTTGTTGTTGGCCAAGATTCATCTGTCCCATGGAGTTGGCCAATCCTCCCATATTGTTGCCCATGTTGCCGCCCATATTGCCCATGTTGCCGCCCATATTTGTGCCCATGTTGCCCATATTTGCACCCATCATCCCTGATTGGCTGCCGCTGCTCCCCGTTGGACTCATCATGTTACCTGGATACAAGTCTGAAATTAATGGTCACCAAAAATGCTCCAGCGTTAGCCTAAGTAAGCCTTAGTATGTGTCAAAAGAGTTGCGAGAAGTACCAATTCAGGGTTGTCACTGCAGTAAGTTTTCAAATTTCCCGACCCTTCCCTGCCTCCAAACAAATTTTCCCTGAGAAAATAGGCACTGGCAAAATGTTGCGTTTCGATTCAGGGGTTTTTGTAAATCCTGACACGATTCCGGCAAAAAGAAACGGGATGTAGAAATTGTAGATGTCCATTTAAAGACACCTCCACCTACAGAATCACTACTTTATGGGCACTTCATCACCATCAACAGGTTAGAAAGGCAAAGGTGGCACATTTCTTCATCACAATGTGACACCCATTTGTCTTTTGCCGAAAATTTCCCTGACCAAGGTCAGATTTCTCTCACTTTCCACAAATTTGCAGATTTCCCTGACTGATTTCAAAATTCCCGGACTTTAGACCTTAAATTTCCCAGACTTTAGACCTTGAATTTCCCTGACTTTTTCCCGACCAGTGGCAACCCTGGAATTTTGTGGCAGACTACATCTAACTGCTACAGGATTGCAAGTGCACATCTAATGATCCACACCCAACAAAAGCGCCGTTTTCTAATGCTAGATTTTAACAAAATTTTTATTCAATTTGGCAGATAGCAAGATTTAAACATATACTCAAGAAAAATGCTCGAGTAACAGATTAAAATACCTCAAAGTTACAAGTTAATTCAGAGTTATTAAATAAACTAACAAATTCGCCAAAAGAATCAAAGTCCTGAGAATTTCATGTTTGAAAAGAAAAGTGGAGCGATGAGCTTATTACTACATCTAATTTGGAATTTCCCAACCCAGGATCATGCACTTAGGTGCTACAGCAATCACTTAGAGCCTAATACTTTCATGTTTTAGCCTATACGTGCATTACTTACTGGGGTTTGGTGTGTAGGGTTTGTTGACCTGATTCATTGGTGGCGCTTTAGATTTGTTGAACTGATTCGTCAAACTCAAGTTGTCCAAGTCGATGTTAACTCCCTTAATGCCTGACCACGTAGCACCTGTCGCCTGCAATTTGGGTGAAGTTTAAGAAATGAACCTGGAGAAATATTCGCAAAGATCTATATTATGGTCATATTAATAAATATACTAGAAACATCCAAGAGCTTGAAGTATTAGACAAATGTAACACCACAGCGTATGTTGAATGCATGCAAATTTGACCTGTCATAATTAGCTAAACAATAGAAGAAAAACATTTACAGCAAGTTCTATAATGGCATGCAAGATTTATGAGGCAATTCAAATTCAGTGCAGTCACAATCAACATGCTCCAATGTGCAACACATGCTTGCCATGAACTAAACATCGAAAAGGAGCATGCAAAATGTATTTAACTAAACCAGATAATAAAGAAAAATGCCAATAAAGAACCACACAATTACTACACAGTGATCCAATCAGAGCAAACAAAGCATTAACATACGGCCACCACCATAATTAGTTGAGGTTACGGAAAATTAGCAAGATTAGTGGATAATGTTACCCATAATTAAGCAATAGTGAAAATTTTAGCAAAGTTAAAAAAAGTTAAGTTTTCATAAGTACAAATTTTGACTTGTAAGCATGTTACATGTACAGCGGTCCCTGGGCCTGACGGGGAACTATGACAGTGTGCAAGGCACATTGTGCAAGTCACAATGAGTTGAGTGACGCAGAAAATTAGTGATGCAGACCGGACCGCCTTGGACCGGTCCGGTCTGCGGTCCAGCCCTGGACCGCCAAAATACCGGACCACCTACAAAAAACCAGTCCAGTGCTGGACCGGACCGGTTAAGTGCCGGTCCGGACCGGTCCAGTGATTTTTCATGTCATGAAGGGTGTGGCATCAATTTTGTCATATCTAAAAATGAAATTTATATCATACAGGTTGTTTAAACCCTCATTTTTATCATAATTTTCGAAATGCCGATGGACCGCTTCTGGACCGGTCCAGTAACAAAATCGGACCACCTCACCCTGGACCAGACCAGGACCGGACCACTTTTGTAAATAACGGACCACCCTCTAAAAAGTGGTCCGGTCTGCATCACTACAGAAAATAGTGGCATGTTACAGGATTGTCTTTTAGCGGAAAAAGCTCCTAGCAGGGACCACTGTATTTATAAACATAGATATGCCGACGATTAATTGCATATCTGGACTATCGCCATACCAAGACTAAGTACATATTGGTTTTAAATAGCCCTTTGAAATTTTGAAATTGTCCAGAATATGCTATGAAGTTCAGAGAACTAAATAGAAGAATTTTGAAGTAATGACAATTACATCTTTAACATTTGCTTATTTGCTGCGAAGGCAATTACAAACACAATCAAAACTGAATCACTGCACTTTGCCTTTGTATTGCTGGATTATATACAACATAAATATAGAGGAAATTATGCAATTGTTTCATAATCATAGGATGCAGATTAGTTGATTAGTGATTCATTTTCCTACTTTCTTATTATTTCCAATTTCCACTGCATCCTACCTGTGATTTAGAGTCGGAGCTCTTAGAGGCCTCTGACGGGGCTGGTTTTTTGCCAGCGGAAACTGGGGCAAGAGGGGCGGCCCCCGAGGGAGCCATTGGCGAAGACATCAAGTCCAATTCTGGCATTGTCGATCCCTGATGTACCATAAGACAGGAGAGTGTACAGACAACATGAAGACTAAGCAATCAAGAGCATACAACAGAAATACGCAGCAAATTAACAAAACGGAAAATGAAATGTACCTACTACCTAAACAGAACTGAGACTCAGGGCTTGACATTGAAGCAGGAAATTTATCATTTTTCAAACCACGAAAAAATATTATTTCGTTTCCTGGGATATTTTAAAACACCAACGTTCCAAAGAGATAATCATCATTGTAAATTGGATTAAATTCAGAAGTGTTATACGAACGAGGGTCTCAATGTACATAATTTAATTTATCAACTTTTAATTTCTATAAGGGATATTATGTGCTTTAATGTCAAGCCATGAGCCATTTCTTAATCTACAAAATGTTATAAAATAAGTGAAAGGAAATAAAGAGTTATGAATATGAATTTAAAACAATTTTCACTTTTCTAGTGAAGTAAATGCACTGACAAAGATCTTACAACATCATCTAAACATTCAGTGATAACTAAATTGTGTTTCTAGAGTGATAGACTAGAAGTTTCATTAGGCATTACAACAACATTTTAAGAAAACCTTACAAATTAATGTGACAGTTCAGTTTGCAAACTTCAATCTAACATTCAGTGAACAGATCATTCTGTGCGGACATCTATCAATTCACCAATAACCATCTGAAATATTGACACAAAATTATTAATATTAAATTATAAAAAGTTAAATTTTGTCACTTACTGTTTTCTGTTGAGCACCCATACTGTTCATGGCATTCATGCCGCCCATCTGTGGATTCATAGGACCCATGCCGCCCATCTGGTTACCCATGCCGCCCATCTGAGGCATACCACCCATGTTGCCCATCTGGGGCATGCCACCCATATTAGCACCCATCTGAGTGTTCATTTGGCCTCCCATCTGGCCACCCATCTGAGGCATACCGCCCATCTGTCCGCCCATCTGGGGCATGCCTCCCATCTGTGGCATACCACCACCCATCTGGGGGTTCATCTGGCCCATGTTATTCATGCCACCAGCCATCTGCAAGTCAAAATTTTAATTTATCAAATCATCAGCTCTATTTCAAAATATTCTATATCATCAATCATCAGACTAAGGAGAATGTTACTTTCAATTTTTATGTTTATTTTATTGTAAAGAAGTGTAGGCCAACATAATATACCAAACTTCAGTAGAAATTTTATAATTATAATACTGACAGACGAGTATCTGCAAATATTGTTTTAATCTACATTTTCTCATTGCATGATGTACACAAGCAACTTTTCGCACTATTGTTGAAAAAACCTAATTTGGGATGGACAAATATCTTGAGTTGGATGTAAATGCGACAGAGGTTCTGCGTATAAATGGCTCTCCAGTGCTCTTTCAGCATTCCTTTGCTTGGTCTAGGAGACCATGAGCAGCTAATTACAACTTACCTGGTAGTTAGGCATTTGGTTTGGCATCATGCCTCCCATACTTGTGGGTTGGTTCGGCATTCCCATGGACATGTTGCCTACACCTTGACCCATACCCATCTGAAAACATATTTTTTTGTGTAAAAGAGGACAATCTTGCAAAAAATTGCAATTTATGCTTTTCAGAAGAGGTTTTATACTCAAGAAATGAAGTTTATCTATCTACGAATATCTTTCTAAACCGAAGTCTTCTATACACATTGTGTAAGGCCACTTGCACTCTGGAACACATGATTCGATTAAAGTATGATACAATTGAGTTCCAACTTTTTGGATTTTTAAAATCAAACTTAACATTCAAAAGCCTTGAAAATCAAAAGGCTACAATGTATTTACAAAGTCTCGACTTAAACATCAACGAAACAAAAGGGATATGTAATCTATTTTATCTCAAATCAAATAAATAGTTGACAATACTTACAGGGCCAGTAGGTGAAGTAGGGGAGGTCATATTGTTTGGCTGGAGAGGAGGCGCTGAACTCATTAGACCGGCTAACAAGTTAGCGTTGTTCCCTGAGGACATGGGGGAGGCCGAGTTGAAGTCACCAAAATCGCCACTCGGACTGAAAACAATAAGGGGTTAACATTAAGATGATAGTATTTCTCTCTGATGAAAAAAGTTAAATTTAGTTCAGTTCATATGCAGTATTTCGAAAGCAGAAAATAATCCCTTTCCATCCTTTTTTAGAGAAATTCAGTCGCCCAAAATGATAAATTGGAAGAATTTTCAAGGAAAAAACACAAAATCAATAAGGATTCCATCTTTATCAGACACATGAAAGATACATACTTTGCCAAAAAAAAATCCAACCAATCTTTGGAACTTAACCCTTACCAGACTGAAGGGACTTCTATGTGCATCCCCAGCTTAATGCCTACTGGGTCATTTTTGCTGTTGATGATGACACATAGGACAGATTAGGCTATTGTCCTAGCAAATAGTTTTGTTCGAACTGCCCAGTCTACTTCCCAGTCTGGTAAGGGTTAATTGAAATAATGCAATAAATATTTTGGATGAATCAAAGAGTGGAGATTCATTTTCCTGTAAGTTTTAAGATAAAACTTCACCAATTAGGCCTAGTAAAGGATATTTGAATTTTATGCTTCAAATTCTTATAAAAGTAATCGGATCTTTGTGACGTGACAATAATCCATTGTTTCAAAATTACAGGTAGAAGCCATCCCAGTAGCAACTAAGCAAGGATTCAAATCGATACACCTTGCCCAATTAGAGACTAATTGTTATTAGAGGAAGTTTTGATTACCTTCACATGTCCAAATTTTCAAATATCCTTAATCATAACAATCAATAAAACCTTTCCAGACTAAAGTTGCTTCCCAAAACTAAGGAACTATTTCCATAAATATAAACTGAATGCTTTAAACTGGGAAAGAGTTGGTAGCTAGCCCAATCTTCATATAACGTAATTTGGCGATATATAAAAGCAAGAGAACAAACATAACTATGTCATATAGCCACCATGCCAAGGGGGTATGCATTCTTCAAACAATACAGACTTCCACATGTTGATTATATTATTTTTACCATAAACATAATGCATTTTCTGGGCTGTAAAATAACTTTTGACACTATAAGCAACTAACAGTGTCTTATCAATGTGAATAAACGCATGCGAAAATTGCAAAATCAACATTTAAAGCAATCTCTCAAAATAAAGATAAGCATAAAACAAATAAAACATATGACATAAACTGGTTTTAGCTGGCAATCGAAATCCATACACAAAGCGGATTTAAGCATCAATTTTTAAAACATAATTTGTACATTCATGACTTTCAACAACCAAATTTAGGATTTTCCAAAACATTACATATATCTACTCATTCAGGTCAAGAGGCATCTAACAAAGTCGTGAGATGGTCTCAATCTCTGTTTCACTGACACCAGAGTCCAGACCAACTTTTTGCTTTTCCCTGACTTTCAAAGACCACAGATTTTTTTTAAAGCAAAAAACCATGCCAGCTAACATCAGTCATATTAAATGCACTCATTTTCTGTCCCACTTCTCAATTTAACGTAACTGCAAAATGGTCAGAAAATGGACACATGATAAAGCAAGTTACTGTTCTAGTAACTAATAGTCTAATACAGATCGTATAGCACTTATAACATATGCTTAGACACACGTAACAATCACCTTGCTTTTGGCATAATAGCAGGAGCACGAGCTGTAGCAAAGTCAGCAAAGTCATCTCCGCTGGAAGAAACGACAAACGTGCACAATAAATAAAAGCAAATAAAGCAAATCAAATAAATAAAACTTAAATCACACAAAAAGACAGATGTTTCACATTAAATGCAGACAAAAATCAACACAAGTCACTGTAAGTTCTTGCAGACTGACACTTTGACAATTGACAATACATGAGGGCTGCACTTTTTACGTAGTAGGCTTCAAACATGACAATGCTTTTTTACAAATAATATGTACACAGAATTGCAGCATTACTGGACTCGTAAACTTAGTGCTATAATAGGGTTAAGCCTCATGATAAAAGACAAATTTATTCAGTGTAGTAACTAAGTTTCAATGTAATTTTATCTTACAAAAGTGTTCTGAATCATAAAATATACAAGCACAGGAAAGGAATGGTATAATACAATCAAATACATAATGATCACTTTGTTACCCATGTTAGGTGTGTTTACAACGTGTCTACAGTGTATCTACAATGTATCTACTTTAGTGCGGTGAGTTTGTGTTTTATGATCTACTTCAGTGGCTTTTCAATTGAGTCATTCTCAAAGGTATCAAAACAAGGTATTAGTTCACATATGTTGTACATACTACCAGGGTATATAATAAGCAGCATTTCAAATTTATTGGTTATCTTCAATGTTATCACAGTCAGTATGTTATATTCTTCAGCAAACACCCAACTTTATTACTCAAGCTTTCTTTTTATAAGGGTCTCTCATGCACAGATTGCAAGGATTCAGGATATAAAGCATTGATGAATTGTATAAGAGTTTGTCGGGCGAATAAGTATTGCTTTCCCAAGTGCATTTTTTATTCATGACGGCCTATGACGTCATTGATCAGAATAAACAAACACTAGAACTGTTTTTTATCAGGTCTCATATAATATTTATACCAACTCTGCGTCTCAAGGCGATTGAGATAGAGTTGAATCAATGTCATCAAAGGGCAAATTAAAAGCTGTTGAAAAAGAATGGTATTGCATATAATAACAATAGGACGCCTAGAGGGAGTGTCAATGATATGAAAACACCTGAAACATGCTATTCAGAACCCAGGAGCTCTTGACTTGAGGGACTTATTCAGTAATCTAAACTCTCTCAGTTATATCGTCAATGCACAATTGTAGAGTTAACTTGGAGTAGCGCAGATACCGCCAGATAGATAGCACTAGAGTTGAGCCAACGACTTGGACAAACAATGATAGCACAATGCAAATAACACTCAACATGCCAAGCGGTTAATTGGACGCCCAACAAAGTCGTTTGTGAAGGTAGTGGGTGAGTGAGTAAGCACGGTGCAGATGAGCAAAGGGAGCAATTAGGACTCTACACTGGTAGGACAATTGGTATGGCATTTACGGCATGTACTGAAATGAAGAAATCATTAAAGGAGTCTCGTGGATTGCAATATCAGTATAATTAATTAGTTCTCCCTATAATGATGTATATGAATTTGTATGTTAATAAGACATGGCTATGATGACGACTCTAAAGGAAGCCAGAAAATAGCAAATACATTTAACTTTTTTAAATTATAGGACAATATTGGCCTGCCCTTAATATGAAATGATTAAAAAACATACATTACACATACACCAAATTACAAGATTTTTCTCATTTTCGTATTCATTTTACTTCAGAGAAATTTCTCAAAATATTTAGCAAATTGATGCAACGAGGCGTAGAGCAAATCAATAATGTAAGTATTTTATGACATTATGACATTTTCTGTGGCCTTGGTTTTGCAAAGAGAAAAGTACCAAAACGTACTTTACGATAGTAGCGTGCTCTCTATCCGTTAATTTACATGTCTCGCAGTTTGATGCATACCAAATGCGAAACTCAACTTTACTGAACTTCAAATCCACTTCTTCAAAACAACCTGATGTATCATAGTGTATAATAGCAACATTGCAACATCAACGACACTTTATTATGTCTATCATACCAGTGACATCGTACTATCAGTGTAGAGCCCTAAAAGCGATTAATGGGAGACTACACAGGACGTTATTGGGGGACATGAGACTGTACAGAAGGCGTGCACCACATGACAAATGTCGTACTAAGCACCTTTTTGGTGATGGAATATTGGAGAAGTCTGCAAAATCATCATTATTGTCGCTACTGAAAATAAAACATTGTGTGTTGTGTATCTGCAACTTCTAACACAGCTTAAAATGATGAATTAACAACAAAACAAGACGGAAATTAAAAGAGAAATAGTGCTACGATGAAGCAATGAAATACACATGAACTTTTGTAGGCCAATACAGCATAGACATGACAGACAGCAAATGTGCTACTCATCAATAAAGATTAACTCGTAAAATGATAAAGTGTTGCAGCAAGATAAAAATATCTCTCGCATACAATGCGCACATATTTGTTATCGTCATATAGACCTTTCAAAAAACATAAATTAACACCTTGATTGTATTGTTTCCCAGCAACTAAGCTGCATACACATACATTTTTAATCCATAGACCAGCCAACTCCATTGATCAAAACGGTGAAAAAAAGTTGCCTACATCTGTGATTTACCTTTAAAATATGTGACTTTCAAAAAATCAATACAAAATTGAAAACTTCAGAGTAAATCACTTTCAAAAAGAAATATGTCTGATTGGCGGATGGATGATTGGGGCTTTATGTCTTGTATGGAATTTGAATCATATCATTTGATGCCATCGGTAGGCTAATTTCTGTATTGAATTTGACGCGTTCGGATGGCAGCACACAGCAATGAGGCAAATGATCACTGATACTGCTATCCATCATAGATCTAGGACTGTAGGAGCCTTAGTTACAGAAGTTCATGTGTATTCCATCACAACTATCAACATAACAAGTATGTACCTAATTCTGTGCTATGTGTAACAATGGTCACATGTATGTAACATACATCTATTCTAACGTGTACTTCTGTGTAAATCAATGGATTATGTACTGAAATACATAGATCCTGCTTACATAGATAAAACAATAAGCTTGCTGTCACAACGCAACACTCTGAATTAGCTTACGTACATTGAGTGCAAAAACTTGCAACATTTAGCTTGTCATTTACTTATACGTCAATGTGCTACTAAATAATTCAAGCTTCAAAGAAATGTTGATTACAATAAAGCTTAAATTCCTAAACACACAGCTATGCATCTCAAACTATTAAATAAAAGTGCATCTTTGCAAACGTATAAACATACTAATAATCATAATCATATAAGCAAGCCAAACAATTATATTATATCAAAATACTGACTTACCTCTGGGCAATGGCATTTTGTGGGAAATTTGAGAAATCACCGAAGTCCCCATTTGTATCTGAAGAAGAGACAATTTCCAGTTAGGATCATTACGATTTCACATAAGCTGGTGTATATTTATGGCGAGTGCAGCCCTCTAATGTCACTCATGATGGTCAATGGATGGATGGATGATTGGGGCTTTACGTCCTGTATTTATGCACTTTGCAGGCTAATTAGGACAGGAGGAGGACACGGCACATGAGGGTCAATGGATGAATAGATGGATGATTGGGGCTTTACGTTCTTTATTTATTCACCTAGATAGCGTTACCAACTCCGTTCTGATCTTACAGATAGGCAGGAGAAAACACAAAATTTTACACATTGGTGCCAAATGTGGTTATCTGCCCAATTTTGGAAACTGAAACAACAAGCCACTAATTAAATGAGTCAAATGAACAAGATCCAGATAGTGGTACCTGTTTACACAGGAACCATTAAAAATTCTGTTTAAATCAAAGGCAAGTCTTCAACATGTCATGGATACCATCAATCGCAAAAGAAGTCCTGTATATATGCAAGACAATTTGAAGTGTCCCCAAGAACTACTTTGAGCAATGAAAATGTAATCTACAACCTTGAAATGACTATAATTTGTGTACTCACTTGCAGAGGCCTGGCTAAAATCGGCAAAAGTTCCATTAGCACCGTTTACTTCGTTCAATTCTCCTATGAGGTCAGGTGCCTTGCCAAATATGTCGTTCCCACTGGACGTTGAAATTATACTCTGCAACAAATTGGACGAAATTATCAGGGCAAGAGATCTTCACTTGGGAAGTTAAAGAATGAAATGGAGGTTTTTGCCTCATTGACCAAAGAAAAAACAAATAATTTAATTCCGTCACAAATCGTAAGGACATATTTTATATATATCCAAAGGACAAATCCAAAGGATATAGCCAAAAGGATATGGCCAAAAGGACATATAGCCAAAAGGACAAATCTAAAGGACATATCTAAAAGACAAAACCAAAGGATTAATCCATAAAACAAATCCGTAAGACAAATATGTAAGACAAATCCGTAAGACAAATCTACCCATAGGACAAATCCAAAGGCACGATGTCTGACATTTGTCTTGAATTGATGGATGATTGGGCTTTACATCCTGTATTCATACACTTCGTGAATTGGCAATTTTCATACCTGGTTGTCTTCCTTCCCATAACCTGATGCTGCTCCTATGTCCAACTTTTTCGCAGACCGTGATTTTCTAAATGTGTTGATTTTTTCTGTCGTGGTTGTACTCGTTCTTTCTACGGAAGTTATTTCATCGTCATCGTGGTATTCTGCGACTCTTACTGGCGGACCGGAATCTCGGGCTGGCGGTTCTTCGTCAAATAAGTCATCAGAATTTCTGAACAGAAAGACAGGGATAATGTCAGTGTGTTACATAAACAGTAATGTGCATCTAATCTGCTGTAGTTATCAAGACCAACTATAAGTTTGACTTAAATTGGACAATACGTAATTTCATTATCATCATTAATTGCGGAAAGGAATTACAAAGATACTCCATTATCCATCAATATTTTCGCTATGCAATTATGCTACATGCATACATGAGATTTTTACAGTTACTGATTTTTCCAATCATTTTGCCAAATTTATAAAAAATAATCACTTAAAATATATATATATCAATTTTTGTCAGATTCCTTAATAGAATTAATTAAAATTTCAATAACTCTCAATCAACATAACTAGTACATCTAATTGTACAAAATTCTAACTAAATATGGAATTTCCTTATTCTAAACAGAAGCATGCATAACGTACGAAGGATCTGGAATCAATAAACTTAGGTTAGCTACAAGCAGAAATATATTACAATATAACATTTCAAATAATTATTTGTTAGTTATGAACAGTAAACAAACTTCCAAATTAAAATGTATCTATACCTGCTACTTTCTAGCAAATTGAGCAAATTGCAATCATCACTATAATATAGAGAGATAGAAAAATCACAAAACAATTAGTAAAGAGAAATTTAAGAAACATAAATATGACAAGGTTGCCATGGTTACGTATTAGACAAAATCAAAGGTGAAAGGTCACAATAGGGTATATATATCACGTTACCATGGTTATAAGACAATGTCTAAAATGTTGCCATGGTTACGAAGACAATGTTTACACTTCTACAAAATATCTACAATAATATTACAATACTTTTTACAATATGTATAAATATTGCATTACAATAGAAGGATAGGATTGGAAAATACATGGAGGAGCTTATAGGGGTGCCACAATACCCAATCGAATGAATTACAATTTAAAATTGCAGTTGTAGACACAGGACACCAAAATAATCTGTACATTTATCAACTAGGATGTAAATTATGTTGGATATCTCATGACGCTATGGAAACGTCATCCATCATGGTATAATAGGAATTTGTATCATTTTGTCATTGTTTGATAATCTATTGCGTCATGTGAAGTGATGAACCATTATAAATCAAAATAATGTATTGGTTAAAATGTACATTCATTTCAGAGATTTCAAATATCAGTTGTAATTGGCTACCCTAGCAGGGCCAGCACCAACATGCAGGTGATCGAGGGAATCTTAAATTAAGCGCTTCTTTAATAATTGAAATAGGAATGTAAAGGCATAATGTATTTTCTGGATGTTTAAAGAGATTTAATTTTATTTCTGGATACATGTACCAAAACTACAAAATGAAGTCTTCCTCAATCACTGACAGTGCCTTAATTACACAGTATAATGAGCAATTAAGTATAATCCAGGAATTCAAGACATTGATTTGGCCGCACATTCAATCAATTCAATAATATTGATTGATCTAAAGAGCTCAAAATAAGATTTTGGCACAGATTTCAAGCTTCTTTGGAGTGAATCTTGGAAGTGAATCATTAATAATTTATTTAGAATTACAACATTTCGGCCTGCGGACACTAAACAATTTGAGAGTGTCTGAATTATACCATGGATTGAACCAAAACCAGCTACATGACCAATTGACCATACTGACCACCAGAAGACCACTACAATCTACACTACGGGTCTATGACCCTCGGCCCAGTTATAACATTGTATAACGCAACAACCAGTTAGGCCTATAACAAAACCAAACTAGTGAACAAGGATCTAGAAGCAGCGTGACAAGATATAGTGAGGAATGCTACTGATCTCCATAAAAGTCTCACCCCTTTTTAAACTGGTACTCTTTCGGAAGATCTTCTGTGTCATCGAACCTGTATAATATGGGATACATACATTTTATATTGTTTGAAAATTAGATTACAAAATAAGGCTACTTTTCAGATGATTCAATTCAGATTTTCTAACTTCAAGGCTATCGGACACATGGGAACAATATTTTATGAATATTTCAATACCTCAGGGGCCGAAAATAATTGTTTTAAAATGTTTGAACAGTTACCTATATTAGCAATATCACAAATCATAATGTAGCATGTAAAATACATGTTAACGCAAGTTCTCAGTGTGCATAAAAATCAAGCGTTGAACAAAGATTAAATTTGTGAAAAGCAAACTTTTCAGAGACATTGCAAACTTGTGAATTTAATTAAGCAAATACTGACAAAGAATAGCATCAGTGATATTACATTGAATAGCTGTACTCATGACTTGCAATATAGCAGCACTGAGATCTTGCATTAATATTTATTATGGAAGCTTAGCAATTATTGCTCCTAAATAGCATAAATATAGCTAAATGCCTTTTGTACAAATTACAACATTTTTATCATTTAAGCATTTTAAAACATAGAGGAGACCGATTCATCACAAGGACCATTTTCTACATCAACATGTTCAATATGTCTTTTGTCAATGAATTGATTGAACGACCTTTCATCTTTGATTGGTAAAATATATTTCAACAAAGACAAGACTAAACCTAAGACAAGAAAGCACTACAGATTTGTATATGAAAGACAAAGAGGGGAAAATGCTTTCAAATGAACAAGAAACTGAAAAAGACAGCAAAAATATAAGGCAAAATAAAGGAGGAGGTATAAAATTCAATTTGCAGAAGAAATTGAATCGAAAAAGGGGAAAATAATAATACTAGAAACAGCAGCAAAAATTGTAGAATTACAAATAGAAAATAGAAATCAAGAGTACATGCAGAACAACCTGCCATGACCTTGAAAAAGCCATCGACCTTGGCCTTTGACCTAGATACACGACCTAGATCCATGACCCAGATCCGTGACCTTGACCTACTTCTGAGGGTCATGCATGCATAGCCAATTCACCTATATATAACCAAACCAGGGATACAGTCACGGAAATAAAAGACCAACAATATGAAGGGAGCGCTCTAGGCTATAAATGACGGGGAGGACACAATCTATTACGATTCTAATCGCTGCTAATTAAATGCAAATATTGAAACGGGATCCCTGGTTTGAATTGATAATGCACCTCCTCTCTGCACCTCATTATGTTACTGATATTATTGATTATTGAATAGTTATGAAGTTATTTTTCTAAATATGTAAATATATATAAGTTGTAGTTAATTAAATATAGTGCACTAATTTTATACATGTAATAAATACAAAATTATGAAATAATATTCATATAAACATATATCAATTTGATACAAATTTTTTATGAAAAACAATTTTGAGGATAATATGTGTCAAAATAGCTCAGAAACCCCGGATAATATATATCTAGAAATTGTCTATAAAATGAAAATGAGTTCCTAGCAGCAAAGAATAAACCATGACGACACTTTACCTTCCTAGGTCCATGTGTGTCGTTTTGCTAAAACAACGAAGCCGCAATCATTTAACGAAGATGCTCAATTTCTAAAAACTACCAAACGCAAACACTAATTGGTAAGAATCTAACAGTGCTAATTATTGCACGTGTGTGTGCAAAGTTTCATGCATTACCATTGGACGTGTCCATTGCAGCCATATTTTGGACTTCTTGTGCCTTTTTTGTGTTAAAACTTTTTTGAAATTCTTTTGTTTTAAAGAGTTGCAGCACATCACACACAATTGTATCAATGTATCATGCGTCAGTGTAGTTGTAAGATGTCAAACTGTGGGTTGGGTTGTATACTAGCAATTTACAATCTATATACAATGTACAGATGCTTAAAGTTAGATAAGAATGCAGAATTCATACACTTCAAAAACATGCCTCTTATAATAACATCATCATGATGCCAAATTGTCAATGATCAAATTACAAATTTAAATTGCTAATCCGGAGACTTCAGAAGTCTTCTGAGTAACAGGATTTGAAATATCATCTACAGTATCTCTAACTTTTTATAATACATTAACATAATAGTGGTGAAAAAAATTGGTCACCCTACTTGAAATTAAATTTAAAAGAAGTGGGTATTTCCCAGAGTGAAATATTATTTATCAATTGAAAAACAAAAACTGAAACATGGACAATTTTAGCAAGCTGATCTCATCAAACTATGTTTTAATGTAAAGGGTCCTGATAAACTTCCCAGTCTAACATACGTACATAGATGTATTTCGGAGACTGAAATAACTTGGCAATAAATTGGATAGATCAGTTTTAACTTATGATTGTATGGCGTTGAATGATTGGGGGGAAAGACATGTTTATCAATTTAACATGCACATGCTGGAGCAATTGGACAAATCAAGACTAAAAATAAATGTTGAATCATTTTAAGTGTAGCATGCATTCATAACATGATTGGTTTAATAAAATATCAAGGAATTAAATAATTTAACAGCATATGCCGCAACTATACACTGTTCAGGTTGTCATAAAACCAAGATGGCTTGGCTCGGATTAAATAGCCACTCCTACATCATGGCTGAATGCTGTACATTTGTCATATTCTGTACTTGAGGCATCAGATTCTAACTAACATAAATATCAATATTTTAACTTCTAAGTCAGGATTTCTTATTGTTACAAGGCTATGAACTGATTCGTCAACACTAGATCAGCTGTTGTAATACCTACATTGTGTATATATATATATATATATATATATATATGTTTAGACTTATGAGGTTAGGATACTAAGGATAGTCTTTATTGACACAATGCGCAGTATGTCACATACCAACAAACTATACACTGTTGATCATGAACTTGCCCTAGATATCTGAACACATTGTATGGGTCCTATGGGAAGTGTTCAACAACAATGTATCACTGATCAGATGACATGTATCATGGGTCTGTATGGCGTGTATGCTAAGATAGGATGGGTTTATCATCTTTGTACATTGTTTTTGTGCTCTATTTTGACCATCTGGGGCGACACTTAGAAATGGACAATATGTACCTATAGTAATGTGGAAGTTATGAGGGACAGGCACATATATTTATTTTTATCTATATTATATGGAAAACTATTGATTTAATAAAATACTGACACCATAGGTGTGAATTGAATTGCATACTTCAATATTCATAACACAGCATGAAGTTGATCATACCAATGGGAAAGTGGAGAAACTAAATTATGAATTCATCATCAAACTGTATCATGTCATCCAATAGCCTAGAGGGGAGTCTACTTTTTTACTGCATATATATATTATCCCCTAATATACTTTAAGTTTTGAGACTTTTTCATGTAGTTCACATTATTAGAAAGCCATTAATTTGAAGCTTGTCAGGAAATTGTGAAATACATTTAGTTTATCCACAACTGTTAATTTCAGTAACAGAAAGGTCTAAATATTCATTGCTCCAGGTAATTTATAATGATAATATGCTGATTTGACATTTTTGAACCAGCTCATACTGGGAGTTCATACTGTGAATACCTAAAAGTGAGGCAACGCAGACCAATATATTGATTGATGAATCACTTCGAAATTACCTAAACAGTAAACACGGGAGCTTTTAGGCAAATTGATACTTTGTAAC
This sequence comes from Platynereis dumerilii, assembly GCA_026936325.1. Lineage (NCBI taxonomy): Eukaryota > Metazoa > Annelida > Polychaeta > Phyllodocida > Nereididae > Platynereis > Platynereis dumerilii. The sequence goes on along the minus strand of JAPTHN010000005.1, from coordinate 70,106,133 downwards.
TATTTGTTGAGGTCAACAAATGTTTGGCTCACATTACTGGGCATACATCATACGTCAGACTGATGTTATTCATTGCAGCTATGAGCTATTACGTTATTTGCTAGCTAAAAAATTTCAATTTGTAGAGCCATAAACGAGGCGGTAAGATGGTCGATTTTGATCAATCTATAGGCCAAAATAAACGATGTTGACTCAAACTTAATAGGATATTTATTGGAAACGAGCTCTAATATCTATAGAAGTGAGGTGCATTGAACTTTGCTGCAAGAGTTGCATACTTGACTTTCCATTGGAGCTATCTAATCAACGCTACCGAATAAACATACACATCTATACTTCAGAAATATACCAGACAAGTCAAAAGATTGCCTATTTGCCGAGGTTGTGTGGAAAAAGCTTGTAGGGCTTATCAATATTTTCTAAGCGAAATACATGTGCTAGATGACGTATAACCAGAATAAGAGGAGACTTGCTAAACGGGTGCAACTCCTGGCAATTTTTTGCTGTTTTTGCACAATTTTGAAGCAATCACAAGAACGCCTATTTGCTGAGGCTGTGTAGAAAAAGCCTAATTAGCTAACCAAGGTTTTTTAGAATGCAATATATGTATTGGACAGACCTATCCTATATTTCCATACAATCAGGCATAATTAGCAGAATTCATTCAGTCATTCTGGGGCACAGGAATTATATTAATGCATTGACTTCATTGTTTACAAATATACGGCATACTTGGCATACATAATAGACTAGGAAGAACTCAGGCTATTCTTGTGGCTGTCAGTGTCTTTAATAGGCTCGATGAATAATGAGCATTTTATGGGAAATAATAATTCAAACTACAGACAAGAAAAGGGTGGATCTATATCGCAAGTTCTATAAAATATTTCTCTTCCTCTACATTCTATTAACTAGGGAAAACTAAAATATTTGTCAAGTTAAGCATGGATATATATATTTGTAGAGACCAAATCAATATCACTGTATGTATATATAATATCACAAATAAACTACACAGTATATATGACCTTAATTAGATCATACGAGTCCCTCTTCACGATTCAAGTTTCAAATCAAAACCATCTGTTGAAAATTGAGCAACTGAGTGAGGCTGAGCTAATGAGTCCTGACGTCTTCTGATCTTCATATCGTAATTTATGTCATAAATCATCGATGCACAAATCATTGAAATTCAACAAAAACAAACCACAACCAAATACAGAGTCAGTGGGTGAGTGCATAGCGTTGCAAACTTAACAAAATCAAACACATTAGTGCTGTTGTTACACAACAGGTGGAGTTAGTAAGATGCAGTTAAGAATAGAATAGGAGTTCAAATCGTGCTACAACTACATAGGTTAGACTTAGAGTATACAGAATGAGTGATGATTTTCGTAAAGGATCCATTATGAGCTTTAGAGTTTATGACACTATTTTCTAGACTCCTTGATGACATTAATTTCCCAACACAAGAGGGCACCACAATTGACAATTATTCTTTCCTTCCATTTGCTATTTTTTGCCTCGTTGGAAAAGATTGCGCACAAATTGAAAATTTTGATACAGCCAGACTTCTGAGTTTGAAAATTGCAATGTTCAATGATGTTATAGTTAAATATTGGCCAAAATAGAAACAAAATTCCTAAAGATATTGTGTTATCAAAATTAAATCTATTCAGCAACGAAAATTTTCATTCATAATAGATCCTTTACAACAACTGAAATAATAAAGAGCGCTTCATTTTCTTTTAGTCAAAAATACTGCTTCACAGACCTACATTTAGTCGTTCACTTAAAAATACCGAACTGTGACAGACCTAGTATTTTCCAAAATGTATCATGAAATTTTTATGTTTTGTGACATTTTGCCATTTCTTGGCAGTACATATGAACCTACAGATTTATATTTCTTTGAGACAATAAATTAATGTTTATCATATCATCACTAGATAACAAAAAACATTTTTCAACACCTTATAAACCCAGCATAGCAGCAATTGATGCATATATTAAATTTCTATGCTATATCTAAATAATATCTAGTTATTATCTCAATACATCCCCTGAACCGTTAATTAGCTGTTTATCTTTTAATTAATTAACCAATTAACCAATTAAGGCTAATGGCTCATTTTAAAAGCGATTAATTAGGCCCTACATGGCTAAACCTTAACCCGTTGGTGCAGAGGAGAAGTTGAATAGGTGAAAGGCCTACCCATAGTCAGGCTGGTCTTCTAAAGACCCTCGGGTCTTGTGCCAAATTTCTTTGACTTTGCCTATGGCTTCTTGGGCAACTGACTTTTTTGATCCTCGGTCCCAGTCGTCTATCTCCTCCATGCCTCCTCCGGCGGCAGTCGTGCGAGGGGGGCGCGTGTAGTCTGAGTCGTAACTGTCGCCTGAAAGGAAGAAGGAAGGACGATTAAGAACAAAGTTTGGACAAATTTCTTCATTACTAATTTTACAGCGTACATGATCCAAAGAATAAACCATAAAATTTTAAAGCATGGGCATCCTTGATAAAGTAAACGACATGTCAGACATAATGGTCCTGATCCGCCAAAAACTTAAGAAAATCAACAGAACATCAGTCACTTCGTCACTTAAAAAGACAATACTACAAAACACGCAGATTTATATTTTCACATGCATGTATATGTCATACATGACAAATTTCTGAAAATATTTCACTTTGAAACTTGATATACATCATCAATAATGGTAAATTAAAACTGTTACAGTGCATACATTGGATTATTTTCCAGTACGACCCTAGGCGTGTTTAGCTACGGGAATGGATTCTGTTCAATTCAATTTTTGAAGAGATAAAGTTGATAAACTACTTACAATCTATAGATCTAGCCTTTTTTTATATATCTATTCCATCTAGTCTTAGTTTAATTGTTAAAAGACTAGCTATTTCCGTACAAACATTCAATACTCCCACTAAAATTTACAGACAGGGGATTTCCAATATTTTTCTTTTCCCAACTTTTTCAAAAGGCGTTTCCTTTCAGTAATTATGTAGAGCAAATTACATTCTAAACTAGACCGAACCAGTAAACATGGTGAACTTTGAGGACTCTAAAAGCCCTGGACCGTGACACAACTTGTGTGCAATTTGTCAGTATTTGAAAACCAGCCCTAGTTTGCCAAACATCAATAATTGGTATTAATTACACGACTATTGTATTTCAACGGAAGGCTAGTTGAACTAATTAAACAAATTACTACAATCCTTAATATTCAGCCTGCTCAGACGGATATTAAATGACTCACACATTCATAGCTTAAATAATGTTGGCATTTCATCAAGATGAACAAATGCATACGCAATAGCTCCACATGTGTCATTGCCAAAAAAGCCCAAAAAAATAAACAAAATGCTAAACTGGGGGATTTAATACAAACCTAGGCTGGTATTGTAGACAAGAGGAAATTATGAATTCTAGCAGTGCAATTGGCATTACGGAACAGTCCAGACAATAATGTTGTGTAAAGACTTAAGGAACACCTTCATCACAGCCTTCCCATGCCAATAGAGAATAGCAAGCACATTGTCACTGATATAAACCAGTGTACATATTATACAGATCTACAAAATCTAAGCTGCGAAATTGCAATGACATATACATCACATAATGAAATATAGAATCTTCAGATCTTTAGTATTGTCTAGTTTGTGCAATGGTTTGCAAAATCCCATTATCAGCTAATTATGTCCCTCAAACTGTCCTGAAACCAGTATCACATAATATATAACATCTCCATGATTATCTATAGAACTATTCATTCAACTTGGCCCATGGTTCACTGATGCAATACAGTCTAGTCCTTGGTGATCATCTTATCAAAATCTACTGAGTAGCAAAAACAAAAGTATATAAAAAACATGTATACTAAATTACTCACTGAATCTGCTTGAACCGCCGTATCCCATGGAATCGGCTGACATGCCAACGTATTTGTCCTTATTTTTCTTGGCTTTTTTCCTATCATCCCGTAGTCGGTCGTCATTTTGGATAAGGTCTATCAAATCTTTTGTTTTTTGTCGTACTGAAATGCAATAAAGATCAGAATTAGTATGCGCAAGAGGGACTAAATCTATTCAAGATATACATATGTGTACTGTGTGACATCATTGAGAGATGCAAGAGAATTTAAGGTTTATATTTTACAGCGTTCTCAAGAAGTTACGACCAAACTTAGGCTTTTACAACAGACATTTTTGTAAAGGTCAAGTGCGCAAGGTCAACAACTCAAGATATAAATCTACATGATCCCCAGATAAGAGAATCATACAAGCACTTACAACAATTCACTTTCGCAACGATGCATAATCATCCATTATATAATCATTTATATCACACTGTTATCATCATATATTAATCAATTGCCTCCTTACAACACATGCCATAACAGCAAGGCAAGTTTGAAGATAAAATAAAATTCAGACCACTGACAAAATTTAATCATATGGGAGAAATGACGTAATATATCTCACTGCTTGCTTACAAGGTTATAGTTTGATGATGTCTGAACAGGTTTGTAAGTTATGATTAATTCTAGGACATCTTACGATTTCTTATCATTTCGATAACGACAAATACAATACGCATCTCATGACCACAAAGTAGGTCTTCTAAACACTGAAGACTATTCACTTCAAACTACAAATGCTTTGTCAGTAAATATCCATCTTACCATTAATTCCTTGATCTTTGCCAAATTCATCTGAATATTGGTAATTTTCTAATGATCGTAAATCGTAAACATGCTCCCTCGCACTCGTGACGACTCGTTCAGAACCGTTTCGAACCAGGTAATTTAATAATAACAGCGACTGAAAGACAAACAGAACAAAACAATTGAATCAAAATTTTATCCATATCATAGACAACATTGTCTGTACTCATGCTACTATAAATCTTACTGTATTCCCCCAAAGCTTAAACTTAGCCTAGTTACTTGCATTTTAAATTCCAGATAGATTGAATGACTGTTGACAAATTAAACCATTACACGTCTGGCATCTGCATATTGACACATAAAATATCTGGATTTACACTGACCAGAGCAGGTCAAACACAACCCATTCAGAACATGCGTTGAAGGAGTGGATATCTGTCTTTCATCTCATATCCAGAGGATCTCATTCGTATCTATGGGGTGCATATCAATTTTAGTCAGGGGAGGTGGTCTAATTCCTCCCCCCCCCAAATAAATACACCTCCTGGAAGCAATTTCTATCTCTCTTGCTCACCTTATAGACTCTCCTCCAGTTCTTCTTATTATCGTGGAGCATGCGTTTCCACAACATGCCCATCACTTCAGGGAAATGTTCGTAAGTGAAAGTGTACTGGGCGACCTCCTGCATGAGAGACCCGTGGGGGCCCCATGCGTCGTCGTTTGTGGCTTCTCGCACCTTGGCCTCCACCTCCGTGTAGTTCATCACCACATTGGTGCTGCAACGAGAAAATACACAGATTTTATAATTTTGTAATTTTCCTATTGAAGTAAATTGTGATGCACAGTATTTTGTCTACTGAAAATCATATATTATCAGGAATATCTACTGGTGGATCCAGGGGGTCCTAGGCCCCCCCCCCTCTGACCACTGAGATTTAATGTACCATTTTGAAGAAAAATGTGACGATGCATGCTGTTTGCAAATGCTGAAAAACACCTCGGCCCCACCCAGACCACCCTGTCTGGATGCGCCACTAATCATGCTAACATAATAAATTTATTTATTTTTGGGTACTATCTTATTCATGAATTCACACACTTTTTTTTACCTTTTTGTACCTTTTACACCCGTTATTTCATTATCAGATTGTTATAATATTTATCTTTGCGACATCAATGATTTTGTTACTGAGTTACTATTTAAATTTTGACTTCAAAAGCGAAAGTTCTGAGCTTGTGAGATTTTCAGCCACAATGTTTTTTTTAAGGAATATAATTTTGTTGGGTGTTCATGTCAAAGTTAGGACAAGATGATCAATTTTCAATGAATCCAATTTTGTATTCATGTAGTTCTGATGTCAAATAACTCAACAGTCAGTACATTCACTAATCACTACACACGTCTCTAAAGCTTTATTCTATGACTATAGAGAATTGATTTTTGTAGGTTTACGTCAATGCAACCAGTCGCGTGTTATTCACTCTGCCTTTGCTATTATGCGGAGGACTGGCAACTAACCAGTGAACTGCGTAAACACACACCTCAGCAGTCAAGCTTAATCTTCGAAATAACATTTTACTATGAAAGTTACTCATTGAAACCACATTCATAGTATAAATATCATTTAAAGACTACTTTTTTGGGCCAGTGACTGATTAGAGCACCGTAAAACTGTTTTAGGGGGCGTGGTCACTTTGATTAGGCCTATGTTTACAAACAATGATTGAATTTGAATGGACCAATTAGTAGACTTGAACAGCTTGGTGGTCTGTGGAGTAGAACCATGAGCAATTAAGCTGGGAATTAACCAATGTGTATTTGTGTCCAGAACTCAATACACTTTCAATTTCAACTCCCAGTCACTGAGTCAGTGTCAAGAAGAAAACAAACAAGAAATGGAATACAGAATTTCACAGGATCAAATTTCATCTGATCACTTCTACTGTTTACTAAGAAGCCATTAGCATACTAAAACACCATTTAGATTGGTTACCAAATGGAGAAACGTAGAAACAATCTTGATTTGTACTGAGAAGAGAATAAGGTCAAACAGCTGTGTCGGCAACTGTCATAGAGATATGTAAATATTAGGGACAGAAATTTCTGAGAAGGAGGGGCTTTAAAGAAATGGTAATTACACTTACACTTTATCAGCTATCTCCCTCACTTTCCACATGATGGTGGTTGATGATGTTCTGCTATCCTTTCAACCAGTAAAAATCCCAGATGATCTGTATATCTCGAGATAATTACAGATTAAAAACACTGGATCCGTCTCCGCCCTCTTTCCAGATTCAGATTTCTGACATGGCGAATGATCACGTGACTTGTTTGGGTAAAAATCACAGGTGGCGCTGATTTCATTACTCTAGTGGCTAATGTTGGCAGCAGCAAAATTTTATAAAAGTTACTAAAATTGCATGTTGTTTTTATTTCTTGACTTCAGAATGGTTTGAAAAGAAAAAAAATTAGGCCAGGCATATGGAATTTTAGCTTGGATCTTCTCACACTTCTTCCTAAAGTAGGTTTGTGGGACACAAAAAAAACCAACTGTAACACCAACAGCTAGGGCCTACAAATCTTTATATTGACAAAACTTAAATAAAATCTGGGGTTTTAAGCTTCTTTTTTTTCATCGAAAGAAAATTTGTTGGGTAGGCCAATCCGAAAGCTAAAATCAATTACGTTGGGCAAGGGTGCCGGAAGGAAACGAGGGCGGCAGGGGCGGTCGGTCGAGAAAGGGCAAATCTAATTCGCGTGACAAAAATTTATTGTCGCGCCAATAATAATTTTTAATACATACTTATAGATTTTTGCCTAAATACACTGTAAATTAAGGCCTAATAACGTTTTTTCTTGGAGATGAAAAGGCAACCTTGCCCCCCTTGCCCCTCCTGGCCAAGGGCAGGAGGGGCAATTGCCCCTCCCCCAGTTCCGGCACCCTTGACGTCGGCCTCAGGCCTACACCGAAAAAGCAAAAAAATGTTCAAAAATTACATACAGTTTAACAAAAAAATTAATGATTAGCTGCATACACCACACTGACTACAGTACCACAAACTTCATGTATTACTAGGTTTATTCGCACATTTCAATGAGTTGCTTGTCAATATCTTTGATCAAATTGTTGAAAGCACACATATGATCACAGGTTCTTTCTTGCAAAAGTTTTTCAAGACTTTGCACATGGTAAGGATTAGTGCAATTCGGTTTGCAGTTATTACCAAAGTAGCTTATTAAAAAGCTGATAAACCCAAACGCACAAAAATTCAAGTCATTATCACAGCGAGAAGAGTGATGAATATTGTCATAGTCTATTTCTGTGTGTGAAGTCGGTGCGACTGTATCGGAAAAAGAGTCTGTTGATAGCAGAGTGGCGTCATCATCGTAATAATGAAAATTCAGTTCAGATGTAAGGGTGTCATTGATTTCACTTTCATCGCCAATCTCTTTTTCCAGTAATTCTGATGAAGAAGAAATGGACCCGTTTGTGCCAAAATCACTTGACGTACAAGACAAAGTGGAGCGGTCTTCTGGCGTACTTGCTTTCCAAGCTTTATCTCCGTCCAGTGTTATTCGACGCCTTTTTGCAGCTGGGCTGTCACCTGCTATTTTCGCCAGCACTCTCTTCTTGAAAAATCTCATGGGCGGATATTTTGCAGTTTTTGGAGTCCATGTTGCTTTCCTGGAATCAAAAGTAAGAATAGTAATATTTTACTTTTGTTTTGTCATACCAAAATACAATTTTTCTTAATCTTAAACATAATTATTTCAATTACCAAGGAGCAAAAAAAGTAAACTCTGGTGCAATTTAGCCTACAGTCCAGGCCTCCTCTTTTCTAAAGGCCTACATTACTAGCTATTATTTTATATTTCTATGATGAGTTGTTTTCTAAGTAATATTGAAAGTTGAATATAAAAAAAAAATATTCACAAAAATAATATTAATAGGCCTATTGGCAATTCTTTTTTTTAATCCCGTAACACTTAAAATTGAGAACATCAAAAAAAAATTCAGAAATTTTTTACATTCACATACATTATTAGAGCAAAAAAAAAAATCCAAAAAAACTGCATGATTATACCTTCTGGTGGTTACTTGGGATAGAAGTTCTGGTTGGTCTCTGACGAAATAGGGGTTTGTGAATTTCAAAAGGTCATCACTCAAAATATCCCATACGAAACCATACTGTCTCATTTGCCTTCGTAAATTTGCAAATGTTGGTATTTGTGACAAATTTGGATGGTATTTCATCACCTGAAAGACAAGAACATCATTCTGAACATGCATAGTTTATTAATTAGGTCTAAGAGCTTTAATGTAAAAGAAAAATTTAAGTATGTATAGCCTATCTACCAGTGGTCGAAATGAGGGGGGGTCAAGGGGGTCTTGACCCCCACAAATGCTCTTGGGACCCCCTCAAATGCATTTTTTAGAAGGACCCAGAGGGGGTCCTTAAAAAACCCCCCCAAATAGTGAATTTACAAGGAGGAATAAGCATGAACCAGCAAGTAAAGACTAATTAGCCAACTACAACCTCTTGTGATTTATAAACATCACCAATAGGGTTTTCAAAACTAATTTTCTGAGATAAAGCATGCATATAAAGTGCTGGGAATTCATTTTTAGAGCATTTGAAAAACTCTTTAAAGCGCTTCTGTCGTCCCGCGGAATTCCGGCTACAACAGCTTCAACTCTTCGGGCCTTGGAACTTGAAAGACCCCCCCAAATAACATGGGCTATTTCGACCACTGCATTTCTACAATGTACAGATTCTGCTCTGAGACTGAGTCAAGCACAATTTTAGAAAAATTACTCTCAAACTGAGGTTTCAGAGCATCTTGACAATATTTACTACTCTTGAATGATAAGGAATTAATTTTATAGCTTCTCGGAAGGACGAAAAAAAGATAAATCTAAATTTTTACTCAATGTTTAAACCCCAGTAATGCACATGTAGCCAAGGCCTAAATGTCAATTTAATAAAAATTGTGGGTTACACACAGAGGGTATTAGCTCTGTATCTTTCCGAACAGTGTAGGCAGGAAAATTGTTAGGTTGGTCGATCTGAGAAGCTAAAAATTAAAAAGTCTGGCTTAACTGAGATTTTGACCACATGGCAAATTAAAAATAAAATGTCAAGCTCAACACTGAGACTTTTTGCATTTATTTTCATGGCAAAAACTAACCTTTTCCTCATACACAAGTCCATGAACCAAGATGGACTTTCCATCTTCACTCCACTTCAAAATTCCGTGGTCTGAATTGACTGCATTCCACAATTCTTGGCGAAATAAAGACTCATAAGGCATGGTGACTGCTTCTCTGACGATGGCCCTTGAAAACAAGATTGACGTCACAAGACGAGGCTGAAAGGTGACGTCATGGCGCCCTGGGCCAATCAGCTTCAAGGGCGCCACTGTCGCCAGCACTGTGACGTATCCCTGGATTTCGGCGCCAAAAATAGTTACCTGCACAGGTGTGTTATCTGTTCAATCCATACAATGTCATGTACATATTTCTATGGTTCAATCCTCAAAGGCAGAGACCAAGGTTTAACAAAGAAATATGAAAGAATGTATGATAATAGTGACAGGGAAGCAAATATAGCACCTTGTCTCTCTGTTGTATCCAGAGCTTGCCCTAGGCATCTAGATGGAACGGGGATAGGGGACAGGGGCTTCAAAATTGAATTTATATTCTGCTGTATAAGAGATATACATTCCTCTGAGAGTCTTTCTTCACCCCCAACCAACCATATACATTGATAATAGCATACCAAAACGCAGCTTGTTAAAACACATTTTCTCTAGGAATGATCTCCTATCTATTATCTTTATCTGACAGTAAGCCTAACAAAAGTCAGGAAACTCAATGCCACCCAGTGCGCACTTTCACTACCATCCTGAATGAAACTTAATTGGAACTTTCATTTGGGATGGTAGTGAAATTTGAGTTTCATTTTGGATGGTAGTGAAAAATATCAAGCTGAATTCTTAGATTTCTTTCTTTTTTTAACAATAAATTAACACATTGTGCAACACTATCATCATAATATCTTTTTCATTATCATTCAGCCAATCACATATTTTATATTATAAAATTTATTTATAAGGTGTATGATAGGCTGGATGTGGCCATGCATTGAGCTGAAGATACAGAAGATTGCTTCCATATTGTGCAACAATTTGGATTGCCTTGGTATAAAATCACTCTGTCCAGGGAGCTAGGTTCAATCAGCATGAGGATATCTGCAAATGTGATAGGTCTATAGATATACATTGTATGTTGGGCCTATATTATTGACTTTTTAGCAGACGACTTTAGTTAGCTGTTTGGATCCAAGATGGCGCAACACCATAAAATAGTGATCATTGGAGCTGGCCTTTCTGGGCTGGCTGCAGCAGAGAAGCTTCAACAGAAGGGATTAACAGATTACATAATTTTGGAAGCCACTGACAGAGTTGGTGGCAGATTAAAGACCCTCAAGCAAAAGCAAGGTATGTCATTTGATGTGTTTTAATCATTCAGGTTTACAGGTTTCATCTCAGAACTTCACATTGATTTTTTCTTGCACCAGGTAAAAATAGGTCATTTATATTTACTCAGAACTACAATTTTTACAGGCCAGTGACTGTGTGGGTGGTTCAAAAATACCCTGATAACTGCATTAGCAGTTGTCAATTTTTAAAGCCTTTTTTTCTCAGATTTATTTCCTAAGTTGAATTTAATCAATTGCAGGAAAAATCATAGGCCTGTACAGGCTATAATTTTCTTTACACTGAATTTAAATGTGTCCAAAAGCCTCTATTAATTTAGGTATTTACCATAGTAACTTGGTGTTTAAAACAATTTAAAGATAAACCATGCGTATATCTGTATCAAGAATTAACGGATGTACCTCTTAATTTCTCCCATTTATTTGAAGGTTGTGTACATATAATTAAAATTAAAGTAACAAACTACTGTGGACATCTTTTCATCATTGAGGGTTCTTTATAGAGAAATAAGATTAAGTAAATAAATATATTATGGATTATAAGTTTTTATAAATTAAATATTTTCTCTCAACAAGTTTGCTTCTTAAAATTGAACTCCTCGTGCAGATGGCCATGACTACTACCTGGAATTGGGAGCTGGATGGATTCATGGCAAGAAAATTAACCCCGTTTACAAAATCGCCAAAGAAAAAGGGTTATTGAAAGAGACTGGCAAGAAACCTACCGACCCACACTTGACCATTGGCAACATTCAATATTGGGAAGAAGGAAAAATCATCGGAAAGAACCAGTGGAAAGAAGTCAAAGGGATTTACGAGGAAGCTCTTGATGAGGCTGATAAACTTTTCAAAGAGGTGAAAATTTAAATTTTTTTTTTAAAGAAATTTGCTACCGACAAAATTACTCAATGTTCATTAAATCCTGAAGAAACTTTATATTGTATTGAAATCAGTGCAAATCACCACCAATCCCTCCAGAGGAAAAAAAAAAGAAAAGCACCAAAAACAGCCCTTTATTATTAAAAAATTCAAAGAGACCAGACCCAGCAACTTTCCTTTTAATTCTGAAGAATATTAGTGCTGTACAAACACTATTCCCACCATAGCGAATAAAATATAAATTTAAAAACAAAAATTTTTTTTTCTTCTCAAAATCAAAAAGACCTGACTCAGCAATTTATTCAGAATAAATGCAACACAGTTCACCCTTTGGAAGCGCACATTTTTCAGACAGAAAGTTTGAAAATAATTTTGGCATTGAACATGCTGTCACAGTGTCACTATGAGTGATCAGGACTTGGAAGTTGATTTGTTTCCATTGCAGAACAGTGCTGATGAAAGTGGTATAGACCTCAGAACTTTCATCGAGGAATATGTCAAGCAGAATTTGGACCCCAAGGATAACAACTACGAGAAGAAATTGAAAGTTTTGGAGACTTTTATAAGAACAGAGGCTGGGACCATCGGCTGTCAGGATCTTAGTGAGGTGTGCTATGTAAAGCATCATATAATTTAATTTTAAAAATATTTATTTAGAAATCAACTATCACATCACCAATAAATAAAATCTCATCTCTTTATGTATCTGCATGTCTATCTGCAGATCTATCCATTTATCTATCTGTCCATCTTTTTAGGCCTATCTATCTAAGCATAGCTATAGATGGAAATGAGACCGGATTACAAAACTATGGGTCCAACTGGCCATCTACTTTTGACCAGCACCTTTTAAGTCCAATAACAGTTGTCCTATAACAATGGATATTTTTTGACAGGTCCCAGCTAACCAAGTTGGAAGCTACAGACCTGGAGATAACGCCTGGACCATTCTACCGAGGGGATACGAAAGCCTGACGCAAGTCATCAAATCTAATATTCCTGACGATAAAATTTTGTTCAACCATCCTGTCAAACTCATTTCTGCTGATCAGAATGCTGCACAACCAGCTTGCAGTATTACATGCAAAAATGGCAATGTATTTAATGCTGATCATGTGATAATCACAATATCATTGGGGTGCCTCAAGGAGCAATGTTCAACCCTATTCAATCCTCCTTTGCCACAAGACAAGATTTCAGCAATACAGAAACTGGGATTCGGAACAGCAAATCGCATCTACATGGAATTTGAAAATTTAGACTTTCTTCCGGAGAAGACCCTCGGCGAAGTTTTCTTAGTCAGAGGAAAAGAAGAGACGTCACATGACTGGGAAGAAAACTTCTACTCCTTCTACTGCCAGGAGGTCCCAAGAGCCAACATGCTGACTAGTAAAGAAATTATCAAAATTAAATTGATATGCTACCCTATTGTTTGCATAAGGCGCCCAGCAGGCAGATGTAATGATGACATGGGCGATTAATAGTTTTTCGCATTAAAATCTTTGGATAAAGGTCATATTTTGATGGAATTTTCATTAAAATTGGTTCTTCGTGGATGGAGGGGGTAGGGCTTTTATTAAGGGGTGTGCTTTTAATACAGAAAATACGGTAATTAAAGTTATTAAACTTGGAAATATTATTTTTACATGCTTGAAGGCAGAAACAAGGCGGTAAACCGTACTCTCAAATATTGAATAGTTATTGGAGGACGGAAAATCAAATGAAACAAAACTTTCGAAGACAATATCAGCTTGATGAATCTCAAAATTCTGACAATAATTAATGTCTTTCATAATTTTTCAACAGCTTGGTTGATGGGAGAACATGCGATTGCAACTGAGAAATTGGACGATGAAGAAATCAAGAGAAAATTGCAACAAATCATACAGAGGTTTTTGAAAGTTCCTGTGCCACTGCCGTCTAGGATTATAAGGTTTGCTACAGAATTGTTTTATTCAATTTTTTCTACAAATACAGGAATCATTCAAGACCAATTTCCTTGACCATTAGGAAAGTCTGACGGTAACGGAGCATTCAAACAAATTTTTTACAGAACCGCATGGCAAAGCGAGCCATATGTAAGAGGTTCTTGGAGTTACATGAAACATGGGTCTTCAGTAAATGACATCAAAGTGCTGGCTGAGCCAATTATGAATCAGGCTACGAATAAGGTAATCTATCCAGTCACACATTTTTAGTCTATTTTCAAGACTGAAATGAACACGAAATTATGAAATTTGTGTCACATTCAATGTCATTTCATTGCATATTTTAATTTCATCTTCAGCTCTTCAAATTTTATTTTTCCAGCCAATTTTACTCTTCGCTGGAGAAGCGACACATGAACGATTCTATTCTTCAACACCAGGGGCGCTGCTATCAGGCCAGAGAGAGGCCAACCGACTGCTGAGAATTCTATCCAGCAACTGATCAACATGTGATATACCAACTGAAAGCCCCTCCTTGAAAGATTTTGTATTCACAGATCTATATATCATGACTTTGTTAATTCTATGGTATTTTTTCCCATACCATAAATACCTCATTTTTGATTTTACATTGCCTTTTGTTATGTTTTTGAACTTGTGCGACACTTACATCACTTTCCAAAATACTCTAGAAATGGCCATCGAATTTGGAGCTAACCTCCCCTTCCATTACACAGCCATGAGTTCCGTTAGCATGTTGTAAGACCGCTTTTGTGCCCTGGCTCTTAAAATACTAATAGCTATTTTAAACAATACAACTAAATCAACCTCCTCTAACCATACTAACTTGTCCGTCTTTAATAAGGCCAAATTGAAGTAAGTACTAGGCAATTAAGATGCTGATGTACTTCAATAAATTTCACTGTAAGAAAAGCAACCTGCTTGTCATTAAATGATAGAATATTCATTTATGACTATAAGACACACAAACAACCACATTGATATAATTTATTTATTTATGACGATGTTTAGCAATAAACGAGCTGTCAACAAAACAAATTATGAGAACACAACCGATTGAAATATTACATAATATAATAGGGTCATTCCATGTCAAATCACCCAGAATTAGAAAAATGCCCCAGGTGACCCCTTCAGAAAAAATTGAAAAAATTCACACTTGTTCACTTACCAGATATATGCAAATTTGCAAAATTGTAGGTCTGTGACTCAAAAACTCACCGAGATAGGAGCCCTTGAAATTTAAGGCTTTTTTTCATTTTTTTCGAAATTGTGGTTTCAGCCAACTTCAGGGGTGTATAACTCCCCAAATAACTATACCACTTATTATATATCGTCACACTGGAACAACTTCCACCCAAATATTTCATATTTGGCATCAAAACTCATGTTTCTGGCTTAGGTGTGTTTCTACAGGGGCTCAAAAATGGACAAACGTGCAAAATCGCCAAAAAGGTGCCGTTACTTATTTGTCAATTTAGAGAAAATGGTTAGTGACTCAACCAAGTACATTTATTTCTAGCTTTAATAGGACCTAATGAGTACTTCCAATTTATCAGATGAGCTTTACCTCTCAAATTGTTGCTGTGAATTAATTTTGAATAATAAACATTTTGTTATATTTTCAAAAATGCCTGTTATTCAAACCTGAAAATGACCTGGTTGACAGTTAACCAAAATTTTCAAACTTTCTCAGTAGATTTATGTATAGATTGAGGTGGTATTCACAAAGTTTCAGCTTTGGGATAGGATTCCTTCTATTTTTAATATTTTATTTAAAATAATTCAAATTTAATTCAATTTTTTCGAAAATGTGTTTCAGCCAACTTCAGAGATGTAAAACTCTCCAAATAACAATTCTACACATTTTATATTCTCACACTGGACCAACCTCCACCTAATTTTTCCATTTTTGGCATCAAAAAGCCTGTATCTGGCTTAGATGTGTTTCAGCAGGGGTTCAAAAATGGACGAAAATTCAAAATCGCTAAAAAGGTGCTGTTACTTATTTGTCAATTTAGAGAAAATGGTTAGTGACTCAACCATGTACATTTTTTTCTACCTTAAGCGGAGCAAATAAGTACTACCAATTCATCAGATGAGTTTTGCATCTCGATATGTTGCTGTCAGGTAATTTTGAAAAATAAAAATTTTGTGGCATTTACCAAAAAATTTATTCATTAAAACCTCAAAATGACCTGGTTGACAGTTACCAAAATTATCAATACTTACAACATTGATTTATGTATAGATTGAGGTGGTATTCACAAAGTTTCAGTTCCGGAGACAGACTCTTTCTATTTTTAATATTTTATTTAAGATCAGGCATTGTTACAAAAATCGCACACCTAAAAAGATAGCATTTTAAGGTGAATAGGTTT
Source organism: Platynereis dumerilii (assembly GCA_026936325.1). Classification (NCBI taxonomy): domain Eukaryota; kingdom Metazoa; phylum Annelida; class Polychaeta; order Phyllodocida; family Nereididae; genus Platynereis; species Platynereis dumerilii. The sequence goes on along the minus strand of JAPTHN010000005.1, from coordinate 70,089,737 downwards.
TGAATAATTTTCAGTTAGTGCTTTAAATAATGTGAATACCTCGCTGCTAGGTCTACACATCAAAGGTTGGTATTTCAAGGAACAGGAACGAACTTTGGAAGAGAATCCAACATGTTTTACGGTCCCTTAGGAATGAATTGTACTGGCGATTGCATCTGTCTTTCTCACTTGGCGCATGCAGAATTTAAGGCAGATACATTGTGAATGAGCATGTCACACAAGAACAGTGCATCAGTCAAGTGGCTATTGTCATAGATTTGCATAATTATGTCCATGCATACTATCTATTTATAATGTTTTCCAATGCGCGATTTTTGTATAAATGCCAGACTTTTAATAAAATATTAAAAATAGAAGGAGTCCAACCCCAGAACTGAAACTTTGTGAATACCACCTCAATCTATACATAAATCAATGTTGTAAGTTTTGAAAATTTTGGTAACTGTCTACCAGGTCATTTTGAGGTTTGAATAATATGCATTTTTTGTAAATACCACAAAATTTTTATTTTTCAAAATTACCTGACAGCAACTTTTATAAGGAATTCACTGCTTTTCTCTCATACTATCAAACGCATCACAATGAACTCGTAATAGCTGGCGACTTCAACTTTCACATGAACAAACAAGATGACAGCAAAGCAATCCGATTCAGCAATATTCTAGAAATGTTTAACCTGGAACAACACGTATTAGCCCCAACCCACAGAAGTGGCAACACTCTTGACCTCGTAATAACCCGCAAAGAGTCAAGTCTCAAAAGCTGTCTCGTAGGCGACTTGCTTTCTGACCATAACTGTGTACTTTTCAATATGGATTTAGACCGAGGCAAAAATTCCAAAATAAAAGTTGCTTTCAGAAACTCAGAGACATAAAGATACCTGAATTTAAGAAAGACATCCGCTTACATTTTTCAAAAGATATGCCAGAGCAACACACCACTGATTATCTCAACAACCTTGTGCTACTGTACAATTCAACCAAGGAAATCCTTGACAAACATGCACCAATAAGAATAAGACAAGTGATGCGGCGTAAAAAACCAACACCTTTCACAAATGCCGACATCAAGAATCTGAAAACCGAAAAAACGAAAAGCAGAAAGAAAGTGGAGACGCACCGGACTTCAGATAGATTGGGAAGCTTTCAAGGAGAAAAGAAACATATTAAATGAGCATCTGAATCAACTGAGAACTAATGATCTTAAGACAAAGATAGAAAATACCAAAGCAACTCCAAGGCTATGTTCAAAATTCTTAACTCAAGCCTCGGCAGGAAACAGGAATCCCCTCTGCCACACCATGTACATGATGAAGACCTGGCTAATGAGTTCAACACATTTTTTGATGAAAAGATACGGAAAATACGATCAAAATTAGATGCAACTACCACAGATCATGATATTGAAACTGATACTTACACTGGTCAGAATCTAAGACAATTCAAAACTCTCACACTGATGGAGATTAAAAAGCTCATAACCAAGATGCCGGTGAAGCATTGCAATCTTGACCCAATCCCAACTTGGCTACTGTTGGAATGCTTTGACGAGTTTCTTCCGATCATAACCAAAATAGTCAACACTTCACTGACGCTTGGAGAAATGCCTGCTGACTTGAAGCATGCTTTGGTTAAGCCACTCCTTAAGAAAAGTGGCCTTGATCTCATTAAAAAGAATTATAGACCAGTATCTAACCTGTCTTTCTTGAGTAAGGTCATAGAGAGTGCAGTCATCAAACAGTACACAGATCACTGACTGAAAGTTATCTTGACGATGAAAAACAATCGGCCTACAAGCAACACTTCAGCACAGAAACACTTCTGACGAAAATCCACAATGATGTGATGTTGAATATGAGCCAAGGTGAAGTGACAATGCTGGTCTTACTGGACCTATCTGCTGCATTTGACACAATTGACCATGACATTCTTCTGAAAAGGCTGAAAGAAGTTTATGGTGTTGAAGACTCAGCTCTGAACTTGTTCAAATCCTATATCTCAAGCAGATCACAGTCAGTACTCATTAATGATACAGAATCTGGCAAGTTACCCCTACAATATGGTGTTCCTCAAGGATCAAAACTGGGCCCAATCTTATTCAATTCATACATTGCACCAGTTAGCAAAGTAGCGGAACAAAACCAGGTTGAAGATCAAAAGTATGCTGATGATGAACAACTTATACTATCCTTCAAACCAACATTTCTTGGACAGGAACATGCCAGAAAGAAAATGGAGAATTGCATCACAGATATAAGGAATTTCCTGCACAGAAACAAGCTCTGCAACAATGGGAAAAGACAGAAGTTCTCCTAATTGGTTCAGCAAACCAACTAAAAAAACTCCATGTGTCATCGCTAACTATTGAAAATGTTGAAATCAAAGTGACCGATCATGTCAGAAATTTAGGCGTGTTCTTCGATAAACACATGACTATGGAAAAGCATGTGAACAAAATGTGTCAAAACGCTTACTACAACCTACGAAATATCTCCAAAATTCGTAAATCGCTGAGCAAAGAATCAATCAAAACAGCCGTAAACGCATTAGTCACCCCTCACTTTGACTATGGAAACGGACTTCTAAATGGTTGTTCCAAGCAGGTGATAAACAAACTCCAAGTTGCTCAAAACTCAGCTGTTCGACTGATTGGAGGACTCAAACGACAAGATCAAGTGAGTGGGTACAGGAAAGAGTTGCACTGGTTGCCGATTCCTGCTAGGATTCAATTTAAACTGATGACTACCACTTGGAAGTCTCTGAACGATCAAGCACCAAAATATATTAAAGCTCTCTGCAAACTGAAAACAAAAAATGAACGTAATCTCCGGAGCAACAATAAAGTGCTGTTAGAAATGCCAGTAACTCAGAATCTAAACAAGTTTGAAGACTGCGCCTTCTCTTACTCAGCACCAAAGCTTTGGAATGGCCTTCCTGAAAATGTGAGAACATCAACATCCTTGGAAAACTTCAAAAAAGACTCAAAACATACCTATTTGCAAAGTTTTATAGCTAACATAGTCTATCCCAACAAGCGCTAATGAGCAGTTTACTGGAATTAGCGCTATACAAGTAACTGATATATTATTATTATTATTATTAACATATTGAGAGGTAAAACTCATCTGATAAATTGGTAGTACTTATTTGCTCTTGCTAAAGGCAGAAAAAAATGGACATGGTTGAGTCACTAACCATTTTCTCTAAATTGACAAATAAGTAACAGCACCTTTTTAGCGATTTTGAATTTTCGTCCATTTTCGAGCCCCTGCTGAAACACATCTAAGCCAGATACATGCTTTTTGATGCCAAAAATGGAAAAAATTGGGTGGAGGTTGGTCCAGTGTGAGAATATAAAATGTGTGGAATTATTATTTGGAGAGTTATACATCTCTGAAGTTGGCCGAAACACAATTTCGAAAAAATTGAATTAAATTTGAATTATTTTGAATAAAATATTAAAAATAGAAGGAATCCTATCCCAAAGCTGAAACTTTGTGAATACCACCTCAATCTATACATAAATCTACTGAGAAAGTTTGAAAATTTTGGTTAACTGTCAACAGGTCATTTTGAGGTTTGAATAACAGGCATTTTTGAAAATATAACAAAATTTTTATTTTTCAAAATTAAGTTACAGCAACAATTTGAGAGGTAAAGCTCATCTGATAAATTAGAAGAACTCATTTGGTCCCATTGAAGCCAGTTAAAAAATGTACATGGTTGAGTCACTAACCATTTTCTCTAAATTGACAAATAAGTAACGGCACCTTTTTGGCGATTTTGCATTTTTGTCCATTTTTGAGCCCCTGTAGAAACACACCTAAGCCAGAAACATGAGTTTTGATGCCAAATATGAAATATCTGGGTGGAAGTTGTTCCAGTGTGATGATATGAAATATGTAGTATTGTTATTTTGGGAGTTATACACCTCTGAAGTTGGCTGAAACCACAATTTCGAAAAAAATGAAAAAAAGCCTTAAATTTCAAGGGCTCCTATCTCGGTGAGTTTTTGAGTCACAGACCTACAATTTTGCAAATTTGCATATATCTGGTAAGTGAACAAGTGTGATTTTTTTCAATTTTTTCTGAGGTGATCACCTGGGAAGCCCTGGGTGATTTGACATGGAATGACCCAATATTACATAATATCAGAGGAGTGAGACGTCCACAGATCACGTGGACGTCTTACGAAAATTATCACACAAAATACAATGGCATTGGATTGTTTCATTTACAAGCATATAATATTCATGAGGGGGTGATCTTGACTTGCTCTGTTAAGCTCTGTTAATTTTACTGTAATTTTTTACAAGAGTCAAAAGTAAAGTACAACGAGCAGAAAAGCGGATGCCAAAAAATCACCCCCTCGACAGAACGCAACTTAATTGCTCTGCTTAAGCCCAAGCATACGTTTGTGATCAGTTCTTGAATCTTAATATTTGATAACTTTGTAATAATACAAGATAAGGTTGGCGTTTTAGTGCAAGAATGAAGGCCGACACTTTGAATGAATAGAAAAGACGTGTTTGGACCTTTTGTATGTTGCTTAAGCATGACCTTTTTGTATAAACAATTTGTTTTATGTCAAACTCTCAAATCACACACATCAGTTTACTGTACACTCAACGCATCATTACTCATGGACACCTTGTACATCTTAGTTCATGACAAACTTTCGTATCAAATAATTTTTGGGCTATTACGCAAATTGCCTTTAATCTAATAAATTCCCACTTACGCCTTTTAAAAATAACTTTCATTTCCGCTCTGCTCTCTATCACTGGCAGACACCCATGAGCATTTAATATCATTTTCCATTCAACTGATTTATAAATTATATGATTTACACGTTCATTATTATGAATATTCTCACATCTCGTACCAAACAAATATTCATCAATCAGTCCTTTCAACAGTGCTCAAAACCCCAGATAACAACAGTGACTTTTCCCCCATTTTCGCTCCAAATACCACATTTAAAATATTGTTACACATACATCATACACCACTTTCAACATGTTCAAATGAGGACAGAAAATGTGAAATTGCGTTAGGGTTCATATCAAACAAATCCTGACTAATTCAACGAGTTTTACAGAAACACAAATCATCAGAAGACTCCAGTAATACTGACTAACTACAACAGATACTTTCACAATTTATTTTAGCATTTATCAACAATCCATGGGTCTGGAAAACCATTGTCCAATCCAACTTTCAAACAACAAAGTTACAGTAACTTACATATAAATCCGAACTCAAATACCGAAAAAGTTACTATTTTGTGAACTAAAAGAAATTGGTTAGGAGTACCAAGATTGTCCATATAAAAACAATTTAGTTTTATTTAATGCACCTGAAATGTGTCAGGAATCAACTCTGTATCACGGGAGTTAATACTTCACAACTTTAGCTCTGTATCTATTTTTACAAATTACTACATTTTATTATTCTAAATTTTCCTTTCAGTGTCGCAGCTTAATTATTAATTAAATCAAACTCAACACTTAGAATTTTATCAAGCACCTTACTTTGAAAGTTTCTGAAATGAAAACCTTTTTGAATTGATGGCACGGGTGCAAAAAGTTTCTGAAATGAAAACCTTTTTGAATTGATGGCACGTGTGCAAAAAGTTAACTAATTTGTGATAATTATATTACAATGTAGTTGAAAATCTGAATAATGTAATTAATTTAACATCTAATCCTCTGTCAAAAACGATGTATATAATACATCTACTGAGCATTGCTTTTAGTGTAACTCTTGAACAACTTATGGTTATCCACCAACATATTGCAAAGAACATTTTGTCATCTACCTAAACCTATTGTCCACAACAGAAATGGCAACTTTTAGCAAGTGTCTGCATCAGTCCTGAGAGGTGATTAGAAACGATTCATTTGCAACAATTATAAGTACATCTTTTATTAATACATTTAGTGTCGTATTTGCTCAATTAAACTCTCGGCGTTTTCTTAAACACATAATACAAGCTATTTTCCATGTTTCGTAGTATTTAGTATGTGAGAATGCTCATCAGAAGCCAGAATTAACTTTAGAGGGCAGCACAATCCAACAGAATCCATAAAACGTTCTATTTGTAAAGACAGCAGCCAACCTCCATATCTGGCTGCTTTTAAAAGTGTATTGTTACCAAAACCAACAGCATTTTTGTACAAAACCCAAATAATCAAAGATGTTACTTTCAAATATAACATTTAGATGGTAAGTTTATTGGCCATGGATATTAGGATATTATGTAGACTTTAATAGAGCAAATATGACACAATCTTAGAATAAACAGTCACACCAAAAAGAGGAACTTGACATTTTTGAGATACAACTTAGTTGTTAACAGGATTTTAAATATCTTTTGTTCAAGAACTGAGACTTTCGACAGTTTTAATGAAATAAATGAGGAGAAACAGACTAACAATACCAGCACACTTGTTGAAAGAGAAAATATCAGAATAACTAAGCTAAGAACTTAGCCATTCAGTCAGAATACACCATACATAGCACACCAAAGAATTCATACATTACTGAGCCATTCGGAGTCATTTCGCCATTTACACATCTCAGGTTCTCTTTTCCATATTCTCAAAGGCTTGTTCGCTTTACTTGCGAGTCTACTTCAGTCAAGCATCATTTTAACATTTCAAAAAAAGAATCCCATTTAATCGGTGAATTGTAACAGTTGGATTTTCGCTTGAAGTTTGTCTCATATATATATAGATACTGGCACATTTACAGCAGAATTCTTGCGGCACACGCAGTGTGTCACAGTTCATTTCATGCAATATGTAAATATACAAAAGAATTACCATAAACTGTATGAGTTATGTATGAATTCTTATATATAGAAAACAACATAAAGTGGCCAATTCAATGTTGAGGCACACAATTGTAATTGTACGATGCATGCCAATCAATGCAACCCCAATTTACGGATGAAATAATGATACAATAATGAGTAAGATATATATAAACACAATTAAATGATCCATGTGCACAAACCAGACTGCTTTAATCATCATATCATATCATATTTTATAATATAATTATATTATCGCAGACTGCGGAATGTGACAAAACAATGAAGTGAAAAACAAATACACAAGACTTGACATAGCACAGGAATTAAAATCGCTCACAACAATCGGCTGCCCAGTACCAACACTGGTGCTCATCTTATTTGGGTAGATGCTACAAGGAGGATTGATGGATCCATTGTAGGGGTTTTATGTCCTGTATTTATGCACTTGGTAACTGCCCAGGACAGGAGGGCTGGTAAAGAGGCGATGGTCGATTGAAATTTGAAATTGCTGTCCAACATAGGTCCAGGAGACCCCGTCAGAACTAGAATCGAACCCAAGACCCAACGACTGAAAGCCTAGGGTGCTACCAATTGAGCTAACCCCTCTGCTTCTGTAACGCTCTTCCATCCCTAGGATGATTTTCTACCTTGTAGCGTCTAGTGGTAACAGAGGTGAGCAGTGGGATAGGAACAGTGTTGCCGAGTGTCGTGAATGATTACAATGCCTGTGTTATATATGTCGTACTCAACAGACACAGGGTTAAACACAATACAAGTTATCTATACTTTTCCTGATTTAAATTTGAGACCCATATTCAAACAGCACCCCGTGGTCAGAGGGAAAGAAATAGCCTAAATTAACTCATAAGAATGAAGAAATAAGGGCGTAACTTCACAAAGTACCTTCAACATGTATTAACTTAGATTTAGAAATAAGATAATTTTCAACGCAGTGCGCAAAGCAATAACACAGGATATAAGGTGCTTCACGCTCACCATGTTGAAAAGAGAAGCAAAGAATTCAAGGGAATAGATAATTGAAGATATATATAGCATACAGTAAACAATTCCTAAATCACAAAAATCATAAACACAAGTCACACATGTGGATGAAAGCATGAATACAGCGTAGTTTTATGGAAACTGTCACTGAGTGTCAATTCAATTGTATTTAATATTTAAACAGTCTCTTTTTTAATGTTTTTTTTTTCTCCGAAAATGAAGTTCAACACAAAGTAACGATGGGAAAGGACTCCAGATTGAAATTTACCCGAAACAGGCAACGTCCGACTGAAAGTCCAACGGAGTCCGAAGCAAATTTCAGACAGACTTAGACAGAAACAAGTTGCGAACGTAAGAAAAGAACGCATCCACCAGAGAGGTCAATTGTTCAATTGTCATTCCTCTCTGAAAGATTCGAAACACTGCAGCAGGCAAATCATGGCCACAGTCAACAGGACCTGTCTAGTAATAATTGTAGCTGTCTTTAAATTAATTCCCGTGTCTCGTCTTAAATTCCAGCTGTCTTTTGTTGCACTTCAATAAATTCAAGCAGACTCTTTTAACAATTGCACAAATCTCCACGTTGACATATTTCAGAGTCGATTTGCTTCACTGCCTGTAATCCTCAGATGGCAATTTTGCGATGGCAATTTTGCGACGGCAATTTTGTGACAGCAATTCTGCGATTTACTTGAGGATCCACCAATGATATCCACTAACTTCATGGTGATCCATGATAATCAATCACTCGGATGTTTTTCCACTGAGCACACAATAATCCATTCGTCACATTTCATTTAATAAGTTTGACGTTAAATCTCACGATGACTTCAAAGACCTTTTAATGATCTATTATTATTTCACTTCCTAACTTCCAGTGCTTCCTAATTATTAAATTTTCGTATTGATGACAAGGCTTCTCTGTACTGCGCACTTTCAAATCCTTAACATATCACTGACACAATTCTCTTATCGACACCAGCGGATTGTTGAATCGCAGAAATGTTGCAGAAATATTGCCGATGAATGGAATCGCCATCCTCTGAGCCATTCACGGAATCGGCATTGGCAGAAAAGAGAGATCGTGTGGAGAATAACAATTTAAATTCCTGTCTCTTAATCGTGAGTCCATAACGAGGAAAATCACGATGTTAACTTTTTCGTAATCGTTCTAAAGCAGCTTAGCCTCTAAACCCCATTTAACCTCAAATCACAGAGTAGGGAAAAGGGGTCGTTTACTTCGAGACATAAGTGTAAGTGCGATTGGGAGACCGAGCGGCAGAAGCCTCTGTCACGGCAACGTTCAGGAAGTCCCAGATTAGAATGGTGTCGTCATGGGAACTGCTGACTATCTGGAATTCATCAAATTGGAGGCGGAATACGCGGCCAGTGTGTTCCTGAAGTACAACAGATTCCTGTTTTAATGTAGAATTATGATGTAAGACAAAAAAAAAGACATCCAAGCACAAGATTATCACAGTAAAAACTTTGCTGCTGTGCTTATCACAGAAAGTTTTTAATTTACATACAAGGCCAACAATGGCCCAACATGATTTATATTACAACTATTACCAATTTGGGGATTGCAATACATTTTACAGTAAGATTTACATTATTTTACAACGTACATGTGCTAAACAGGGGAAAGTAGCATTATTTTTAGTATTATGGATTTTACAGTTCCTGATACTATGACAACTTTCGATAAGACCTTTGTACATTTATAAATACATATTTCATATAATTTCACAAAGGTCTAAAATCAAGCAACTCAAAAGAGCTTTCATCCTTCTCAGCAGCGACGGGATCAAAAAACTCCAGCGAGAAGATCATTTTAGACCTTTGCGAAACAAAAACAGAGTTATGGCTGAAATTATTCATACCCTATCAGAAAATGAGAATTTTTTAATCATCAACTTCCATTTTTGTTTTAGGCTCAGACTGTATTTAGTTTGAGATATTCAAGTCTATGTTTCAAATTGTAAGGAAACTTGCAGTCTGCATTCTGGAATGGGTTGCATAAGTAAAGCATGTGAGACACAAGAAATGGTTTGCACTCCTCAGAAGTAGGAAAGACAATTGATGATATCACAGTAACAATACAATAAGTCAATAACAGTGCTGTTAATTGTTCAATTGTGATGTCATCTGCCTAATAAGTGTCCATCTTTTCACTTCCGGGAACTTTAAATAACAGATGTGACTAACTGACCATATTAACTGCTTTTTTGACAGAATTAAATATTTGTGACGCAGGGTATGAATAATTTCCAGCAAGGGCAGAATAAACTGCAGAACTATAAAGATACTTACCACTAGAGTTCTGAGACACAGAGTGCCGGCAGGTGCTCTTGGGTCAAGTGCTGCCGCAAGGTCCCACACTTTGATTTTCCTGAAATGACCAATATCAACAAATCATGAATAAACAGAATTAATTAAATTCTAAACAATGACCCAACTATTGTTCTTCAATACGCTTCAAGAGATTTTATTTACGTAATTATACTAACACCAGTCTAATGCAGTTATGGATAGACAAATGATTGGGGCTTTTCGTCCTGTATTAACGCACTATGGTAGGCTAATTGGGACAGGAGGATTTATAACAACTCTGATTCAATTAACTCATAGTGCAATTGTTTCCATTTCAAAAACAGTATAATTTCAAAAGTTCTCAAGACTTACCCATCGTATGCTCCACTAACTATTCTCTTATTGTCGAAACGTATGCATCTAACTAACTCTTCATGTCCCTCCAACACCCGCAAACAGGCACCACATTCAATGTCCCATAACCTGAAAAATAAAATATTTAATTAAAACATCAGTTTAAGGAAATTCCTAAAATTAGTAAATCTCTTCAGGACTTCAAATGAAACAAATTGTGAAAAATCATGATAACTCAAGGTGACATATTTATGAAATGCCCTTCTGTAATGTTCACCATAATTTTGTGATACTAAACAAAGAGTTGAATATTACAGTAGCCACTTACCTAATAGTATTGTCTGAGCTACCACTAACAACCAATCGATCCCTGTACTGTAAGCAGGCAATTCCCCGTTTGTGGCCGTTTAACGTCCGTACAAACTCACATGTTGACGTACTCCAAACCTGCAATGCAAATTGATAAGAAAATTGAAACTTCGTGTAATATCCCAAATCAGAACTTTTAACACTGTTTAACATAGCATGACGCAGTATTATTGGATATCATCTTGTGGCTTGTGCCTTTGTGGCCAGTTAATTTCTGGGATGTGTCTATCACTGGACTACCGACGTTATCTAAAATCTGCCTACAAGCAGCATATTTTGAGATAGGAGGGAGCAAGCTACATTTAACTTTTTGATGTCAATGCTATTAAAGTTTGGCTTTACATGCAGTTGTAATTGTGTACAAATCATTATTCTGCTATTTACAGACCTGGAAGCCCCTTATAAATATGTGAAGTAAATTTCAATTTGACTCCTAGTACCTGTAGAAATTTCTGACAGGCTTGTCAGTTTGAATAATAAGCTACTCTATCAAATATAACAATCTGATAAGAGTCATCATCGACTCATAGCCCATTTCTGACATACCTTAATGGTCCTATCGCCTGAGGCTGAGACAATGTACTTTTGATCAAAGTCGACTACGTTGACGGCAGCTCGGTGGCCGACCAAGACCCTTCTCAAGTTGATTTCAGTCGAGGAGTTCATGTCCCAGACGGCGATGGAGCGGTCCTTTGAGCAAGTCACCATGATGCCATCACAGAATCGCAGGTGGAGGACAGCCTCGCAGTGGTGGATTAAAGTGTTGACCATCTCCCCGGTACGCACGTTCCACACTCTGTAGGGGAGAGAAAGGAATAATGCATTTATAGTCAGGCATTGATGTATTCATAACTAGATGAAGTATAGGATAAGGGATCATTCAGCGGCGATCAGCGCATGGAATGCTGTCCCACATGGACGAAATGTCGCCGCAATAATATATTTGTATTAATTTATACACAAATCACAAGCCAAACACTTAAGAATTAAACTCTTTCTAAGTTGTACCATAAGGGGTGTACCCCCGAGGGGAGCCCGACAGGTTTGGCATATAAATTTGTGAAATGACTCATTGCATGTTGTAATGTTCAGCTTGTAAGAAACATTCAATGAAGTGAATGGCATTGCTTGCCTCCATCACCTGATCACTGATTGGCAGTGATTGCCATCCATCACCGATTTCCGTCACTGATTGCCAATTTGCCATCACATTTGAAGTATTTTTGACATGTTTCAGCCACGAAACTGTTGTTTAGGCCATTCGCTGAGCAATTACACCAGGTGGCGTTTTTTGCTAGTGGCGACACCTAACGTTTTCGGTTGGTATCGCGATCAGCTCATTCAGAGGTAATGTATAGCTCTGGCTCATTCCACGCCACCAAAAGGCGACGGCCTGGACAGGCCCACCACAGAGTAGCCGGCAGATCTAACGATCTAGCCGGCGACAATTATAATGAAAATACAGTTGTAGGGCAATTGAAAGGCATGAGATCACTTTGAGACAGTTAAAATATTTTGCTAAAGTTACATCTATTGCATCCATTTTGAAGTACTGAGATTTCCATTAGTGGGCCTACACGATCCTTTGTTTTAAATTGGAAGGCAAATTTAGCTCTTTCAAAGTTCTTCAATGAAGCAGTCAAGCAGAATGAAGCTGATTAATTTGGGGTGAAAGTAATTCTTAGAACTAAAAGGAGGAATTTATCGCTTGAGGCACTTTACAGCAGATGCCGAATGTAAAACAAGCATACAGATGCCTTTTTTCCAAGCCTGGGGCTAGCATTTGAACAATAATATATAGGCCTAATTCTAAGGCCTAGAAGTAACAGAATACAACAGCAAATTAAAACTGGTTATCACTCCTTAGTTGTAGGAGAAACGCACCTGACAGTGGAGTCAGAAGACCCTGAAATGATGATGTTCTCATCGTACTGCAGACATAGGACGGAACCAGTGTGGCCTGTGAGGACCTGTACACACTCCAATGTACTTCTGTCCCAAATCTGAAATTACAAAATAGACATCCGTTAAGTCACTTGCTAGTTGAAGAAAATGGGAAGAAGCGTACAAAAAGAAGCAGCTAAGATGGCATGTAAAGCTTGAGGAATGTATACTCACTTTAATAGTATTATCTCTGAGACCGCTAACAATTTTATTGTCGTCATACTGCAGGCAGTAGACCCCTTTGCTTCCTTCACTCCGACAGTGGATGCGCTGCAAGGTGTGGCGTCCCGTTCGCCAATTGTTTTCTATTCTCTGTTGAAAGAAAAGAAATTGTGAAATGGTTAATAATTTAATCAAGGAGCAAAAGGTGGAAGAATTCTAAGAAGCAGGAATCTTCCATGATGATTTCACTAAGAGAATATTTGTTAGACACATTTTAGTTCAACTTTTCAAGTTACAAGTTGTTTTTGTGTGACTGCCAACAATTACATTACATACCAGTACTTTAACAGGGAAATTTAGAGCATGCACCGTTTTACTTGGTGTAATAACTGTTTCAGTAGGAAAATTTACGGAACAGCCGAAAAAGAAAGTATTCAAATCTTTGGGAAGCACCATAATATACACAACATCATTACACATGTGTCTATGTTAGTTATTTCTTTTAGAATACCTACTGAGGTGACTCATCAACATTTATGTGGGAGTATGATAAGACAACTCTTAGCAAATTTATTACGATTTATGTCAAGAACTCACATCTATATCTTGAATAATTTGAGGATAAAGTCTACGGTAGAACACATGGTCCTTAGGTTGTTCCCCAGGTTTCGGTTTGAAGAGGAAGTGAATCCTGAAATTGAAAAATAAAACAAATTGTGACGTCATATTTCGTTATTATCAAGACTATACTTGTTACAAAACAGTATCATTTCTGGAATAGGAACTGCAGAATTATGTCCATCCACTGAATGCATGTATTATCACTTTTGGTGCAATTCCGGTTATTCCTTCTTTTATGTATACATAACAGGAACATATAAATTTGATATAACATCACTATGATTAGTTATCTCGACAAACTATGTTTGGCAACACATAGTTTTGCTTACTTGCGAACATAAATTAACAACCAAGCAATTTCAATATATTCAAAATTATTTAATGTTTTTTTTATTTGAGCATAAAAAAAGACAGCATAAAGCTCTAGATTTGCATTAATCAACACTCATTAGGGTGCATCAAACGCCCTTTTTCTCTCAAAATATAATCAAACATGAACGAAGTTGTGCCTTTTGATTGGAAAGACACTTCTGAGAAGTTTAAGTGAAATCGTACTATGGCTAGGGGTACCACACTGGCCATCTTTCCCAGCACATAAATTAGGAACTACCGATCCGCGGTTTCCCATAACTTTCTCAAATGTGTGTGCAGAAATATGTGGTTGTTATTTTTGAAATCAGCATAAAAATACCTTTCAAATGAATGGCAACATCAATGGGTTATCTTATAAATTAATCGTCATAATTAACTATTATTATGTTGTAATATTAATATTTCGCAGAAACATTGTTATGACGTTTTATATCAATGACAGACTAATTTCTTGGCTCAGTCATATTTAATAGACATTTTAGAAAATATCTAATATTATAATGAATGAAAAACACTGAAATTAGTACTGATAGTATAAGATATGTCAAGAAATGCTAAATCTGAAATTGCATCACATTAAAATTCACTTATCTTTGAATCTGTGATTTCTACACATTTTTTTTCAACATGATCTCCAAAGAAAGACTTTTTATGTAATGGTTTTTTAGTTATATTGTTTTCAGAAACATTAATTACTCAGTTCTGGCTCGTAAAATGTCATAATTTCGAAATTTTAGTGCTGTTATAAAGGAGTTATGGGGAGAGGTACTGGATCTGTGAAAATGTTGCAGAATTGGATAAATTGAATGCCAGATATTCTGGAAGGACAAGAAGGTGAATGTCTGAAAAATTTGGGCAGAAAGCAACATTCAGGAAAAAGATAATTCATTTGCTTTTCGAAATAAATCATGTCCCATAATCTTGTGGTTTCGTGTTCACTTTAAATAACAGAATATATGCAATGCGGGTACTCATTTGAAAGCTCTTTCTGAGAGGAATTTAGATATGATAAAATTATTATGATACAGCCGTTATTGGTAAAAATATTCAATACCGCGATTCGGCGATATGTCATTCTGTTGGTTTATTTCAGCCTCTTTGTGGTACCCCTAGCGCTATCTCAAACTTTCTGAAAATTTGCATGAATTTTCTAATAGTCAAAAGGAACATTCTAAACCATGTTTGGTTGTGATAGAAAAATATGAGGGGCATTTGATGCACCCTAACACTCATGGCTCATTAATTTACCAAGACTTAAAGTGTATAACTTTCTGTGATAGAAGCAAATTTCAATTCCACGTACCATCCTCTCCGTTCGGCAAGCCCTCGCCACAAGGGGTCAGTGCGAACCATGCGTTCTATGAATTTCTTCCAAAGCATTCCGTCTGCTATCACTCGGCGCCATTCTCGACACACTTGTTCAGCTGCTCGTAACGAATCGGCGTCTAAGTAGGACAGAATAGTTTCGGCTATGTGGTCAAGTCCTTTGGCTGAAAGTACACAAAAGAAAAGATATAAGAACAACTTGTTGGAGCAGGTATGTCAGGTACCGACAATATCAAAAGTGCAATCCTGTACAGATGGACGGGGCTTCACGTCCTGTATTTATTCACTTGGTGGGCTAATTGGGACAGGAGGAGGACACGGGAATGAGGCAAGGATGTGTGAAACAGCTGTCCATCATAATTCTAGGTGTTGTTCTGCAAAGAAGGTCTTGCCAGCATTCCTGAGCAGAGGGTAGGCCCGACAAGTGAATGACAGAGGGAGCCAAAAGAGGGAACAAAAAGAAACACTGAGTACAAAATATTAGGCAATTTCATATAGTAATAGAATAATAGTACAGGTAAATTATTTCTGAAGCCAGAATACACTCAATAACTGGAGACGAAAAAAAACAAGGGTTATGATTTGAAAAGCAAGGGTTATAATTTGGGCAGTGGGCATGATTTCAATTTCTAATCAATTTGAGTAATGTAACTTTGCTGGACAATAGCAAGAAGTTGCTAAGTCAGGCTGCCACATATTGTGTAACATGTTAACATAGTAATACATGTACAGTTTGCACATGTACATGTACTAATCAATAACTGGTCAATCTAAATGACAAAAGAACAAGAAATACAGGTTGTCCCTACATAACCATTGATCAACCGCAAACCTTTGAGCTGGTGCAACAGATGCACATTGAGACGATCAACAACTGTCAACCACTACACCCTAATTCATACACATCATACAATATCTTAATCTGTAGATGGTCTACACACTGCTAAACAATAAATTTAAAACGGTCTCAAAATTTTCACCAAACTCAGGCACAACTCTCTGCTTTTCAACTCCATCCGACTATCTATCCATCTCAATGTAGAGCCTATCTATTTCATTGTATTCTATTCTCTTCCCTCCAATCTATGGGCAACTTACTAGTGTTTTCTAAACATGGCCAGTTATTCAGCATTGAAACACGGCAGCTCGGAGGACAAAATATCAGGATGAGACCATAAGATAATATGAAGTTGGATTTAAATAATCATGGAATAAGTGTGAAACAAGTTCACGAAGTACCACAAAATTTCCCCATGAACTGGCACAAATCTAGCAACTACTTCTTCAGTCAGTTTTAGAAATTTCCAGGGAACGACATGCCTGAATTCCCTACGTTTTGCAGCCATGCAAGTTAAGTAATTTTGAAAAGTTGTCTATGTAGAGCTATGGAAGTTATTCAAACTTTTGGTGAGAATGCTTTGGGTCTTTATTGCTTTAGCAAGAAAAGGACAAGGCAACGAACAGACTTTAATCAGCGTCTCACAGGTTGAGAACTTGAGATCAGAAGAAACTAGCTAGAAGTATTTTCCAAACCACAAAATAACATGAACAGCCAAGACAACTAACATGCTCAACATGACAATGGTATCTGCGTGTCAATTCGGTCATTGTGGTCAAAACTATCAGAGTATCTTCTTTGTGACATATCTATCATAATCTGTGACATCCACACACAGTGACACTGCATACTGATCACTGATCCGAGTTGACGCTTGCTAGTGGTTACATGCTGGGAGACAGGTGAGCTTGTCAATCAGAAAACACTGGACAAAGGGTCGTCCACTGACACACACCTCCATGTCAGATCACACTGCTGAATGGCCACTATGCCCTGGACGTGACCTGCACATGACCTGCACATGACCTCAGCTGAAAATATGCTAATGACCCGACGACCTTGCTAAAGGGCTACTGGTCGTTGCTAGTCAATAGACGGCAAGAGCCCTTGTGTACATACACTGACTATTTCCTCTTGGGTCTTAACCTGTCCAGAGATTTGTAAGGTCAATCCTATTACAAGTTTCATTGAAAGTGCATAAGTGAATCTAGCGACGGTAATCAGTTGAATTTCTATAATTGATCATTGGTCAAGGCAAACTGTGGATAATCAATTTTGGTCACTTTGAAAAAATCGTTACAAAACTCGAGGAACATTTGAGAAAACATTATTGCACATATGAAAAGCTGAAAATGCCCAAAAAAAAACCATTTTCAACTAAGATAGAGTGCCATGGCAGTAATTGATCATGTCAAAGCAACATGCATAAATTATTGGATACCTAAATTTCTTAAGTTTCTAAAACCAGAACTGGTCTGTACTCACTGTAGGACATTCTAATAGTGGTGAATCCGGTGATTATATCATCGCACATCATCTTGTCTTTGTTATATTAGAGATTGAAATAAAAGTCATAAACCTAATACTGAGAAGTGTGCAGCAGTAACATTAACTTCTAAGTCTACAAAAAAATTTTCCTAACCTATCCAGGATGTCAATAGGCCTATCAAACTAATTGCCATCAACTTAACCAGATTACTACCAGCCTATCCATCCGAAATTTGAAATTTTTTTCAGGATAAATACTGCCATTCCCGTTTAAGCTTCGCTCTCCAAACAGTTATAAAGTTTTAGTTAAACTTTTATGGGAGTCAATTGGAAGATGGCAAGTGATTAACCCACTGTCCTCACATCGTTCTAAATGTCTATCCCAAATAAAATGTTGTCACTTTAGCACAGGTTTTACCCCTGAAACATCTAAATAGTTTCACTTTTACTCCAGTCAGGTTACGAACTAACACTTAGTAATGTCTTTTAAATCACTTCCAACCTTTCCACCAAACTTTCAGAAAGTTATATCAAAACATTTGAAAAGTTTGGAGAGCGAAGCTTAAACGAGAATGGCAGTATAAGTTGATTATGTTATCAGTCCCCTTTTTCCCCCATTGGAAAACCCATTATGAACTTATTAGTAAATTCATTGCCATGCTGTCAATGATGCTGAGGAATGAAATTGGCATCCTCCCCAGGCTAAAAACATGGAGCTCATTTAGAGGCCAATTCACACAATCATTTTTATGATGATGACTATGATATGACTATGCTGATGACACCATCATGTCACTCAACTCCTGGGAGTCCACTCACACCATTATGACGAAGCTAGGACATGACATCATTATGACATGCCTGTGACCTCATTTCTGGTCGTAAATGTAGAACAGCATTCCCAAACCCAGTATCTGAGTAATCTGACAATATGGACAATATCAATACAAATCCAGCAACAATAGGATTAAACAATGCACTAGCCTGACCTCACAATATTAGTACAACCAGGTTTGATCCCCCACAGGTATAGCCCATGCTATCACCTGTCACAATTGATAGAGCTATTCTTTGTTGTATAAACGATGCATGATCCTCTAAATACATATATCTTGGGGGTATCACCAATTATCATAGGAATAGCAGATGTATGGCCTATATATTGCCCTACAGGCTATAACAATGTTGAGTTGTGATGAACAGTTAAAAAGCTGTTTTAAAAGGCCAATAAACCTGAGAGTTAGTAAACATAAAGAACATTTAAGTAAAGCATGTAAAGCTTGTGAGCAAGCATCACAACTTGGGAACTCAAATAGTCCTTGGCAGACATTCACTGGAAACATTTTCATGGTTCATATCACCACAATTAGAAAGAACATTTCTAGTGTTTCCCCGACTGAAGTACTGGAAAGTTCACCAGCTATTCAAAGAAATAAGAAACGAGAAAACGGAGAGTACAATTTCCTGGTTTACAGAAATTGTATCAATGCCAATAATTAAAGAAATTCTATCAATGCCAATGTTACAAAGTTCTCCAAGTCCATAAAGCTTTTGTGGCGATTTGTCACTCATAACAGTACTATGGCTCTACCATTGGCAATGTTACAATTCAATAAGGCATAACCTTACTGTTCAGTGGTGTTTACTACGATGTATAGAGATTAATACCTGGATAGTTGATTAACCGTGCACCTGATAGGCCTGGCATAGATTTATAGATTAGACCTGTTTGTCAATAGCCTCCACACAGCCAAGATCAATCGATGATGATATCAGCTATTCCTCCTATCAACAAGATCAAAGGGTCAGTATATCAGGTCTACCATATCCAATTCATCATAAAACTACAGTAAACAACATCTCATTAATAAAACAAACTGCTTTCTCTCTTTCCATGATAAACCAGAGCTTGTTTTATCAAATGTAACTCAAAGTTTTTTCTCCGATCTCTTAACATCCACAGGCTCAAAATCCTGGAGGGAATTATTTTTCCGTTTTAAGATTTAACGCACGACCATTATTACATACATAATTGGGAGAGAATTTCTCTTTCTTCACTGTTCTAGATCTCTCATATCAGTTTCATTTTTAACTGAATTTTTGGTAAATTTCCAAATTCCTACTCGCAGACTTCCTAGAGTACAGAATTTGTCACAGAGTCTTATTTTAAATTTCGAGTGGTATGCAGTGATACATGCAGGGAAAATGCACAAGTCGCATTCATGAATACCACAATTCCTTGATTAAAACTAGACCACTACATCAATGCCTCCCATCTTGACCTGAAGTTTCTATTTATATGTTTATAAAAGCCAGCTAAAGCTGACCACTTGAGTAGTGGCAAGTACAGAGCCCTACTCAAATGGACCAATGTCATATCCACCTGATTAATAACTCGGGTTCTCAAGAATGATGTCGACAAGTGCAGCCCTCTAAAGCACAATCTTGATTTCTGTGAGGATTGAGCCAATTGACAAATCTCAAAGACACTTGCATCTAAATATCTATTATGGATGGATCAGCAGCCTTCTTCCTAGTACCAGCAGCAGTTTCGTGATCATGGTTCTTTGAACCTGTCCTTGAATTAGCTATTAACACTCATTAAATTAATTCGCAATTGACTTTTGCAAGGCTAGTATGCAGGGCTGGCTCTCCAACTACTACTAGATCATGTAGATTGGCTGATCAATCTCCATGCATATATGCTGAATTCACCATTAAATTTCTACAATTACCACTTATAGTTTTAGGTTTTTTTTTCACAATAGGGATGCAAGAAGCCAATACAGGTCTGGTAAATATCCAAAGTATACACACAGCTGAAAAGCAATAGGCCAACACATCGATATCGGATCAGGACTGTTCCAACTTTGGAACTCCCCTAGTCCTAACAAATTACTCACAATACTTGAAGGCCTAGAGCATCTAATCGACAAATTACGGTAAGTTTTTCAGCAAGTGGGACAACCTGCTGCTAGTCACTGCCGTGCTCACACCACTGGCTGCACTACTAGTGTAGTCAGGTTATTTTCGTGATTCTTGATAATTACTGGAACTAGCATATGGCCAAGTGGTTGGGACAACCTGTGCAGGATTCAAGGGAATCCACATGTTCATGATGCTCCAGGCAAGTGCAATGGATGAGATCAAGTCAAGATTAATGGTCTCTCCCAAGTGGTTAATCTGTGATCTGTTAATTGTTCTTTATATCATTCCAGGAATTCAGTGTTCCAGAGCTCTAGGATTTGATTTGAGAATACAATTTTCAAGAACTAAGGGCACTTAAAAAAAAAATTATTTTTAAAAAAACTTATTTTTTGTTCAATATTCATTTTGCATCAAAAAAGGGCACCGCAGACAAGGGTTGGGCAAGGTGCCTAGCTGAAACACTTGAGAAATGGGCTTTTAAAACTGTCATTTCATAACCAGATAACAAGGAATGCAATTTATTCACAAAATAATGGGAAAATATATTATTAAGAAAGGAATGAACAGAATATGACATAAGTGATAAGCATAAATGCCATAATTAATCTGTTGTCTTCAAAGCAATCTAGTTACAAAACACTATTACAACGAGATACAGGAAATTATTATCCCCAGAAGATGACGCGACATTAGTGGAAATTAACTTTCCTTTCTCAGTGTGAATTATGAAAGCACAAGTCCAGAAAAGCCACCATTTAATTTAGAAAGAAACACTTCATTACTATAATAACCACAGATTACAAAGTTTCCAAATAAAGAAACAGGTGAAAACAGAAACAAGGTCAGCAGAAAGTTGAGACATAGATCTACAATTAACTTCTTCTTGGTCACATCACCAAGTCCAAGTAAATAATAAATAATAATTATATTCTAACCTGACTTAAACAGGCTAAACGTACTATTGACATTGCACGTCAATGTATGACCTAGTATCAGCAGATAGGATAACTTATTATACTGTTTATATGTACATACTGGCCTACAGCTGTGACTAAAAATTACTGAAAATGTTTCCCTTTTTACCATTCAGTACTTTATGAGCGTTTTTATTGAATGTTCATATCAACTCTTAATTACTTTTCCATACACGTCTGCATTTTGCAATACTGATGATACAGCACAACATTAACTTGTTAGTAACTTCATTAACATTATCAATTGACACATGATTGATCAAGAAAATTTTAGTAAATAAATAAAGTGGCGTATTTAGGGGGGGCATTGGGCCATGGCCCCCCCCCCCAGGCCCAAAATTAACGTGGGAAAGATAGGAAAAGCCGCTAAACGTCCCGTATTGACCCCATGTTATGACAACCCACCCCCCCGAGCCATTTCTAGATATGCCCCTGAATAAATATGTGACAAAGCAATATAATAAACTATGAGATTGAAGGAATAATGTCCCTTGTCAGCCACTGATTATAACACAATGCAACATAATTATTCTGAGATGATGTCATCTAAAAATTAAAATTTCTTTTACGTCAACCAGTCATCAATGCGAGAAAGTCTGATGGCAATGCCTTGACGTCGCTCACCATGAGTTTTTAGCAATAAATTAACCACTTCATAAACTTGGAAAATTGTTAAGTTTAATTGTTAAACAGCTGTTATTAAACAGGACAGAATCGTATCTCTCTGTGTAATGGGTGTGAAGCGACTGATATTAAAGATTGGCAATCAACAAATGATCTTTCGATAGGAAAATTGTCTCATTTTCATTAAGAATACACTTAACAGAACAAGGGATTGGTATCATTATCAAAAACGTCTATATCATACAATTTCAAAATGACATTGCCTGACGCATGTATTGAGAGGACAACAGATCATTGTTTTCAATTAATAATCATTTTATACAATACATGAAATGAACTAAAATTTATGAAGAAACTTTCATGCAAAACAACCAGATCTCCACACTTCTAACAAATGTCATCTACGTGTGGAGATTTCATTACGATGCACCGAAGTTTCTTTTGTGCTGCTTTTCCATTCAATAATACTTGAACATCAAGAATGCAAATAAATTTGTGAAACAATCAGACCTGAACGTAGCACAAAAAATTATCAATTTTACTGTCGATTTTAACTTTTTCAGAATAATTAGAGTACACCTTTTCTTCATTTGGAGTGCTTTGAATCATCTAAGTGTAATCCTCATTCATCAGGACTTGACAATAACTAAAAACATGACAATATGGAAGACACTAACCTGGTAAGGCAGATATAAAATCGCGTTGGAGCATGGGTTTAAGGAAGGTGTTGACCTGTCCATGTTGGTAGTGGCACATGTGGGCCAGCAGATCCTCCACAAACTCAACCTGCTCATTTTCTGACCAGTTGGAAAACAACTGCATACACGTATTCTTCTCCTCCTCGAATCCCTCTGAGGATTCACTTTTGATGTTCTCATTCTTACTCTGGACAAGCGCTGCACTTTCAGCCTGCAAATAATTCAATTTGAGAAATTAAGAAGTCAGCAATCTATTTATTTTTAGTACAGCCCGATATTCAATATTATCATCAAATGACAGACACTAAATTGACAGTAACATCTCATGGCCTTTGGTTGTTTCCTATTTCAACGAACTTTACTTAACACTAAAGCCAATAACCATCTTCATATTTATAATTAAGTGAACATCTTTTAATCCAGTTTGGTTATTACATCTTGTCTCTCAAGTTAGGCCTACTACATGACGTAAGTCCAGTCTGTCCAGAAAAGATACAATGATAAGCATATGATAAGGCTAGGGAATACAGCCATAGTCATCCATCAAAACACAAGACAGGAGTTAATTGGCTTTGGATAATCCAGCAATTGCAATTAGACGCTGATTAGCTTTGGATGCAATCTCATTTTGTCAAGAGTCAAGACTGATATGGTTGCAGAGCTCTGTCATTGTTTGAAGGGGAGGGAATCCAAGATTTGAATATCTTTAATATGGGAGACAGCAACTGCCACAGATTAGATGTTGGAATGATAAAATGGCATAACTGCCTTCGTCTACAAGTGGCTTTTAAATTGAATAAAAGACAATGGCTAGGCCGATGTTGTACAAACACGAGACATTAAGGATGACAATAATTCAAGAAATGCCTTTTGGAACCAATTAATTATTAAGCTAACCATGAAAATAAACTCACTGCCAGCACTGGGGCATTTCGGTTCCAGTTTAATTTGGCTACAACAGTTACAAATCGAACAGGGCCAGAAAGGCGTCTTGTTATTTCTTTTTCTTCAAATGAATCCATATCAGACAACTGACATCAGCCTTTAATGTTTGGAAAGAGGATTTCCCTGGTTACTCAGAACATCTTTAAATTAATGATGTCAGGTATGAGTCACATGAAATTAAAGGGCTAAAATTCTTCGCCATCCTGTTCAATTCCAAAGCTGTGTTATCAGTCACAAAGACAGACAGTAAGAACAGCCCAAGTCCAGCTAACCAACACACAAAACAGCTTTAAGTAAGAAGTGCTGATTGAATAGAAAATGATGACATTGACAAGAAAATAAGCAAAAGGCTGGTGGTTCACTTGACAGGTGTGAAATACCCAAGTCAACTGTCAAAATACTGGCAACAATTGAAGGCAAAATCAAAATCTTCCACAAATACAGACAGAATGAAATTTACAGAATCCGATTAAACTAATTCTATTGGTTAATTCCACACCATAATATTCGTTCGAGAGAATGACCGTGGAGAGAAATTCACACATAAATTGTTGGAAATTTGACGTTACACACAAAAGATGGCGTCAGAAAAGCAAATGGTCAAAATTACGGTTATCTTTACTCGACTTGTGTGGGTTTAATTTGCGACTCACCCTTTTGATATCTTGTCCCTTCTCAATGACCAGGTTTGTCTCCATTGAGGAGTCCAAGGAACTCATGGTGAAGCCCGATCTGGGACGAAATTATTGAAAAAACTTGGAGCACCTTTCTACTCCCTGCAAAACGGCAAGTATTCCGAGCGACCGATTTCTACATGACGTCATATCCGTCATTTCCGTCTACAATAAACTAGTTTTTGATAAAAAGAAATATTTACATTGACATAAAAATCGTTTACTTCTAAATTATTCCGAATGACCTGTAAATGAAGCTAAATTTCGTTCTATTTAAAATAAATAATTTTCCTATCACCCATGATCCTCCAGGAAACATGGCGGCTTTCTGCGATGCAAATATTTTGTGGTCTCCCAACCAAAATTTGTTAAAACAGAAGGTTGAAACTGCTATAAAATGTAAGTAATATACATTTTTGAAAGATGGTGGTGTTGTTCTTCAAGTTTAGTTGGTAATTTGGATGACACGCCCGTGTTATTGGCGCAGACACTGGTAGAACAGGCATTGTTTACATTTTTTTGACAACCACGTGGCTGTCAGTGAGTGTCAGTGTCACTGTTGCAAGTGTCAGAATTAACATCAGTGCTCATAACTCAATACACAACTTTATGACACGTTCTGTCAACATCACTGTCTTCAGGGTAGAAAAAATACGACAATCTAACCAGTCCAATTGAGAATTGCGAATCAGTCCTCCTGGGGGAGGGTTTGCTTGGTTGTAGCGTGCTGGGCTGCCAATCGCTGGGTGACTCACTACATAATCTTTGGTCCAGGGTTCGAATTGAGCCCTTGCCAGGTTACCTGGGCCTACGTTGGCTTTGGATGGAATTTTCAATCATGCTTTGCCTCATTGCCGTGTCCTCCTCCTGTCATTAATGACGCTTAATTATAGCCTATACCGTTGCATGGCCTACCAAGTGCATAAATAATGGATGTAAATCTCCAATCATCAATCCATCAACCCCCCTGGACACTGCCTCAGTGC
The DNA here is from genome assembly GCA_026936325.1 of Platynereis dumerilii. Lineage (NCBI taxonomy): Eukaryota > Metazoa > Annelida > Polychaeta > Phyllodocida > Nereididae > Platynereis > Platynereis dumerilii. The sequence goes on along the minus strand of JAPTHN010000005.1, from coordinate 70,064,300 downwards.
ACTGTACCCTCTGGACACTATACTCCCTCTGCTCCCAATGGACTCTGCTCCCTCTTGACACTGCTCCCTATAGACACTGCTCCCTCTGACACTGCTCCCTATGGACACTACTCCCTCTTGACAGTGCTCCCTCTGGACACTGCTCCCTCTTGACACTGCTCCCTCTTGACACTGCTCCCTCTGGACACTGCTCCCTCTTGACACTGCTCCCTCTTGACACTGCTCCCTCTGGACACTGCTCCCTCTGGACACTGCTCCCTCTTGACACTGCTCCCTCTGGACACTGCTCCCTCTAGGCACTGCTCCCTCTTGACACTGCTCCCTATAGACACTGCTCCCTCTGAACACTGCTCCCTCTGAACACTGCTCCCTCTGTAAACTGCTCCCTCTTGACACTGCTCCTTCTGTACACTGCTCCCTCTGGACACTGCTCCCTCTTGACACTGCTCCCTCTGGACAATGCTCCCTATAGACACTGCTCCCTCTTGACACTGCTCCCTATAGACACTGCTCCCTATGGACACTGCTCCCTATGGACACTGCTCCCTCTAGACACTGCTCCCTCTTGACACTGCTCCCACTGTACACTGCTCTCTTAGGACACTGCTCCCTCTGGACACTGCTCTCTTAGGACACTGCTCCCTCTAGACACTGCTCCCTCTTGACACTGCTCCCTATAGACACTGCTCCCTATGGACACTGCTCCCTCTTGACACTGCTCCCTCTAGACACTGCTCCCTATGGACACTGCTCCCTCTAGACACTGCTCCCTCTGGACACTGCTCCCTCTGGACACTGCTCCCTATGGACACTGCTCCCTCTAGACACTGCTCCCTCTGGACACTGCTCCCTCTGTAAACTGCTCTCTTAGGACACTGCTCCCTCTAGACACTGCTCCCTCTTGACACTGCTCCCTATAGACACTGCTCCCTATGGACACTGCTCCCTCTGTACACTGCTCCCTATGGACACTGCTCCCTCTGGACACTGCTCCCTCTGTACACTGCTCTCTTAGGACACTGCTCCCTCTAGACACTGCTCCCACTGTACACTGCTCTCTTAGGACACTGCTCCCTCTAGACACTGCTCCCTCTTGACACTGCTCCCTATAGACACTGCTCCCTATGGACACTGCTCCCTCTTGACACTGCTCCCTATGGACACTGCTCCCTCTTGACACTGCTCCCTATAGACACTGCTCCCTCTTGACACTGCTCCCTATGGACACTGCTCCCTCTAGACACTGCTCCCTCTTGACACTGCTCCCTATGGACACTGCTCCCTATGGACACTGCTCCCTCTAGACACTGCTCCCTCTTGACACTGCTCCCACTGTACACTGCTCTCTTAGGACACTGCTCCCTCTGGACACTGCTCCCTCTTGACACTGCTCCCTCTGGACACTGCTCCCTCTGTACACTGCTCCCACTGTACACTGCTCTCTTAGGACACTGATCCCTCTGGACACTGCTCCCTCTTGACAATGCTCCCTATAGACACTGCTCCCTCTTGACAATGCTCCCTATAGACACTGCTCCCTCTAGACACTGCTCCCTATGGACACTGCTCCCTCTAGACACTGCTCCCTCTGGACACTGCTCCCTCTGTACACTGCTCCCACTGTACACTGCTCTCTTAGGACACTGCTCCCTCTGGACACTGCTCCCTCTGGACACTGCTCTTTCTGTTCACTGCTCCGTCTGGACAGTACTCCCTCTGCACACTGCTCCCTATTGACACTGATCCCTTTGGACACTGCTCCCTCGGTACACTGCCAGGGTCAAATATAAGCAAAAAGTGTTACTCGTCAACGGACTAGTACCATTCAAAAGTTACTCGTCCTCCCAAAAGTTTACTCGTCCTGAAATTCATCATCAAGATTTGCAACGTTTCGTCCAAAATGCAATGTTGACACACTCGGTAGGCCTATATAATTATAATTTGAAAACAATGGTTCAATGTTGACAAGAGTTTGTTGTTCAAACCTCTATGTTTATTAATTATCACTGTCACTATTAATGACTATAAAATCAAACAAAAGCACAGTGCAATAGCATCGTCCATGCTGCATATTTTAGCTCTTGAAATGCAACAGCCTGAATATTTATCTGTTGATAGATTTAATAGGCAGTTCATTTATGATCAATGATTGACTATGTTTAACTCCCTCCACATGGTTCTGGATGATGTGCCTCTTCAGAGACGGGATATCCATTTATAGGAAGAAGACGAGTTGCAGTTGGGTGCCTTCTAGTACTGGGGAATTTCATTCACTGAAGATAAAAATTCAAGTACAGAGGAACTATGGTGTCATTCCAGAATGAGGCTGTATTGTCCCAGAGTGAGGCACAAGTTAATCATATCAGACTGAGGTTGCCAGACGTTGTCTGTCAGCTTCTGTCTGGAATGAACTATTTTGTTATGTTGTGTCAATGCTGTTTATCATGTGAATGAAGTAACAACATTTCCCTTTGAAGTTGGTCGTCTGACGGACAAGTAATCAAGTGAAGTTACTCGTCCTCCTATAATTTTACTCGTCTGAGACGAGCGGACGAGTACTTATCTTTGACCCTGTACACTGCTCCCTCTGTACACTGCTCCCTTTGGACACTGCCCTCTCCTATGCACTGCTCCCTATGTACACTGCTCCCTTAAGACACTGCTCCCTTTGGACAATGCCCTCTCCTATACACTGCTCTTTCTATCTATCTCTCTATCTATTTTCAGTGGGATTTGACATTATTGTCTCCAATTATGAGATGTCCGATTTGCAGACTAGTAGAAAACCCAAGAAAAACAAGGCAAGTGATTAACTTATTACTTTAAATATTATTAAATTCTTGACAGGCCAGTTTTTAGTCTGGCTCACCAGGCTAATTCAGGAGTAATGGTCTGAAAATATTGTCTGTCAACTCTACTGTTCAATAACTATAGGTTCAATATATCTGTTTTTGTGTTTTATTGGTTTGTTAGGGTAGCTAGATGTATGGAAATTACTTCTTTTTTTTTCAATTTTCAAAAAAAATTTTTTTTTTCAATTACACTTTTTTTTTTTTCCCAAAAGAGGAAATCGGGCAACTTCTGTTTTTCAAATTTAAACAAGGAGGAAATTGGGCGACTTCAAGATTTGAAAAAATCGAACACATTCTTTTCGGTGTTATTTGGAATTTTGGATATTATTTTGTACATGGAACAACTACAATAACAACACTTCACTTGCCGCAATTCAGAACCACCTTTCTCTGCTAATTCCAAACCATAATGAAGACTTAACTATTTCACCAGCAATGCTGCATATTTTATTTTGCCGTCATCACTGCCACTTGAGCCAGGCTTTGAATCCACGGATTCTTGTTGCATAATTTAATGTGTAATATTCTTGATAGTTTTACTTTCAAGAGATTGAGTTTTGTGTCCAGTGGAAATGACCATTTGGAACCTATCTTTTGTTTTGATAGGGAGATGAGGCTGTGACAATGAAAAGGGCTGCTGAAGTGCGGATTCCTCAGGAGTGGTTACAAGTATCTGGTCCTGGCAGAAAGATGAAACAATACACAAGATGCACCGCTCTTTTGACGGATCCTGCACAAACAAATAAAATTCAGGTTAGTTTTTGTCGGTGCTATTTTTCACTGCATTATTTATTATTATAATAATAAAATCTTTAAAATTAATATTAAACTTATTTCTTTACTTTCCATTTCAGAATGCACCAGAATTTCAAGAGTATGACATCATTGCTGTCGCCCCAACCAATGAAAAAACATTCATGGTAGGTCTACCTGTCTTCAAGTCAAATTTGCAAATGGCTCAATCGTTTGGCCATCTTCTAAGCCGCGCCTCAAGAGTCGAGTACTCTGCCAAGTGCAATCCAATTGAAGCCTAGATGTTGCTGTAAAACAATCCAATTCATGCGTGAAGCAGGGGCATGCTTGAGCTAATTGCAATATGATTTCATAACGTCATAATAATCAGACCCATTTAAATAGATTACTAGCACTGTTAGGTAGACCCAGCCTTCTTGTTGATGGTCGGATTATTTATCTGGTATTTATTAAATTCCAGCTTGCATGTGGAACACTTGAAGCAGATATTATAAGTCTAGACCTCTCCAAAAAGATGAACTTTACGTTGAAACGGTCCCAGGTCAATTTAGTGAGTATGATCTTTATTGTATGATTAATTCATTGTTATCATAATTGATGTCTTCAATTCTTTAAGTTTCACAAATTTTTAAAACTAAAGAATACCTTATATGGAAATTAAATTATGTGTATTTTCAATATAATTTATAATTATTTATTTCAGGCAATTTCAAGAGGAATTCATTTTGAAATCTGCTATTCTCCAGCAATAAGAGATTCTACCATGCGACGGTGTGTCATTTCCAATGCCATCAACCTGATCAGTATATGCAAAGGAAAGGTGCGTCAGTTTTTCATCGGCTGATCTTTGAAATAAATCACTGGCATATTGCTTGATGCGCTCAGGTCGTTAAAATATTGCTTGTATTTTCAAGATAATTAAAACCTTTTGCACCTTAAAATTGCAGCCAAATTGCAAGAGTCTCTACAAATAAAATTGAATGATTGTAGACATTAGCCTATGAATGATTGGGTTTTGTTTTGTGACTCCTTTGTGGCTATTGCCAAAATTATTGATAAAAAAAAGATCATGCAGAACTGGAAAAACAAAACAAAATATTTGTTTCTTTTTGCAGGGTGTAATAATATCAAGTTCATGTGAAAGGGTAAGTACTATGCATCGATTTAGAACCCTACTTGCATGAAAGATTTGTATTCTTTGCTTTCAAAAAATCATTATTTTAAGTCATATATATTAAACTTTATTTTGCAGGCAATTGAAGTCAGAAGTCCTTATGATGCATCTAACCTGTATCCTTGTTTTAGCAAATGTTTCATTTCGTTCAAAATTTAAAAAAAATGCATAGCAGGTAAAGGCCTCAAAATATCTCAATAGGTCACATGCTTGCAGTTTGTCGTATTATATTTTGGAGTATAAAGGTCTTAAACAGTTAAAAAATTCTTCGGGTAATGATTCAATCCAGTGTTCCAAGTGTTCCTTGACAGTGCCAGAGGGTTACTCTTCGGCATGAGTCAGCAACATGTCAAAGCGGCCGTGACTATCAACTGTAGGAGCATGTTATTGCATGCAAGTAAGTATTACAACTTCTTATTTTTAGTTTATTATGTAAAATTGTCTAAAAAATTAAGTAATCCACTTTGTTTCATTCAAATTTGCCTCTAAATAGCCCACACTGGTGCTGATAAAACACAAACTCTCTCACTCTTTCGTTCAAATGCAGTTTGCCTACAAGCTCCTATATTTGGAAGTCACTATCACTGTAATGATTCACTTATGAATTCTGGAGAAAATATTTGTCATATATGCGACTCAATTGACAATGGATAGACACTTCATCTTGACAGCAATGGGCTATACAGCATATCACGAAAACTTAAGTTAAAAGTTCAACTTTAACAATTTTAGAAAGTCTATCAGTTGTTTTAAATTAAGGTCCAACTTTTCTTTGGATGTGTGAAATATGTTTAGTATGTTTTGACAAGTTGACTTGGAATAAAACTGAATATTTCTCCGTTTTTCCAGAATCCCGAAAGACAGCGAACACCGTGATGTCCTTGGATCGAACTAGCGACCTTGAAAAAACGGAAGAAGAGGTCAACAAACCTATCGCCAAGAAAGAAACGGAAGTCAAAGAAATGGAAGCAAGTGAACAGTTGTCAAGGAAACGGCCAGCCAATGAGGAGGCGTCACCCAAGAAGAAGAATAAGAAGAAAAAGAAAACGTAATTGTTTGAATTTTAACAGACTTTTGATACTACTTGAATGAAAAATTGTAAAACTACTTCAGATATTTCAAATTCGAAGTATTTGTCTTCTGTTATGAATGATTGCAATTCAATAAAGCCGTTAGTGATATTTTGGAAATATATGTAACAAGTTATTTTTTCTAGTGGAATTAAACGTCTACCCACAACATAATTTGACTCGAAGAGCCTTCAGAGACCATCCACTCTCCTTCCTCAGTTCTAAGTGTGGATGTTGTTGTCTCATGACGAGGTGTTGTATTTGTCACGTGACAAGGTGTTATTTTTTAATGGAGGTGTATATGGTTACACATGTCACTCAGAAAGTGAATTATATTTCTTTAATTTAGATCTACAAGCTCATTCTGGTCTTTAGATATCACTAAATTGTGTTCTTGTTTAATGTACAAGAGGCTTTTGAAACTTGACGAACATTATGTGGCCCAAAGGTGAGGGCATATGATAGGGAGATTGGTCTGCAGCCCTCTGAGACAAGTTCATTCCATTAACAAAGGTTGATTGAAGAGATGAGAAAGTTGGGAGTCCACAACAGGATCCTCCATGTAGAGACACTCGTACAAGGGTCAGCAATTTTAAAACTACTGGTCTTAATTGAATGGTGTCCAGCAAGGTTTGAATGGTGTCCAGCAAGGTTTGAATGGTGTCCAGCAAGGTTTGAATGGTGTCCAGCAAGGTTTGAATGGTGTCCAGCAAGGTTTGAATGGTGTCCAGCAAGGTTGTTGCGCATCAGAGAGAGGCCACTTTCAATAAATTACAGAGAAATTTCAAATGAAATAGGTTTTATCTTCTTGCTCCTCGATTAAATGCAAAAAAAAATATAATTAATATATATGAGGTTCCCAGGAATATCCCTAGACAACACATCACTCCATTGTGCTTCTCATTGATGAAGCAAATTCCTTAAATTATCTTAGCTGTTAACTAAGCAAGAAAGTCACGACACTTAGCAAGAAATAAAACAAATGAGATTAATATCTGTTCACTGGTTTATTACCTGAAGGTGTCTGGTCGTAGACTACACTGCAATCAGCATATCAATTCACATTTTAGCAGTACATTGAAATGTTGGCACAGTTTTAAATTTCACTCACTTGTGTCATGATCATGCATTGCCATTTATCAAATTGCCAATACGCAATTTAATACTCAGTACATTTATCATTATACACTATTACAGCCAAACAAACTTGGAATTTACGAAGCATTTCAAGATTTGCCTTTAAGGAATAATCGCTCAGCCCACCTATTGTACTCAATACAATTTCATAGGTCTGATCTTGTGGAAATTAAATTTCAAATTATTACAATTTATAAGTACCATGTTCACCACATGTTCAATTGTTCATACATCAGTGACTGCAATCGAGTAATACTCTATACTGCATACAACATCCAATAATACCAAAACAAAGTTGCTGAAGCTAGTGTTATGTGCACAAACTGAATAAGTGACAAGGAAAGCAGCTATACAGACTTACTCGCATTAATTCAGAATCCAAACCTTTATCCGACAGGTCTATTTATATTTATATTCAATATCAAAATGTACATTTCCTCAAATTTGTCAGGAACTTAAAAATTAATATATTAAATTTGAATAATGCTTTCTATAATTGTAAAGACATATTATTGTAAAGACACATTTCCAATGCACATTTTAAAATTACCCAATTAAAAATGGCTAAATTCACGTCACAATTAACATATCTCGAACCTCAAAAATGAGGAAAACCTCAAGCAGGATAGCTTCATGACATCTTATTATTCCATATAAACTAATATATATATTAAACTATAATTGTTAAATTACTATTAAGTATTACCAAGTCATGTAATTTTACATTGCATAAATTTAAATTGATAGCTTTCCAACTTCAGAGCTAAAAATTGCTCAGATCTAATCAAGCTAATAAAATTGTGCAAGTCTACAGACACGTCGTCAAAATTGGATTAGGAATCTGAGACTAACAAGATTTTCTTGTGGATTGCATTGATTTTTGTTCATAATTTTAAGTTAACTGAATAAATTAAATTAAGACCAAAATTTCAAAAAATAATACAACAAAACAACATGAAGGGCCAAACTGGTACAACAAATTTACAAACAAGGAAAAATAAATAATACATTCAGAATTTAAGACAGACAGACCATGATTTTCCACACATAATCATCATGTCCTGTCATAAGGAGAGATGGAAAATATGAACCATAAAACTGGTTTCACTTTAACTTCTCACTTGAGCCCAATATCCTCTATAATGTGTAATATACCACACACGATATTAATTTTTTTTTCAATTTCATTTGTTATATAATTCTACCTTTTATGATTGTGACATCAATATGTAGTTATATAATCAACAAAGTTGTGGTTATTGATCATCTATACATGTACTTTACCAATTTACTTTAATGTTGATCACAAAAAATAGTCCATGCTGTTTTTTTTTGTATGTCATGTTGCTCAAGTATTCTTTACCCTTGAAAATACCTGAATAGACAAGTTTTGAAAGATTATAACCATTCACATACTTGCTGACACCTACAGTTCATGATTTTGAGGTTACTCTCATCAATTGACTACTTAAAAGTAGTGTAAAATTGCTCCCTAATAATGAAGTCAATCGGGCCATATACTACTCAATTATATATATAAAATACAATGGTAAAATTATTCACTTTTTCTTCTCTGACAAAATAACAGGTATTACGTAAATTTCAAATAGATGCTTCGTATTATAACTAACTCAATAATTAGGAAAACATTGTAAAATAACTATATACACAAGCAGTTTTAAGATGTACGTCCACTACTCACTTTTTCGAGAAAAACGGGTTTAAAATATTAACGTATCAAAACAAATATTATTAACAAAATACAATATATATATACATAATATCTATAACAACGTGCTTCATACAAAACATACAGGATATTTTACAAAAGTGCAAAAACATGCACAAAAATAGTAAAGTCTGATGCAGACCTCACAATAATTTACACCTTTCACAGAATATTACTAATACTCCGTGAACTTCTTTACTTGAAATGGGTTTAATTACTTCTCCTAAGCACCCAATAAGTCCATGCAAAAATGCATTTAATATACATGTACAGTTTTAACATACATGTACAGTTTTCTATATATATTTACATAAATTACACACAAATGTATAATCTTATGTACTCCCAACATTAAAATCAGGATTTTTTCAAACGTAAATCAACATAGCATTGCTCATAAATATAATTGGTCTTCATTGCATTACACAAAAGAATTACATCACATCACGAGTCAGTACTGACTCAGTTGCAATACTTCTGGTCTGGTAACTAATTTGAAATAATCAAATTAGATAATCTGGTACATTCATGCGTATAACAGCAAATTTTTAAACATTATTACGAAGCTCTTTAAAGGTACCAGTCATGGTTTATATTTCACATTTGCTACAACTTTGACATCAAAAATAAAATCGAAAGTAACTGGAAATTGCTCATTTAATCTACCAATGCTAGTGCTCTTAAAAATAAGTTAATAGACTAAGAACTATGGATTTAATTGTAGAATTCTAACTTTAGGCCACACATAATTGATTCTTAGCTTCGCGGACCTGCCGACACAATAGGTTTCCTACCGATGGAAAAAAAAATTGTTTTTTTTGGACATTATAAAAATTTTTTTCACCTTTTTTTTTGTCAACCGACCCTAGAAAAAGTGCCTTGAGAGGATCTGAGACGCTAAAGATCGATTATGAGTGGCCTAATGAACCAATATACATTTAACTGGAACAAAGATAACCATAATAGAATGCTCAGAAGCTTTTCAACTAACAGATTTTAAGTGAACTGCACATTCATAACTTAAATCTAACATGGATTTTTGTGGATATCCAAAACTTACTTATCACTAGAGTAGTTCAATAGTCCCTTTCTCAAACCATAGAGATTTTGTCTAAATATTATCAGTGAGTGTTAATATTACTTCGTAATTACATTCTTAATTTGTTAATGTTGCCAACCATAGGTGGAATGATTTAACAATATGATAATTTAGGTGGCTACTTAATTGGGTTAAAACAGGACCAATTTTCCCCAAAACTACTAATTTATATTGAAGTAAAAGGTAAAGGGCTGTGTTATAGTGTGTCAATGGGGTGGCCATTGAAATTCCTGTTGGCATCACAATTAATTTCCAAACGGGCCCAGTTTACCATCTGAACATCCAGTTTAGACTGATACTGTGAAATATTTTATAAGGTAACAAATAGTTCAGTTAAGACTTGCAACACATAAAAATTGAATACAACATATCACTCACTCTAATTAATTACTAATCAGAGAATATGTACATAATAAACCCTATTTTCTGGTGAAGATCACCAAATATCTGGAGGTATAAAGTTAACATTCTATCAACATTAACACATGCCTATAAATACACATGCTTAACTTGCATCTCTTCTCTAACATTTTCCGTCTCAATTATTTTTTAGCCAGGACACCCTCCTGTCAATATACATTTGAAGTTTCTAAAGTCTAAACATCTGGCAAAATGCACTTTTCGAGGGGGCCGGGAGGACTGACTCTACTGGAGCATACACATTAGCCTAGCAGAAAATATCACTCCCCCCCCCCCCCCAGACAATTTTTGGGAGATTTCAGACCAATTTTTGCTTTTTTGACCATATTTAAACGTTAAATTCAGTTCCGAGGCCCTCCCCTTCATAGAAATCTCTGTTACTAACATTTCATAAGACCCAAAACTAGGGTTAGTGCCCCCTTCCAATCCCCTACTGGCAATTTTACTTTCCCTGTTATTCTTTGACATTATCATTAAATGTATAAACTAAAATCATTTTACTGAGCAGTCATTGCGTATGTCAGACACCATAATATAACTATATGTTCTGCTGATGTTCCTGTAGTTGCGTAGTTCTATTTCTTACCCACATTCATTAGTTGCGACTAATGGTAAATAATATTCTGTTACAAATATAATGTAAATATATGTTTATATATATGCAGTATAATTTTCTATGCTTTGCTTCACTCTATGTCCAAAGACAAAGGGATATTCTAGAAATCACCATCTTCAATCCCTGAATATTATTATTACTGGCCTAAACTTGTTTTTTTACCCTAATTGAATTTTCAGTATCTCAGTGTCTAATCTCTTAAAAGAATTAAAGTTTCTACCTGAAGGACTTCCACAATCTGACATTGAGTTCTATAGATATTTTTACTTTTCAATATTTTAAATTTTCTTTTATACTTAAATGTTACTAATAATTTTCCTCTTAAATGACAAACCCTATAACTTCTTTGCAAGGACGACCATATCATCAGGCGAATCTTCATCAGTTACGTCTTCAAATCCAAGATTAATGTGCCCGGCTATGGTATTGATGTGGTCCGCACTACACACTGTATGAACCCCAATAACGGAAGCCTTCTTCAATTTGCGGGCGATGATACTCAAGCAGCGGTGGGGCACAGTCCGGTCAGTCAAGCGTGAAGAGATGTAGGCCATGTGAACGAACCCTGGATATGTTTCGCTCAATTTCTCCGGTAGAGGGCGCAAGCTGCTGTGGAACGTCGCAATTAACTCCTGTGTACCAAAAAGACATAACTTGTTCAGCATTCAACCAAGGTTGATGAAGGATGGGATTGGGGCTTTACATCCTGAATTTTAAACACTTGGTAAGCTAATTAGGACAGGAGCATTCAATCAAGGACACCATCCGCTCTCATACAATGTAGATGTCAGCACCTTCCACTGAAGACTCCCTGGGGACAAAATCTTTATTATCTCGTTTCAAGCCTTCAGGGTCTGCCAAAACATGTATGGCTGAACCATCCTATCATATTAGAATACACAAGCTCTCGCAGGTCTCAAAGAAGGGTGGGCCACAACACCAGAGACGATCCATTACAGTTCTCAAAGATGGGATACACACTTGTCAATACTCGTAATAGTCTCGTATGTGTGTGCAGTTAATTTCTAACACCCGTCTGCTTTTATAAATGTCCCTTCATGCATCAGACGTGAAGCATAAGTATTCATGGAAACCATGACCATTTGTAATTGATAAGTTAAATCCATTATTTTCACCAGGTTTTCAGCTACATGAAATTGAAACTATCAAAATATCATACAAACCTGAGAGGGACTGAGGTTATCGGCATCAGGAGAGACGTCAGAAGGCATGGGGTACTTCTTCCTCATCTGAGGAACCCACTCTTTAGACCACCTGTCCTGGTAGACCTTGATGTCGGGGGTGGTGAGTGCATAGCCACATACTCCGCATTCATCTTCAACCACCATGCAGAACTCCGGGCTTATCATCAAGAGGCCTCCTAGTGCTCTGGAATTGAAAATTATCATACTTAGGGTGGATAGATGGATCAATGGGGCTTTAGGTCTTGCATTTATGCACTCTTCTTCTTCTTGAATGGGTATCCCTCTCTGATACTAATTAGGCCTACTACAAAATAATCCTCAAGCAAATTATATTAAACTTTGATATAAAAGTCTAAAACGACTTACTCATCAGCAGTTAGTTCAGGTTGGTCGGGGAACATGTGAGATCCATCGAATCCATCGTCACAAGTCAGGCGGCTGATTTCATAGATTGCTTCCTGGAAAAATATTAAACTCACAATTTCAGTAAAACACAAGATGACAAGTTACAATACATGACATAACAATTCAGGTAGGAGAAAAACTTATTCTGGAAACAATAGTAGGTTTTGCTGGGGATACATATCCTGCTATTGAAAAACTGTATATTGAATTTATTCTTTGCAGCGAAACACTTTGTGAAAAAGTTTCATAAAAACAACTAGGCAAGATCACTTCAGTGTCTGTACCTATTAGGCCATATCCAGCCATTACCAGCCATTACTTAACAAGAAATCATTCCCAGCAATGACTAGGCCAAAATGTGAAAGAGTCCAATACCTTATCACAGTCCTCATAAGGCCGAATTGTGTAAACTTTTGCCGAGGCAACAGATCCTGAGCCCTGAAGTCGCGGGAAGATGTCGTTTTGGCCCTCAAATGGAAGAAGTCTCTGCAATACACAAAATTATTATGCCAATGAAGCATGGATAAAAGTTAAAACGCTCACCATCTTTGGAATAATCACCAGAGGAAATGAACAGGGTTTGAAATCAGCCTATGTTTCGTCTGTGGCCCAAAATCTGGAGGTGCTATGGATTCACCCACTCCCCTTGATTTCAAGCTATAAGTTCTTGTGAGTTCCAAATATGCCCTGTTGTCGAGGCAACATGAAACACTTATTCCACCGGTAACAAAATCAAACCCTCACTCTAAATTCAGATTGCAGTCCTCCTCTGTTGACCCATGGCTCCTGATCTCCACTTTGAAAAGGCTCACGGTCCGGCCGCCCAAGTCCTGTAGAGACAAGGATTTTAGCATTTAATTTGATTGAGAGAATCAATCCAATGGTTCAAGTCTCTTCTAGATCAAAAACAAAATTTTAAACCAAACAATGTTATTGCCAGTACAGTAAGAATACCCACCATTCCATTTGATATAAGAGTTGACCATGGAGAGAATACTTCGCATATCACTAATGTAGCAGTAGAGCTCATAGAGCAGCTCACGGTTGGGAATGTTGACAAGTTTATCCACCAATATGGCGACATCTTTGTGGTTGTCATGGTAACGCATGGCCCTTCCGAACCATTCTCTGGAGGATTCAGGCTGAAGGAAAAGTTAATTCATTTCTATTAATGAAGGAGTAAGAGCTAAAAAGTTTTCAAAATAATGGCATTGAGACTTGAAGTAAAGAGCAGCAAGAATAGACACCGGAATAATCTTGGGTCGAAAAGTCCTTGCTGATGTTATTTGACTGGTTCAAGAATCAAATCCTACTTCTAACATCAGATACTCATACATAATATTCCCTATCAAAAACACAACTTATCAGTATTCAGCATTAATGCATGGTTTGGGGAAGTTTTAAGAATCATATTTGCAGGGGTACGTATGACAATAATGATTACAAGGATTTAGATTGTTCCATCTTTTACTTTCAACTCTAGCACCTTTACGATATGTCGACTTCTAAAACCTAACTCACCTGTTCCCCAACAGGGGGCCCTCCAGGTCCTCTCCGACAGTTCTGTATCAAATTGAGATTATTGAGCGTCCAATGAGCATCACTCAGCATCATCATGGCTCGGGGTCCATACTCATAGGGTAAAAAGAAGAGATCACAAAGCAGCAGCAGGTCACGCACGTTCAACGTCTCTAGTTCTTCAACTTTACGATGAGGACCTGGCTTCCTGCCTGAAGATTCATTTTGTTTATCATCTGAAAGATGAACGTTTACTCCTTACAACTTGTGACAAAATTACTACAAATATTATTGCTTTTAAGAGACTCAGCATATTAGATAACATTATATTAGAGAATATTATTGCAATTGATCAGATAGATAGATATCATAATGGTAAGTGCAGCCCTCTATTAAAAGCCAGATTCATCATGCTAGATAAGTTTTAGTCTACATTTTTAAACCTCACAAAATTCTCTTTTGAGATCAGAAAGATGAGAATTTTCTAGCATTTAATAATAACTTCACTGTCACCACCATTTCAATTGATATCATTCAGACAAACCTTCAAATTACAAGACCGACTGAAATTGAAGAAACAGCACTTGCTCAATGGTAAATATGAGTATCATATTTTAAACAAAGATAGCTAAGTCTTTCACCCCTTACCAGTTTCCATAGCTTCATTATCACAGTTAGCATTTTCTACAACATCACTTTTCTCCTTGTTTTCTTGGGGAGTACTGTCTCCGTTTTTGCTTCCTTTCTCAGCCTCATCATCCGTTTCCATGGTAACAGAGTCCAGTTTTGAGAATTCTTCTAAGATCTTTGGGTGGGTCCCTGACAAATCAAAAAGTAGAATATCATTTTTCAACTCAAGAGAACACCATCATTTACAGAAAGTTGGAAAATTTTAATGGCCAAATAGAGATGGTAGGACTGGATAAACATCAAAGCTAATTGAATATCCTTTCATTCAATAAAACATCACATGACGTCTCGCAACTGGTTATAGATCAAGATTTCCCTTACCTTTGGGCTTGTAGAACTCTCCCAACCAGTCTGTTACCGCGGCAACAAGAGCCTGACCAGGAATGTAGCCCGGAGGTGGAGATTCGCATTCAGCTTCAGTTTCCGGAGAAGATTTACCGTCCTTCATTTCCACATCGTCAGCAGCAGGATTATCTATAAATTGACAAGAAATCGAAAGTTAGTTGTACAAATTTGATTTATTTGATTTTAATTTCTTGGTCATGAACCAGCATGTGGCACATGAAATTTGTGGTGAGCTGTCCACCTATGATACTCGGGGCAGAAATATTACCAGAAATGTGTCTGCACTGATATGAGACTGCTGGCAATAAAATATAATTAGCCCTGACCACCTCAGCAAAGCCATCAATGATTCAATTGAACACATTGCACCTATATCCAACAAAGGACCAAATTACTATGGAAAGTCAAAAGATGTCTGAAATTCTAGTATTAACCCATACAATAGCAGATAATTATTATGGCAGTTAAACAGTGTTTGACCTTAAAAACTGTACATGAACTTCTTTTAACCCTTACTGGACTGCTCATTCCCAAAAAAACAATCCTGTGCTTGTGACGTCATCAGGGACAACAGCAGATTTTAGGGACATAAATGTCCCTACAGGCAGTTAGCTGGGAATGCACATAAATGTCCCTTTAGTCTGGTAAGGGTTAAGTAAATAGCTTTGACAGAAACGGCAAAAAAACTTTAAAAGTGGAGAACAGAACTTCTTGCTCAAGGGATGAGACCCTGATGACGTTAATTTACGATAATACACAGATTTGATCAAGTTGCTAAGAATGCTACTAACCTGCTGACGTGAAGAACCGTGAGACAGTATCCTTGCTCCATTGCGCAAGAGTATGAAAGGCAACAAAGTTGACGTTGTATTCACAGTTAGGATTGGTCAAGACCCCTCGCAGGTCCACACGAACACTGGGGGGCCTTCCTTCGTATGGACCAAGGTAGAGGCGGGTCTGGTCGTAATCGTTGGCATGTAAGTTGTCCCAAATGACTGGTGGTCGCTGTAGGACGGTTCCCACTTCCTTCATTTCTTCAGCTTGCAGCCGGCGAGAGACAACCTTGTTACCTGAAGAGATATTTTAAAATGTGGAAGGATAACAGGAGACTAATTGCAATATTTTTATAAATTTATGATTAAGACACACAGATAGGTAGATATGGTAAGTGCAGCCCTCTAAGCCCAGTTCTGGGCACTCAAAAGGGTTGACTGATGAGACGGGAGAGTGTGGAACTCCTCAACATGTCACATATGTTTAAAATATGTGAGCTTACTTTTACCGTACTTTTACAGACACTTATCCAAGGGGCAGCCAATTTAACGTCATCCAAACGACATCCATCAATTTCCATCATTAATTATATTTCAGAGCAACGCAGGTTATATTTACAAGTCCTTCAAAGAAAATATAGTATCTGTCTTGTCTTTTATCTCCTTCTTTTCACTATTTCTGACATGTTTTACGCAAAAACAGGACTACAAAACAATGACTGACATCTATAACTATGAACTTAGCTCAAATTCAGCTCCAATTTAATCAATGGAACTTACCAGTCCACATGATATCAATATTCTTATCAAGGACTTCTCCAAGGGTTGTTAGATATTTGGATGACTTGACATCAGGACAAGCTCTGGTGGTACAGTATTCTGAAATTGGCAAAAATATAATCCAGATTATTTTAATTCTGATTCAGAATTTCTCAACACCATGAGACCTATTGACCTCAGTGTACACTAAAAATCACTTAAACAGTGTAATGGATAGTTATCAAGTGTACCCAACAAAACTCCCAACCACAAAACTGATCTGTGTTTTAATATGTATAATATATGGATGCTGCACAATTCCCAAGAGAACACAGTGCAATGACATCAAAAAATAAAATTATCTTTTTATGAGTTTTAAAATAACTTAAAGAATACCCAATTATTCAACAGACTATGAACAAACAATACAGAGCCATATGTGAACCTCAAAATAATAGATTGGAATTGAAAAAAAGTTTACCTGTGGGACAAAAGAGGAACGTCTGAATATTTGGTAACCGTTCATAGATGGCGTTGGTGAGTGCAGCTTGTGCTGCCCCTAGTGACCCGTATTTCTTTTCATCTTCTGGACGAAGATCTGTGTCAATGTCATCAAACAGCAGTGCAAAAGATTTGCAGCCAAATTTGGAAACCTGAAAGACAGACAGATAGACAGATAGATATGGTAAGTGCAACCCTCTGGTCTGGGCACTCAAGAGTGTGGATTGACGAGATGGGACAGAGAGCAGGAGTCCTCCTCATGTTATAGATTTATAGAGGATCTTTTACTTCCCCAGCAGAGAAAACAAAACTTCACAAAGAGAGACTTCTCATATTCTTCATATTTTCTTTTAACTCTTTCAAATACTGTCCCTTAAACTCCCTTTGATCACCATAAAACGGTGGTTCTTGAGAGTGGCTGACTCCATAGAAAGGCCAGTCCAGAGTTTGCAACATGTTTACAGCTTAAAATACAGATGTTCAGATTCAGAGTTATCACAAAAACAGAACACCAAATTTTACTTTGAGAAAGAGGGTATGAAAATCTGGGACTTCTCATAGAGGAATATTCAAATAATGTTTCCCTTTATCTTAAATAATTTAGCTATTCTCCGGACTATCAAAATCAAAGTACACACAAACCTGTTCAAGTTTTGCTTGTATTGTCTGCAGGTCTTCTTCCCGAGAGTATACCACATCCAGCCCAGGGGAGAGGGCGTACACAAAGTCTATTTCATTCTCAATAGCTGCCTTTATTATTAAGGTTAACTTGTCTGCAAAATTAGAGAAATTAATACAGCATGAATACATAAGTATTTCAAAATTATACATGTCATAGTTGAAATCTCTTATTGTCACAAAAAACTTTACATCACGGAAAAATAAAAGTCATCATGGGATTTCATCACCAGATTCAACACAGACACTCAACGAACTTGCATTTCAAAGATTTTTGATAACCTATTATTATCAGTGTATGAGCTTTTATGTATATAAAATGAATATACTTATTCTCATCAAAAAACTTTGCAGTCTTTACTAATTTCCAACTTTCCTAATTCTGGGTCATGTGACGGTACCTTGCCGTTTTCTTGACAATAAATCAATTACACGAAAATTATTGAAATACAAAATAAAAGTATCAATCCTTACCAGCCTCATCCTTTGTGTACAAGTGTCTCCAATACAAACGATGCTTATAATCATCTTTTGGGGCGTACAAATACGTTGTCATCCCCATCTTTTGCATTCTGAAAATGTTATTTGAAAATAAAAATTCATATTAACCATCCTTGAATTTAAAATATGTTTTTATAAATTGTTCATTTCACTTATTCAAGTTGGATTACTTAAATTTCTGTCAGTGTAAAAATGCAAAGACGAAGTAATGAAGAACCATTATATTTAGCCTCAGTCAGAGTCATAAAAGATTTTCAATGTCGACCACTCACTTGTAAAAAAGATCTTTCCTTTGGTCTGTTGTCCATGGTTTTCCATAAAACCCTAAAATCAAAATGCACAAAAAAGAAAAGATTTATCAGATACTTTCTCATTTTATTGATTATTTGTCATTGGCGATGATAGGTAAAATTCTGGATTCAGGTTTCACAAACCTTTGTGTTGGTTGAAACATTCATTTTTTAAAACACTTTGCAACCTTTTGATGTTGAATACCATGGAAAAATACACATTTTATTGCTGTCGTTCTGGTTCTTGACAGTTCAAGAACAAAATACTAGCATAAAGAAAATTCACTTGGATTGACCTAATTAGAAACCAATCCTCCAGAGGTGATGCCTCTTAAAGCTCTGGGTAGAGTATCTCCTTTCCTTCAGTGTCACTTTCTTATAACTGTTAAATTTCTTCATCAAGCACAATGCATATGTAAATTTAACACTACTATACGGCTCACTTTGTATGCATAGGACATGTCCTGATATTTCAAATAGTGTTACCAATGAGACCGAGAATTGTCGAGGAGTCTCAAGATTTTAATGACTCAGCATTTTTTTGTCTCGCTGAGCGATACTCGAGAATTGAAATGTTGATCATTGTTTGACATGGTGTTCATGTGTTTAATGTTTATAACCGTTACAAAGTATTAGTTTGTTGTTTTGTTTGGCCTGATATTATTGTTATTGTTTACTTGGTACATTGTTAAATTTAAATATCAGTTGATGATAATCCCCCTTGTAGTATACCTAATAAATGCTGAAGTTGAACTTGTACAAATGCTTTAAAATTGTATAATATCTAGACGTTTAGCTGTGATTTATAGGAAACAAAACACACAGATTACCATAAAACTACAAAAGATATCATAAAAGCTAAAAAATTTTATCTATTACATGATTAAATCTCTCTTATTTTATCATTGCGCCAATGGCAGGACAGTGTCCTAGATTCCTTGAGAAATTCTCGATTCTCGAGCGCTAGACCGTGACGATTCTGCGACTCGTTGGAAACACTAATTTCAATCTAACATGTTACAGTATTGTTACGGATGTGACCTGGACAGTGGATCTTCCTTGATATTGGTCAGGACTTGCCCTGATGCCAGCTGGGGGAGGCTGCAGCTCCCCTCCCCCAGCGATCGCTTGCCACTTGAAATCATTCTCAATCAGGTCTACATGGGTTATTTGTCTTTTCAGCGATTAAAAACAATTGGACTTCTAGTAGAGCTCAGTAGCAGCAATGCAAGGGGGGGAGGTGGTCGGTTTTGAGGGTGTGCAGCCAAAACGGCGATAAACCAGAACGGCTATTCCTATATTCACCATAACGGCGATGATAAATTTGACTAGAAAACAAGAAAGGCTATTGCGCTAATTTTTGGTGGAAATAGCTTGAAAACTTAGTAATTTTACTTTAACACTTTACTTTTTGTTACCCGGCATAGTGTCCGTTGTCAAAAAGATCATTTAGTTACGGTTTTTGTTACATTTTATCAAGTTTTACACATTTACTAAGTTTTAGCTACATTATAACATGTAAAATTAGACAACAAAAATGTTATGTTATTTTGCTACAAAGTAACAAATATCTTGGATGTGCACTTCTTTGCTACAAAGTAACACATATCAGACGTTTTTTTGTTGAAAGATACTTTCTAAGTTGATTTTTTAACTAAAATTGTCATCGCCGTTTTGGACTTCAATCATCGCCGTTTAGGTAAAGTCTGTAAATATATGAATAGCCGTTCTGGTTTATCGCCGTTTTGACTGGCAGTCGTTTTGAGGGGGGGGGGGGGACATGCCAATTTCTTAATCTGTATCTCTGCTGGCAGTGCTGTCTGGGCAAGAAACAATTGCTATTATCACAAAAATAGCACTGTACATACGCAATAAAGCAACCACAAAATCCATTTTCTTCTCAGCTATTAAATTACAATATATCCGCTAAACGCGGTGAAGTGACTCACAGAAGGAAAATGGATTGGAAATTGAGCTGAATTGACCTGGGAGATAGTGGCCAAAATTGGCAGCATTACCTTCACAAACCCCACACATGAAAGGTCTCTTAGGCTTGTCTCTGCTCTCATGGCTTTTTGCAGTTGTCATCTTAGATAATGCAAGAAAAACAGAGCTAGAACCGGCAAAAGCAACACATCTTCTTCACAAGATCTGTGCTCTGTCATTCACACAGGAAACGGAAGCAGAATTACAGCCAGGGCGCCACCTGCGAAATAAAATGAAATAGACTGTTAAAACTGTCCAATGTGTGCTGGGCGGCATAGGACAGTGGGGGATCTCTGTCTTGCTCTAGTGTTATTGGTCGGCAACTTTCGCGGGCTCTTTCGCGCCCTTGCAGCTGATAGGCTGATGCATAATGATATGCAGAAATAGGCCTCGATCATTGAGAATCAACAAACACGTGGTTCAGTTCAGTTGAGCCCCATTACTTATCAAACAATATAAAAAACGTTTTAATGGTGCAGTCATGTTGCATAGCATAGACCACGTCAATATCAACAATTCTCTGCCACTGTCAAGCCTAGGAAATCTTAGATGCAGTTGATTTCACGTTTTTGAAGAGTGCAGGACGCCATTTTGAATCTCAAAACATGTGGACAAAATCACTTGGCTCACACAAAGTTTTCAGAAAGTTACAAAAGCAATCAATGGTGTAGGAATGCTCTGAAACACTTGCCTTTCAAATCTGGACAATTCACTGGTAATGTCAAGTCCATATTATCCAAATTGCTATGGTATTTCCTAGAGCTGTTAACTTGTTGACATTGCGCCGATTATCGGCCGCTTCACTGTCATGATTAGATTTTGTTCATCCACCCTAAATTTAAATTTGGTAATCATTTCGAAGTTCAAAATATCGTGAAATCATGAAGTTTCAACTCCCCAATGCAGCAATGCATGGAACTTTGGGTATAACTTCATATTTCGCAAAGAATGCATTGATAATCCCGGGAACTATTTCTCAGTCCTTGAGTAGGAATCTCTAAAGCCTCGCTAATGACGTGTTCCACTTCCGTAGGGAATTCCCTGCAGATTTTATGACCCCCTACTGTCCTAATACCGCCACGATTGCCCCTGGCGGATGGACAGTGCAACAGTCTAAAAATGAAACTAGACGGTGTCGCCCTCTATCCAAACTGCAAATGAAAATAGCTGTGCAGCAAACCCTCGGAGTTCATCTTTGGGGTATGCAATGAATTATCAAAAGAGCATTATGCCACCAAGGGCAATCAATTCCTCAATAAATCAATCAATCAGTCATAAAATAATCAATCTATAAATAAATCAATCAATCTAGAGACATAATCTCTATCAAGCTTTGGCTGCTTTGCCCTAGATCTTTCTAATGTTAATATGTAATCTGCCAAGCCAGGAGAGAGCGGTAAGCAGGTGTAGATTTACTAGGCCAACGCTGTTGTATTACGGTGTGCGTGTGTGAATTGTCAATCAATCAGATCAGAAATGTTCTTCATTTTGCCGATTTCGTGAACGGCCGCTAGAGGCGCCACTGTTTCGGCGCGCCCTCTGTCGTTTTTTGCGGCGTTATGAACGGAGTCATGCTATTTACCCACCTGCGCATGCGCAGTAGAATAATGGCGGCGACCATGTAGATCACATGGTCAAAACAAAGATGGCGAATGACACGCTGAGATTGAACGGACAGTATTGCATGATTTTTCAGTACGTACATGACTAGTGTGGGAAGGATCGCTAAGCGATCGCAATTTGCGCCTTCGGCGCAAATTGCTCTCGCTTACCGCTCTATAAAAAAACTATGTTTCTCATTTGACAGAAGGGCCAAAATCAGATAAAGTGCAACAAGTAACGTCCGTCACTTTCACTTCTCATTTGAGCATGTTACACACTGCAAATATTGGATGTTTTGGTTGCATAAGCTGCCTTTCTATACAGAGAGATAGAAAAGACAACTTTATAGTGCTAGGGCTAATGATAAATGTGTAATTAAAGTTTTCGTGAGAAATGTCAATGATTTTTGGTGGCCATTTTTTGACATTTTCAACATGTGATTATAAATTGATCTCCTTGTTCACAAATTAGGCAAGACAGGACATATTTTTCAGTGCACAATGAAATTGAAAATATGTGTTACATTTTGCACTAATAAAATAATCAAATTTATTAATTCAACTATGAGAATTTTTTATTTGAAAAATGGTGTTCGCCGGTTACGGTTTCTGTCAAAAGCAACCAAAATTTTAAAACACAACCACGACTAGCAAATTTGTTTGCACAGTCCATATTGATCTTTAAAGAGAAGGTAAATGTATAAATTATGGGTAGGACTACACAAATACACTGTGAGATGTCACATATTGATGTAATTCTGATCGAAAGATGTTGATGCCATTTTCTGTCAAAATCATAACGTCCGCACAAGGGCCCCTGCAACAAAGCACAGGTGACCTAATTAAAAGCAGGTGCCTGGAATTGATCTAAATAGGTCACATTTTGATGACCCCCTACCCAAACAGAAATTTTAAGGATGGAGGGGGGCAGGAGAAAAGTGAGTTGGCATTCTGTCAATATTTTCCCTCCGTAACAGGCGAACACTAAAAAAATTGAAATTGCCAGTATTTCCATAGTTAGCACAGTTAGTGGCAAAATTATTTTCTAGCATTAATAGTGATGTTGATTTTGATAATCTCTGTTATCTACACTAGTTTTCAATGAATCTAAATGGTTGTTTTGAAGTTTCATGCTCGCCTGTTATACTTGACAAAAAAACTGAAAATAAGGCATGTCAATGTCACGTCCGTAACAGAATTTCCAGATAAAGTCATTCCTGAATGTCTGTCGTGGCTCTTGTTTGCACTGTCCTAAACAGTTTGAAATAATAAAAATGATAAATTAACCCTAAATATTGTAATTCATCCCTAATTACAATTATTTAGCTTTATGATCAGATGAGCCATAGGTTCTTGTATATCATTTGAAAAATGTCAATTTTGTCAACGTAACATCCAAACAAAAATGTGTCATTGCTCTCTTGTTTTTCAAGTTATTTGACCTCGTGAGATTGAAAATATTACTTTAGATTCCAGATTAACCTTTCTGATACTTTAAAAGTCACTGTGTTATCTGTGGGAAGGCTACCGAAAACTTCTTTATAGGATTTCTGAAGTAACGTCCGTCGCATCTAAATAATACTGATTTATGCAATAATTGTTCTGTTTTATTAATTGACATTTGGAACTGAGAGAAAGACTCTGTGCTCTTACACTTTTCAATTCACCTCTCCTTGTGAAATATCCAACCAGGTCAGAAAAATTAGGCTTTAAAGTTTGACATGTCACGTCCGTCACTTTCTAACATACCCTAATTAAAATCCAATTTCTAGGGTTCTAATAGCATTAATTATCTTTTAAACCATAGAATAACAAACTTTAGACATTCCATTCCCCATAGAAATGAATAATTGTGACATGTGGTGAGATTTTTTGGACGACGATGATGTCACACAAATGTTGCACTTTATCTGATTTTGGCCCAGAAAAAAAAAAGTTATTCAACATTGGGAAAAAAAAGTTTGTTGTCGTATCGTAAGCGCAAAAAATGTTTGTCCTAGAGTAAAGACCACAGCTCTGTCCAACTATCATCTGGTTGGAAGTAAGGGGAAGTGGAGGAAGCAGGACGGGTATAAAAGAAAGAAGAAGTAGCAGAAAAGGAGAAGTGGGAGGCAGGCAGAGGAAGAAAAATGTAATTTTGATAATTCCCAATCAAATATGTTATGCAATGGTAGACTTGGTAATGGTCAAGTGCCATTCAAAATAGCTCATTATCTGCTACTGCTCATCCATCTCTCTTTGCCTTTGGTACTACTCCTCCTAAGGTCCCTCTCACTTTTCCTCTTTCGCACATACTTCTCTTCCCTTCAACATCTCCTCTATCCCATTTCTCCTCTGTCCCATTTCTCCTCTGTCCCATTTCTCCTCTATCCCATTTCTCCTCTATCCGATTTCCCCTAAATCCCATAAATTTCTCCTCTATCCCTTTTCCCCTATATCCCATTTCTCTTCTGTCCCTTCCTTTTATTGGGGACTATTTTTACCACTTCTTCTCTCTTTCACTTCATCCATTTCTCCTTTAATACTTCTTGAGTCTCCCTCCCACTTCTCAGTCCTTCTATTTTTTTCCCTCCAATTCTCTATGTAGAATTCGATCTGAACCTGGGACCTAGAATTTGGCAGCTCAGCATTCTACCACTGAGCTTACCCTCCCCCTGCAAAGTAGAGAATGAGTAGTGTGAGGGAAGGAGAAGTGGACGGAAGGAGTAGAGGAAGAAAGGGAGCAAAGGAGGGAAGGAGTAGTGCGAGGGAAGGAGTAAAGAAGGGAAGGAGAAGTGCAAGGGAAAGAGCAAAGGAGGGAAGGAGGGAAGGAGGGAAGGAGTAGTGCAAGTGAAAAAGCAAAGGAGAAGTGTGAGGGAAAAAGCAATGGAGGAAAGAAGTAGTGTGAGGGAAGGAGCAATGGAGGGAAGGAGAAGTGTGAGGGAAGGAGCAATGAAGGGGAGGAGAAGTGTGAGGAAAGAAGTAGTGTGAGGGAAGGAGAGGTGTGAGGGAAGGAGCAATGGAGGGAAGGAGAAGTGTGAGGGAAGGAGCAATGGAGGGAAGGAGAAGTGTGAGGGAAGGAGCAATGGAGGGAAGGAGAGGTGTGAGGGAAGGAGCAAAGGAGGGAAGGAGAAGTGTGAGGGAAAAAGCAATGGAGGACAGAAGTAGTGTGAGGGAAGGAGCAAAGGAGGGAAGGAGAAGTGTGAGGAAAAAAGCAATGGAGGATAAGAGAAGTGTGAGAAAAGGAACAATGGAGGAAAGAAGTAGTGTGACGGAAGGAGAAATAGAGGGAAGGAGAAATGTGAGGGAAGGAGCAATGAAGGAAAGAAGTAGCATGAGGGAAGGAGCAATGGAGGGAAGGAGAGGTGTGAGGGAAGGAGCAAAGGAGGGAAGGAGAAGTGTGAGGGAAAGAGCAATGGAGGATAAGAGAAGTGTGAGAAAAGGAACAATGGAGGAAAGAAGTAGTGTGACGGAAGGAGAAATAGAGGGAAGGAGAAATGTGAGGGAAGGAGGAAAGGAGGGAAGGAGAAGTGAGAGGGAAAGAGCAATGGAGGGAAGGAGAGGTGTGAGGGAAGAAGCAATGGAGGGAAAGAGAGGTGTGAGGGAAGGAGCAATGGAGGGAAGGAGAGGTGTGAGGGAAGGAGCAATGGAGGGAAGGAGAGGTGTGAGGGAAGGAGCAATGGAGGAAAGAAGTAGTGTGAGGGAAGGAAAAATGGAGGGAAGGAGAAATGTGAGGGAAGGAGCAAAGGAGGGAAGGAGATACGTGAGGGAAGGAGCAATGGAGGGAAGGAGAAACGTGAGGGAAGGAGCAATGGAGGAAAGAAGTAGTGTG
This sequence comes from Platynereis dumerilii, assembly GCA_026936325.1. Lineage (NCBI taxonomy): Eukaryota > Metazoa > Annelida > Polychaeta > Phyllodocida > Nereididae > Platynereis > Platynereis dumerilii. Next base: position 70,038,387 of record JAPTHN010000005.1, on the reverse strand, counting down.
AGGGAAGGAGAAATGGAGGGAAGGAGAAATGTGAGGGAAGGAGCAAAGGAGGGAAGGAGAAACGTGAGGGAAGGTGCAATGGAGGGAAGGAGAGGTGTGAGGGAAGGAGCAATGGAGGAAAGAAGTAGTGTGAGGGATGGAGAAATGGAGGGAAGGAGCAAAGGAGGGAAGGAAAAACGTGAGGGAAGGAGCAATGGAGGGAAGGAGAGGTGTGAGGGAAGGAGCAATGGAGGGAACGAGTAGTTTGAGGGATTGAGCAAGGGAGGGAAGGAGTAAGTAAGTAAGTAAAATTTTATTTAAAGTCGGAGGTGACAATGTAAAACAATAACATAAGCCAAAAGGGCTTTTAGCCGACAGCGATAAAACAATTAAACGATGATTATGTACAGATGAAAGATGACTTTAGTGTCTGTAAATATGTTCCAAAATCTCAAAAATGATTTTGCAAATGTCTCTCTGGTCATGGCGATTAAATATATCAGGAATTTTGAATGTTAAGTGTCGGTTGTTGTCTCTAATTGTTCTTGTCAACACGCAGTCTTGGATAACATGTTTCTCCATTTGGACCTGCCCACATCTGCACAGCCTTTGTTCTCGGGGTAGTCGTGCCCATCTTCCGGTCTCAATCCGCAAGTTATGGGATACAAGGCGCAGTCGTGTAAACTGCACCCTGTGATATTCGAGAATGAATGGTTTCATTTGTGAGTACACACCACTGACATTCATATGAGGATTCATGGATATGTATGCTCGCAGTTTTGATTTTTCCGATGCTTGAAATGACTGCTGTAAATATTCCACACCACTGCAATGGTAATTATCAGATTTCAACAAGTCATTAATATAGCGAGACGAAGGCGTCTTGGCTGCTTTACATAAGTCTAACACGAATACCAAGGGGTCATCATCCAGACCTTCTCTGTTTATCATAGCTTTCTTAAGGAAATTAACTTGTTGTTTTATCCAGTTTTTCAGAGATGGATAACCTAATTCCAACAAACATATGTCATTTGGAGTTGTTTTCCGCACTCCAAGTAGCACTTTGATTGACGATATGTAAATTCTGTTCATGTCAGAGATATTATTCACAAACCAGCTTTCACATCCGTAAAATAAAGCTGCTAATAATGCTGATGATTCATTAGCATCCCTGACGTTGAACAAAATTCCAGCACAGCTGAGAGCTTCTTAACGCACTGTTCTCTTGATGTTGCTAAAAGAACTGTATCGTCCATCAGCATCAGTATATGTAGCCACTGTAAAAATCCATCTACTCCACAGCGATTCTTTACCAATTTTATCATCTCATCTACGAAGCAGGTGAATAGAAGACATGAAGTTGGGGAACCTTGTCTTACTCCAATCACAGCGGTTACAACTGCCGCCCCAAGCAAACTATACGACACTCGGTACATAGACATCAATGCACACATACAAGATCCACATTGACAATTCATCAGGTTTAAATTCATACAACAAACTGCTTGAATAATTTGAAAGATTCACAGTGTTTCACTTGACATGGGATATCACTCCATAAAGCAACAACCTGATAAGCTATTGAGTAGTGTGAGGGAAAGAAGTAGTGTGTGGAAAGGAGCAAAGGAGGAGAAATGTGAGTGAAGGAGCAAAGGAGGGAAGGAGAAATGTGAGGGAAGGAGCAAAGGAGGGGAGGAGAAATGTGAGGGAAGGAGCAATGGAGGGAAGGAGAAGTGTGAGGGAAGGAGCAATGGAAGGAGAAGTGTGAGGGAAGAAGCAATAGAGGGGAAGAGTAGTGTGAGGGGAAGAGTAGTGTGAGGGAAAGAGCAACGGAGGAAAGAAGTAGTGTGAGGGAAGGAGCAAAGGAGGAAAGGAGAAATGTGAGTGAAGGAGCAAAGGAGGGAAGCAGAAATGTGAGGGAAGGAGCAATGGAGGGAAGGAGAAGTGTGAGGGAAGGAGCAATTGAGGGAAGGAGAGGTGTGAGGGAAGGATCAATGGAGGGAAGGAGAGGTGTGATGGAAGGAGCAAAGGAGGGAACAAGTAGTTTGAGGGATTGAGCAAGGGAGGGAAAGAGTAGTGCCAGGGAAGGAGCCAAAAGGGATAGTGGAGCAGCAGAAGGCCAAAAAGTGCAATATTTGAGGAGATAGTGATCACCGGAGTAGAACACAAAGTGTCATACACCAAAATTTTCCCCAGAATTTCTACTTTCAGGAATTGACTTTGAAAATTTATGAAACTTATGGCGAAACCAACGGTAACTGTTTCCATGGCAACAAGTCTATCAATTCAGAGAAGGTTATGTGCAACATATAATAAAGATGTTGTCTGACTAATTAAACTGTGGGAATCAATTCAACCATGCATTATGGTACCACTTAGTGTGGGTCACATATTAGGAAAATATATTTAGTTTAGGTTGTAATCCTGTTGCTATGGTGACCTTTAAATCATAACAAATGTGTGAGAAATTCAATACATCAGGATGCAATCTTTTGTATCATGCAGAATTAAGATTATATAGATTAACTTTTGAGTCATATTGAAAGCCCTTGTTCTCAGCTTTCCAATGATGCCTCACACAAGTATGTAGGTAGTATACTCTTGGAGTTTCGACTGAAAATGTGGCTGAGTATCCATTGTTCGATTCATACAAAATTATGGCATTCATGCCATTGTTTCTATTTGATCATATAACTACTTACTACAAGATATAAATATACAACCGATTCTATCAAATATTTAACAAATATTATCAAATTCATGTTACTGACTTCCACAATTGTTTTGAACCCCATGGTTACCATGGAAACCAACAGGTAAACAAATATGACCTTGACATCATATGGTCTTCTGTTACAACTGGAATTATCTTGTCAAGTCAGTAAAATCAGCTTCATGCTTTGAATATAATTAAGCAAGGCAGGTTTTGTGGTCCAAATGTTTGAATTGGTTGTCAAGGACAAGAAACTTGTGTTTTTGCATAGCAACAGAAAGAACACGACCTCCAAAATTCAAGTGAAAATCTTTCTTGTCCATGCCCTGCACGGAGGTTTGTGTAACCAAGGGAGGAAGAGCATTCAACTTTATAGGCTATTCTGTTACTATATTGTCTAGTCTTTAAGATCATCATGGTAGATATCTCAGGCCATGGCTGGTCAGGATACAATCAACATGGCAGCCTAAATGACGGTCATGACAAGAAAATTGGACTGATTTGCTCACAGTAGCACTACAGAGAGGTTTTCTGGGTTGCTGAGTCCAAATATCTATGAGTGAAACCTCTTCCGAAATTCTGTTTTGAGATATTCAAATCAAGCCAATATGGCGGGCATTAAAGGAACGATGCCCATGCTGCTGAACACCGTACAAGTAAAGGTCACGTAGCGCATCAAAATAGGGGTTTCCTATTGTATCACATCAAACTACAGCGCAGACCGCCGACTTTTGGCGCCACCACAAGCTCCCTTCCTGCTGAAGTGAGCTGAGATTAATCAGTCCAGCAGCTGACTTTGCTCCAAATCAGCTGAGCTGATAATTCGGCTTGAAGCCACTTAAGCTTTTGTCTCCAGATGACAATTAGGTCTTAAGTTGCAGCAGAATAAATTGAACTTAGATACAATGTAATTGCAGTTAGGAGGGTAAGAGAAGGTCTAGAGTTGCTTTTACATCTCATGATGGTACTTTATGGTTCTTGTCTGATTGCACTTCATACCATTAGATATTCAGGAGAGTTTAAGTGATTTTATAGTACATATTTATATAATTCTTTATCCTTTCATGGAAAAACACTTCAAGTTACTGCTGACAAAATTCAGCTAGCTGAAAAAGTGAGCCACAAATTCCTCAAGTGAGCTGACCAAAGGTGGCTGACTCAGTTCCTAGCTCTACATCAAGAACGGATTTTCTCTGTCAACTTGTGGACAAAAAATGCTCATGTTAAACAGTTCACACACTTGGAAGTACGAGCAAATAAAAATCACCCACTCTAGGCTCAGCTGAGCACCTGAGCTGTTGTGGTGGTATTGTTGGCCAGACTGGCCAAGACATAATTGCATGGCTGTGATGAAGTTGTCCATAAGGAATGCTATTGGCTAGATTGGGCTAAGACAGCTTAGCACAAAATTTGCATATGCTCCATGGCTAGGCAATGAAGTATGGCAATGGGGTCTCTAGCTTTAACATCATACACTGAGGACAAGTGATTCATACAGAGGAAGTGCAAGAGCTGTAAGTGTTTGCAGTGTCCAGTTATTTAGTAAAGCAACAAATTCAAGAATGACAAATTATTTTTTGTCCCAAAACATCCATATTAAGAAGGGCTGATAGGATGATTGGGGCTTTACATCCTGTATTTATGCACTGCTAGCAATTATTAGGACAGGAAGAGGACACAGCAATGAGCAAAGGATGGTTGAAACAGCCATCCAACATAGGATGACCCCATCACCCGGCAAGAGCTGGATCAGGACCCCGGACTAAGCAAATCGAAACCCAGCACACTACCACATAACCAACACTCCTCCATCCTTTACGAAGGTACCGTCAACCAAACCTGTGACATTGTACCTGGGTTTTTAGCATGCCACTGCTGATTTTGTTTCGACATGCATGGTTTGTGGTTATGGCACTGATGGTATCTATATAGCAATACTGCAATGGACATATTTTCCAACATTCAAGCATATTTTGAGGCATTGGAGCATTCCTAAACTAAGATGCATCCATGAAGGAGGCTGATACACTGAGGAACCAGAGGTGAAGCCATGGTGGTGCGTCAATCTGAGCAGGTCTAATCTGAACTCCTGCCTTTATCATTGTTTCACATCCATTAATACGCATCAAGGCCCATAGTGTCACAGCATTGACATTCATGCGCTTAACAAATTTGGCTCCTTTTTGTGACAACAGAAAAATACCGTGCAAAGCACTGGAAGGTTCGAATCTCGAATGTGAAAATGAGAAGGCACATAAAGATAGTGTGCAAAGGTCAGTGGAAGTATAATTCTTACTGAAAACTAGAATGCATGAGATGCATAAACATATATCTGCTTGCCGTGCAAGCATAACCTAACTGAGGGTCTCCAGGAAGGGAAATTTGATTCACCCAACGTCTATCCAGCAAATTCAATCTGCCTCACTTCTATGCACCAAATTCGATCCAACTCACTTCTAGGCCTATTCACCACATTCGATCCACCTCACTCTTCTATCCACCAAATTGGATCCACCCAACTTCTGTCCATCAAATTCCATCCAACAAATGTCATCCACCCACTTCTATCCGCCTACTTTCCCACTCATTTGAAATGATTAATTTCTATCCACCCACATGATCTCTCCACCTAATTGCTTCAACCAAATTTTCTCAACCCACTACTATCCATCAAATTCTATTCCCCCTATTTTATCTATGAAATTTTATGCACACACTTCACCCTATAATGATAACTGACAGAAAAGTTTAGAAAAACCTGCATTTTGATAGCCTTATAAATACCTGCTCAGAATCAATGTCAAGCCAAATAAAAAACCCCATGCCAAATAGGCTTCGGCCCTGCGGGCCTCATCAAGGTCATCTGGAACCCCCTCGCCATCTCCTGGATCATTTTTTCTAAATTGGGAATTTAAAGAAATGTGCTGGTATTTTCCATGCAAGACACTAGGTGGCTGCCATGGTGTGGCAAGTTATGGGCTTCCTGGGTGGACACGGAATAAGGAGGCAAGTGAATTTTGGAAATAAAAGCATAAATATAAGGAGGATAGACCTGCAATGCTGCCTTTCGGGAGTTCATTCATAGATATGCAAACTGGCACAGGCAGAAAGTCGGAATTGGGCTTAGAAATTGAGTAATTGAGCGGCATAGGTCCTGTCTTCAGCCAGCCGTCAATGCAGCACAACACCTATCGCAATAGGTGAGAGATTCTCACCTAAAAACCAACAGGGGTCAGGGTTTTTTGACGCCACATGTTCCCAAAACCATCTGCATCATTGTGGTTCCTCTACAAAAGTTTTAAGTAGCATCTTTTTGGCTATCATTGTCAGGTTTTCATGTGATTTCTGGGAAATATGGGAAAGAACTTTTGGTGTGACGCACACCTGTTTTGCCCCAGCTCACAACCCAACTTGATGGATTTCTGAGTTGAAATCTTTCTGAACATCATTGTTGACCATTTTAGATCATTAAACATGCTGTATAGTCGGTACTCTAGTTTGCCTCATGACAGGACACACCCCTTGCCGCCTTTTGCCATTCCCATGATATAAATTATCCCCTTCGTCCCCCCTCCTCCCGATTTCCCCCGGCTTCCCCAAGCTTCCACCTACTTCCCCATACTTGCCCCTGCTTCCTCCGGGAATCCTCCCACTTGCCCCCGGTTCCCCCACTTACCAGCGTGATCCCCAATTTCACCCACCTGGCCCCCTGCCTGCTCCAATTACATTTTCTTATATTGGGGTTACGCCATTTGTTCACAATTTGACATAGTGAAAATAGATTATTTTCAAAGTTGGCATTTTGTTTAAACCAGTAGCCAAAAAGTTACCACAATTCAAAAAGTTTGTGTTTGCAGGTATCTCTTTCTGCAGGCATTACATCACTCTAAATAGCCCACACTAGCGCATATTTTACACAAAATCACTCTCCAGGCATTACCTTATCAGATTTTGAAGAGGTATAAAACCATAAAACACACACTTTCTCTCCAAGGCAATCATATTGGCAGTAATCTCGAACTGCACAAAATGGAATCCAGTAATAGTTTTCATTACAGTAGACGAACGTCATGTGCTTACAGACTTGCACTGAAATGTTCCTTGTAAGGTTATAGCAATATCTATTTCATGTTATTCTTCATTACACATACGCAATTGATGACATCATACCCTATACTTTCAATGCTATTGAAACGAGTCACTTACTGATCCACAGCCCTCATCAGTGAGGTCACAAGTTACCCAATAACGAAATTGAAACTTCATTTCAATGCATTTGATATGGCTTGTTGTGAGGTCACTGATGACGACTAGTAGCTGAATGTGAGTACTCATCATTCGTTTACTGTAACACACATATTTATCTGGACTGTATCTCATGACCATTTTTTACTTTTTGTGAACAACAACAATGTTATTCAATGACTTCTTGGCATCAATGTCAGAAGTAATCTTATATTTCGCAACTACTAGCATGGTCATTGAATTTGTATCTAGGGTATTTGACTTAGAGAACTGTGCGGGCGGGTATGCCCACACGGCAGCGGGTACCCGCACCAACTCAGTACGGGTGGCATGGGGACGGCGTGGGTAGAAGATTGCGGGTGTGGGCCGGGTGCGGGCAGGTATTTGCGGGTAGTTCGTGGGTGCGAGCAGTAACGCGTGGGCACTTTCACTGCCTGTCTTCACTGTTTAGGCAGTTGTAGACCATAATGTATACTAGTTCATTACTAACAGTCAAAATATGTGTGTATCAAGTATCAAGTATACTAAGTACATCTGATCACTCTGATTTTACAGATTATATACTGTATGCATGATCCTAGTTCAAATAACTTCAGTTAAGCCATTTTAAAAGTAAAAACACTCATTTTGACGAATGAACTTCTTGTATTTATAGATATATCCTGATATATTGATAAAAATAAGCTGGTGCGGGCAGGAAAAAGGTTCCCTCGCAGATCTCTAGTATTTTTGCTAGATAGGGGTTGTAATCTTGCCAAGGAAAGTACACCCTAAGTCCGATGCTATTCCAAAGGAGCAGAGGGTGTACACTGTACATACTTCTGCAAAAATAGGACCCCCATCTAGTATAATATATATATATATAAAGTTTTATTAGACATCTGAATATCAAGAAGATACATGTGTCCGCAAAAAATAGGAAAAAATACAACAATAAAAGAAATCAAAAACTATTCTACATCTATAAGAAATTTACACAATGAAAGTCAAATCTTAGGTAGTTTACAATAATGGTCCCAGTTCATCGAATTAAAAATGCAAATATATCAATTATAAATTAAAAATGCAAATATATCAAAATACAAGTGTCCAATGTCATTCAAATACAAGTCATGTCCATGTCACAAGAAAATGTCTCAAGGAGTTGTTCAGGCAAGCATGAACAGCGGCAACCGCTCGATTACGTCCATGCTATAGGCTGAGTATAGCGCCAGTCAGTCAGCTCAGGCAAACATTGCTGAGTCAATAATCGCAGTTATCACACAATAATTTCACAAAATGCCACAAGACAATTGTTGGCTTGGTGGACAGAGAGGCTTTCAGCTACAAAGTACTATTTTTATTTATCATAATTATTCCCGAGATACTCTTGTTACTTCATTACTTTATTTAGGTAGGTCCCTAAGGCTTGTATGATTTCGGGCCTTTTGTCTGAAAGAATTGATATGAATTGCTGGGTTTTATCAAGATTATTATAGTTAGGGATCAGACTGCTAACTTTATGTGAAAGCTCATGCCTAGGGACAGCGTTATTATAGCAAGTTAGGAGGCAATGGATTTCATCCTCTACTTCACCTGTGTCACATTTATCACATTTTCTTTCCTCTATTGGGGTTTTTGGAATATCATGTCTGCCTGTTTCTATTCTCAGATTATGAGAGCTTACTCTAAATCTTGCTATATTGCAGTATGTTTTCTTAGAGAGATTTAGATTTAGATAATAAACCCTGATACCAATTCAATGACCAGTACTTACTTTCAAGAGCAACTGTATGCCTTACGTGTGCACACTGTGCAGTGTCTGTAGTTCAGCAACAAAGGAATATTGTGTTTCACAGCAGACCGATTGGTTTGATTTGACAGCCATCTTATGTGGCTTCGTAGCATAGTGGCTAGCATGTCTGCCTTGTGCGCCATGGATGTGGGTTCAAACCCCGCTCTGGCCAAATCCAGAGGTTATCACTATAATGATTGGTATGATTGCCGTTCAGTATGGTGAGCACCGGTGAGCAGATTTATCTGGAATGGGCGCTATATATATATATAAAATCATACTATATAATATATTATATTATCTCAAAACAACATAGCAGGAGCCTTCTTCTATGCATATTTGGGTTCAGCAACCCATAAAACCCCCATTTTGATGTATTACACACCTCTGTATTGTTACTTAGAGCAACTCAGTCCATTTTACATGTGATGGTAGCCATGTTGGAATTCTCCTAACCTGCCACACCCCCAGATGTCTTCCCAGATCTTTTTTAAATCTTTATTTAATCTCCAGACCATAAAGCAGCCGAATATGTAGTCAAATGCTCTCACTCTCTCGGTCAAACAAATGACCCTCAGGCATGGTCTATTGAGATTTGCATTTGAATTTTGGAGGTCGTGTTCTTTCAGTTGCTATGCAAAAAAACAGGTTTCTTGTCCTTGACAACCAATTCAAACATTTGGACCACAAAACCTGCCTTGCTTAATTATATTCAAAGCATGAAGCTGATTTTACTGACTTGACAAGATAATTCCAGTTGTAACAGAAGACCATATGATGTCAAGGTCATATTTGTTTACCTGTTGGTTTCCATGGTAACCATGGGGTTCAAAACAATTGTGGAAGTCAGTAACATGAATTTGATAATATTTGTTAAATATTTGATAGAATCGGTTATATATTTATATCTTGTAGTAAGTAGCTATATGATCAAATAGAAACAATGGCATGAATGCCATAATTTTGTATGAATCGAACAATGGATACTCAGCCACATTTTCAGTCGAAACTCCAAGAGTATACTACCTACATACTTGTGTGAGGCATCATTGGAAAGCTGAGAACAAGGGCTTTCAATATGACTCAAAAGTTAATCTATATAATCTTAATTCTGCATGATACAAAAGATTGCATCCTGATGTATTGAATTTCTCACACATTTGTTATGATTCAAAGGTCACCATAGCAACAGGATTACAACCTAAACTAAATATATTTTCCTAATATGTGACCCACACTAAGTGGTACCATAATGCATGGTTGAATTGATTCCCACAGTTTAATTAGTCAGACAACATCTTTATTATATGTTTTACATAACCTTCTCTGAATTGATAGACTTGTTGCCATGGAAACAGTTGCCGTTGGTTTCGCCATAAGTTTCGTAAATTTTCAAAGTCAATTCCTGAAAGTAGAAATTCGGGGAAAATTTTTGGTGTATGACACTTTGTGTTCTACTCCGGTGATCACTTGCCTCAAGGAATACCCTCCTCTGCTGCTCCACTAGAAGTAGTGTGAAGGAAGGAGCAAAGGAGCACAGGAGCAAAGGAGCAAAGGAGGGAAGAAGAAATTTGAGGGAACGAGCAATGGAGGGAAGGAGAAGTGTGAAGGAAGGAGAAATGGAGGGAAGTAGTGTTTGAGGGAGTGAGCAAAGGAGTAAAGGAGTAGTTTGAGGGAAGGAGTAGTGCGAGGGAAGGAGCAAGGAGGGGGATCGAGGAGGAGCATAATTAGAAGGAAGGTGCAATGGAGGGAAGGAGCAGCGCAAGGAGACAAAATGTATAAATTTGACTATAAATAAAAGTTTGGTTTGGGTTGTTATTAAGAAGGTGATGTTTCCTATAATGATCACTGGATTATTGCAATTAAAGGCCCCTGGAAGCAAACTGCAAAGATCATTATAAGGGATCAGAAAAGTTGATTCGTTAATCTTTTCCTTTCGGGCTCTTGTATTTCCCTTGTACTTCTTGAGTGGCTTGAATAATTCAACAGATGACCGCCCTCTCTATAGTGACGCCTTGGTTTTTGTCATTAAATATTGATCAGTCTTTGCAACAGTTGCCAATGGCTGAAGTATTGGTCAGTGGATCCACAGCAGAGCTTCCAACAGAGTCTCCTGCAGGCTGCCAGACTGAGCCAGTGCACTTATCGAATTATATTTATGGCTTTATGTGTTAACTCACAGTCAGAGGCTTAGCAACTGCTTATTATTAAGCTGGCTTATTTTGAACAACCACAAGTCTATGGCTTCTATGAATATGGATATCATAGATTTATATCTACCAGGCCTGAAGGTGGACCTTTTGTGACAAACTGATTTAATTTTTTCACTTTTCATGTTAAACCTTATTATAATAATCACAAGTTTACATAACTTTCAGCTTCTAAGAATATGATTACCAGGCCTAAAGTTGGGATATTTCATGACAAACTGAAGACAAACTGAATTGACTCTGTTCATATTTTGACTCATAAGAATAACCATAGATCTCAAATTTGCAGATTACATAATAAACTAATATTTCATGCTTGAGAACTGCTATCAAGCCAAAGAAAAAGTGGGACCAAAATCAGCATGGGTTATCTTTGGTTAATAGTCTGTTTTGAGACATAAAGATCCAGGGACAAAGATCTAGACCAAAGACTTGGAGACCCAGAGACCATCTAGGAGACCAGGAGACATGTACTGAATTCTGATATCCTCAGAACATGAACAATGATGAACACATTGAACAGCCCCAACCAATTCAACACACATGAGACATGTGCAATTTCTGCCCTGGATTTCTACACAAACAATGCAATGGACTGGAGGTGAGTTGGCACATGGTGTATTTCATGTATGTGTTTTATAAATATTTTTAAAACGTCATGAATTTTACTTCATATGGTATATACTTATGTCTAGACAACAAAAATTATATCATCAATTCTCAAAAGTTTAAAAAATATATATATAAAAAACTTGACAAAGCTGACTATTCCCACTTGAAGTAAACTGACGTGAACCATATCAACAGAAAAAAATATTTTAATTTTGCCCTTTTAACTCAACAGAACATTCAAACTATTTTTGTTTATTATTTCTATGGCATAAACAGAGAATTAAGGACATAAAATGCTGTATTTCAGTAAACAGGGCAATCATTATATTTTCCTTGACAAAAAATGACAGGTAAAGAGAACCAAATTATTGATTAAATAAAATTATATGAACATGCTCAGTCAGGCTGAGTGTGTCAAGTTAAATGGTAGTCACATTACAGTTGGAAATGTCACAGACAAAAGGCTTCAGATATCTGGACAGGCATAAGGGGGCGACCATTTAATAATCAGGGGGTGGGGGCTTGGAGTTTTACTTAGCATGAAATTATTTATTTCACGGTAGCAGCGGATTATTTATTTCAAGTTCGTGAAGTCCGCCAATATTCATCCCTAGATCAAGCAACACCTCGTTAAGATAAACCCCCATCAGAAATTATTTATTTCAAGACCGCACAGAAAGAATTCATTTTCACAAAAACTAAGCAAGAAATTATTTATATAAAAAAACCCAAAGCCCCCTCCCCCCCCGGATATTAAATGAGCTCCCCCTACTGTTAAAGTTACAGAAAAGGAGAGAGAAGTGATAAATGAATATTTTGATTTGCAATGTTTACTTTATGCTGATGACTTGATTTTCATGTCTGAGAATGAATTGGATCTGCAAAATATGTTTAATGTATTGTCAAATTGGTGTGCTAAGTGGCGAATGAAGGTCAATGTTGATAAAACCGCAATCATTCACTTTCGTAAACCAAGAGTTAGGCAATCCAACTTTATGTTTATGTTTAATTTACAAAGAATAAGTTTAGTTGATAAGTATAAATACCTAGGACTTGTTTTCAATGAAAATTTAAACTATAAAATTACTTCTGATGTGTTAGCTAATTCTGGTGGCAGAGCACTTGGGGCAATCTATAGTAAATATAAGAAAAATAAAGGGTTCGGATATGAAACTTACACTAAATTATTTAACAGCGGAGTAACAAGTATACTTGATTATGGTTCATGTATTTGGGGTTATGGTGTTTTTGATAACATTAATGCAGTTCAAAATCGTGCAATTCGTTTGTTTTTGGGAGTTCATAGATTTACCTCAAACTTTGGTGTTAATGGTGATATGGGATGGCTACCCAGTAAACTTAGGAGATATGTCAGTATCATTCGTTATTGGAATAGACCATTTCTATGGATAGTACACGACTTACAAAGAAAGTGTTTCAATGGGATAGAAATTGTACTCAAAAATCCTGGTGCTCTGATGTTTTCAATATTTTGCAGAAAATTAATATGACAGACCAGTACATTCAAAATGAACAACTGAATATTGAGCAAGTGAAACAAAGATTGATAAATATATGTAGAGAAGATTGGAGTGCTATGATTCAAGATTCCCCAAAGCTCAGAACTTATGCATTGTATAAAAAAATGAATTTGGTATTGAGCCATATATAGAAACAATTGCTAATAAAGGTTATAGATCGACGCTTGCACAGTTCCGATTGGGTGTACTGCCCCTTGCTATAGAGACAGGCCGATTCCAGAATATTCCATTAGAAAATCGTTTATGTACTTTATGCAGATATCTATATCTTGAGGATGAAATTCATTTCTTGTTGTATTGTCAAGCATATGATGATTTGAGAGCAGTCTTATTAGATCATGTTTTACAGATAGAGTCGGGTTATATTTTTTTGAACGTAGAGGATAAGCTTGTTTTGTTGATGTCGAAAAATGTTGTAAAATATACCGCTAAATTTTTATTTGATGCTATACAAAGAAGGAGGGAATGCATTTATACACAATAAGAAAATATTATGTATTAAGTTGAAATTGTGAAAGTTGTAATTTTGTATGTCATTTTTGTATACATATGTGTTTCACTTGTGTGTCTTTATAAAGCTTTTTGTGACTTGTAAGCCCTTTGCGGGCTGGGTGCTTAGGCACATGTCAATAAAGATTTTCTAACTCTAACTAACTCTAAGATAACCTTCATGCTAAAGCTCATCATCATTCGTCAAAACATGATTTGTATATGAACAGTATTTTCTGATGATGAGACCGAAATGATGCGAAAGCATGTTTGATGCACTCCACCAACATTTTGCCCCTAAGCAGGCATGATGGAGGCCTTTAACCTTGCCATGCTTACTGCGACGGTTGGGACAACTTGCTGGATTCTGCCTTCCAAGTTGCCCATACCAAGTAATTCACTAGGGGTATACATGGGTCTGGAAAACAGAAGGAGTGTCAAATGTCGGAATTTAAAGGGCAAATGAATGTCTCATGTCACTTTTTATCTAAGCATAAATGATAAAGAAATATATCAAATGTCGTTTGTCACTTTTTATCAGTGAATCTGTCAGTGTCTCTCGTTTTTTAAGAGGGCCAGTGTCCCTGTGTCACTTTTTAAGAAGGGCAGTGTCCCCATGTCGATTGTGTCGATTTTTACCCTTGTACACCCCTTTCACTGGCTCCAGCTTAGGAGACAAGGGGTGGCACTCTATCTTGCTCAGCAGGTTTGTTCGGAGGCACACCTGAGTCTTCTTTGCAGTATGAACAGGTGCTCCACTTTGTTGGAAGATGATTTTGCCAACAAAAGAGTTTCTTGTCTGACGTATTGTCATCACAAATTCTTTCAGAATGTTATCATAAACATTTTCAATGGTTCTGGCGCTCTGATCAGTGGCTATTTGAGACATTTTTGTGATTTTCTTGTCAACAGATGACCGCATGTTGAAGACGAAGTGTTAGGTCCTGAATTTAAATTATCAGAAACTGGAGCATCAGCAAAAGTCCCACTACTCACAAATCATCCCTTCTCTTACAAGCACCATAAATGGTGAAAAATTTCTCATCAACAATGAGGAAAACAGGACGACTATGGACAGCTCAGAGAAACGCAAGCACTTTCGCATATCATGCTTCCGTTTTGCCTTAGTAGTGATCTAATTTACAAATAAACATATTTGCAATAGATCTAATATTGTTGACTATCAAATCCACTCTTATGTCAGACTTATCACCAAATTTTCTGAACTTTAATATGAGTGCAAAAAAGAAGACAAGTGACTGTCCTCTCTTTCCGTAGACACCCTGTAGCAGCAGATACACCTTCAATCATTTATTTCAACTTCTTCACTTTGTGACAGTGCATGAGAAAAGGTCATTAGGAGCATTTACTTTATGGCCAAATTGGCTGCAGATTAAATATATGATGTATCCAACCTTATAGGTTTCCAATAAGTTTGATGCTCAACTGCCCATTAGTTATAATTGATAGGCCAATAGCTTGTGTTTGAAGGGACATGGGAAAACATCATTATGCTAACTGGGTTTTAATGGATTATTTGGACAGGACCAACATATCAATCTAAAACTATTTGTAGCTAATTGTCAGCAGCTGCCAATTCACTCATTAATGGTCATTTACAATCAATCACTGAGGAATAGTTAATTGTTTGTCAAACTTTGTCTGAATAGTAATTGACGGGCAAAGATGTGAAGACAGTCAGTGGCGGATCCAGACACGATAGTCTAGGGGACGGACTCATCTCGGGAGTCGCGAGCCCGCGTTATCGCATTTTTTTCAAAACGCTACTGTTGATCTTGGTGTTCTAGGGGCACGCGCATGTATACCAATAATACTGTATAAGACAATACAAGCGTATGCAATTCGAATTTGGAGATTGCAGAAGCAGGGTCATTTTGCAAATAACATGCAGATATGGTGCAAATGCAATAGTTGACCTTGTACAACTCACTTATTTTGATAATGTTCTGCCATGCAAAATATTTTCTCTTTTATAGTATTATTTGCATATTTTGAAGAAATACAAAACTAGAGGGACCCTTTGTCAAAGTCACATGAAAAATTCCAATTAGAATACACCCATAGCAGTGATCACAAACTGTTATACATTGTTTGTTGCTATGTGTGCTTTTAGCAGTTAGACATGAAATAAAAATGTATAAGAATCTGCAACTTATAGAACTAGCAACAACCAACAATAACTGTGAATTTTGAGAAAATGTTTTTCATTGTCAACTGTCAAATTTGATAGAATCTGTGACAAATATATCAAAACACAAATGTCCAAGGCATTTCTTGGACCTGTCATATGCTAGTATATGGATGGATTAAATCGATCATCTACAAGCCCTGATATACCATATCTATCAATGACTGGTACTTCCGCTCGTGTCTAGGGGGCCCCCTGGATCCGCCACTGACAGTTATCAGAGGATAATTGCGAGTTGACAATCAATTTGTTTTACGTCATACTAAAGATGGACACTTGTCACAAGTATCTTCGAGTCTAGATTTACAGACATACTTTCCAATATATTGAATTTGTCAGTTCTCACACGTGCAAAAAGGTCTTGAACTGTGGAAAGCTGCATGAGTTGTTGATGGCCATACGTCTTCAATGGTCAACTCAAAATTAGTAAACTCATCAAGACATATGTATAGCAAACAGGTCATACTTGACTGATCAGGCAAAATACTGATTCTTCAAAAAGTCAATTGACTTGACTAATCTTCAAAACATGCTGCGTGACTGTCAATGAGACGATAAATTACAAGAAGCCAAACTCAAATGAGGCCAAGTTAAAGAAAGTAGGCACCAGCTGAAACAAAAGCAGGTTAATTAAAATTGAGAGCAGCTCAGATAAAGTTGAGCCAAGACAAATCTGAGCTTTTTTTTTTCAAAGGAAATTGAAACCAGCTCAAATGAAACAAAGTTCAAATGAACTAAAATGGAGCTGAGTGAAAAACTATCTCCAGCAAAGTCAAGATAAGTAGATTGTTTATTGAAAGCAGAAATTTGACATTCAAATGAAACTAAATTGAGCCCAGTTCAAATGAAGCTGATAGTCCCTCACCTGAGGGCCAAAATCTGGGATTTCGTTGACCCCCCCTGTTTAGCCAGGTTTCATGGTACCAAATTGTAGTAAATTTAGTATAGATTCTATTTCTGCCTGTTACCAAGTTGGCAAAATACCTGAAACATACTCAAATTTTAAAAAATGGGACAAACGTTGAAAAAATTAATTTTTTTTATATTTTGCCCCTAAAAATATTTAAAATTCAGCCCTGACCTTAAAAATTGTCCGAATGTCATGATTTTTTCAGAGGATTATCACCAAAGTATTCTACAAAAGATAAGAGAACTAATTTCTACCTAACTTCAGGATGGCCACCAAAATTAAAGATGGCCGCCTGATAACAAATATGATTTCTCTCTATTTTAGCTATTTTTCCGAAATAATTTTTTTATTAATATTTCAAATGACTTCAAACTGGGAAGAAGTGGTTGGCTACCATCAATTTATTGTATTTTACCATTTTGTGAAGACAGAAATGATTTAAATGCCAAACTTTTCATTTTATAGGGATTAAAGTTGGACCCGACATGCAATTTGGTGTGAAAAGTTGCTGTAAACGGATCTGGGATTTTCATCTAATTCCTTGGGTCCAGTTGTGCTGCTTCATTGATCACCCCCAATATTTAATTAGATTTCTTTATAGCAAATTGTTGAAAATTTAGTATAGATTGCATTTCTGATTGTTACCAAGTTGACAAAATACCTGAAAGATGCTCAAATATCCATAAATTGCCGAAATGTCGAAAAAAATTATTATTTTTCATATTTTGCTCCAAAAAATATTTAAATTCAACCCTGACCTCAAAAATTGTCCAAGTATCATGATTTTTTTCAAGGATAGAAGATCAAAGTATTCTACAACAGATGATGGAACAAATATGCTTTTATTCTCAAAATGGCCACCAATATTCAAGATGGCCGTCTGACACCATATCTGATTTAGCCATATTTTAGCTTATTTTTTTAAATAATTTTTTTAATTCACACTTCTAATGGCTTTGAGCTGGAAGTGAGTGGTTGGCTAATATAGATTGGTTGTATTCTACCATTTTGTGAAGACAGAAATGACTTAAATGCAGTACTTTCCATTTTAAAGGGGGTTAAAGTTGGCCCGGACATCCAATTTTGTGTGAAAAGTCGCTTTAAACGGATCTGGGATTTTTGCGTAATTCCTTGGGTCTAGTTGTGCTGTTTCATTGATCTCCCCCAATATTTAGTCAGGTTTCTACATACCAAATTGTTGAAAATTTAGTATAGATTGCATATCTGCTTGTTACCAAGTTGACAAAATACCTGATAGATGCTCAAATATTCAGAAATTGCCGAAATGTCGGAAAAAAATATTCATTTTTCATATTTTGCTCCGAAAAATATTTAAATTCAAAACTGACCTTAAAAATTGTCCAAGTATCGTGATTTTTTTCAAGGATAGAATTAAGATCGAAGTATTCTACAACAGATGACAGAACAAGTTTGTTTTTATTTTCAAAATGGCCACCAATATTCAAGATGCGTCTGACACCAAATCGGATTTACCTATATTTTAGCTTCTTTTTTATAAATAATTTTTTAATTCATACTTCAAATGGTTTCAAGCTGGAAATGAGAGTGGTTAGCTAATATAGATCAGTTGTATTCTACTATTTTTTGAAGACAGAAATTATTTAAATGCAGTACTTTCCATTTTATAGGAGGTTAAATTTTGACCGGACATCAAATTTTACGTGAAAAGCCGCTCAAAATGGATCTGGGATTTTCATCTCATTCCTTGGGCCCAGTTGTGTTGCTTCTTTGGCCTCAACCCTCTCCTCCCGTATTTAATCAGGTTTCTTCATACCAAATTATTGCAAACTTAATATAGATTTTACTTCATGTTTCAAATTGAAAAAATTGCTGAATGATGCTCAAATTTTGAAGATAAATGGGGAAATGTTGAAAATAAAATTTAACTCTGACCCGAAAAATTGTCCAGTGTCTTGATTTTTTCAAGTTAACAATGTTGAAAGTCAATAAGAATAACAATGAAGAAGGTCAATCAGAATAACAGAAGATGGGGAATTCAAAGGCCATCAATATGATATGCATTAGGCCTACTACCCTTGATATCCCAGGTAAATTACCTACCCAGCTCTCAGATTTATGTTGCAAAAAATTATGAAGTATCTTTCTGGGAACTGGGTAGTTAAATTGGTCATAGAAGGTCAATCAGTATATGAAAAGATTGGGATTTGAATGGCCATCAATATGATATGCATTAACGCCCTTGATGTAGACCCAAAAACCGCCGCGAACAGCCGTCAGTTGCCCCATTAAGGCCATCGACTGAAACTAGTTCTTAATTTCTGCAGCCATATACCAGCCAGCCGTTTGGACTGCGGCTCAGTCAGTTGATGATTTGAGTGATATTAAAGGCAGGAGTAAAGTCAATTGCAGAACCAGACAAATCAGGTAATTGTGTTTATTGCAATCCTGGAGGTTACATTTATGTCTCTCTCTCGGTTGAATTAGTACTTAGCAATTAAGGAGCAACCAGTGATCTCTATGAATGGATTGGGCGGATCCCATTGGCTGCCTGGTAACGTCACGAGATGGCCTGGTGCCACCATGTTACTGGGAATCACTCAACGTCAACAAAGGCACTTGGGCTGACAAACCCTGCTCTTGCGACTGTTTGGGGCTAATAACTTCTTTCAAGTGTCCCCCTCTTCAATAAAACGAAGTACAGTATGCTACAGGAGCATAACACCTCCCACCATATCAAAAAACAACTTACTCAGACAATTTTAAGCCTGGAGCCGTCGCTGTTTTCAGCCACTGCTGGCCGTTTCTTGCACTGTCAATGCAGTCAGCTGACAGCTGGGGCAATCTTGAAATTTATGGCAATCATGAGCAGGATTGCCAAAAATACTTGATACTGAATCACTAATAAAGTGCAATTCATGCACACACAAAGAACACCCCCCCCCATGCCAATTAATCTTCCTAATTACAATTAGCTAGGTAGGCCTTATACCCCTAGTTAGGCCTATGGCTTAAGTTTGATAACAGGACTTCACTGCTTAATTAATTGTTTTGACTAATAAAAAAATTAAATTGCTGTTTCATATTCTCGCCTGATTGGAGTTTAGGCCTACATAGTTAAATTACATGAATGAAATAAACTGCCTGGCTTAGTTGGGTTGGATATAGGGACTTTTTACTTATATTAGGCACTATTAGTACTATGCATCAACCAGTCAATACACAAATACATATAAAATTTCATGGATTAATTTTACATGCTGATCATAATGAGGGGTCGAACATTTAATATCCGGGGGTTGGCCGGGGACTTTGAAATTATTCATTTTGTTATTATGTATTTCAAGCAAAACATTGTTGAGAAATAACCTCAAAAGAAATTATTATTTCAAGACAGCCCAAAAATAATTTATTCATTTCACCAAAACAGAGCAAGAACTTATTTATTTAAAAAAAAAATCCCTTGAGTTGTACCCCTAATTGATGGGTGGATAGATGAACGGGGCTTTATGTCCTGTATTTATGCACTTAGTCGGCTAATTAGGGAATTTATGACTGGGGGGTAGGAGTTTTGCCCGAGGGGGTGCCAACTTTCCACACGTCTTCCAAGGGAGGGGTCACCAATTTTTGACAACATGTCGAAGGGGGGTAAGACATTTTAACAAAACCAAAATGCTATAAAATGAGAAAATACTCAGTTAGACCACACATTTTTACTCGCAAAAGTCCGCCAATCTGTACGCGTGACTATACAAGGGGCAGATGTATAACAATATAGGCCTATGTACCTATGTATTGCTTTGTATGTTGAGGTGGGGTAAAAATGAGCATGAAACCTAAGGGTGGGGTACTAAAAGTCTGCATAGAACTCAAGGGGGTATCAATTTTTACGGGAAGTTCTGGAAAAACTCCCACCCCCAGTCATAAATTCTGAATGGTCCCTTAGGTCAGGAGAACAGGGGTATGAGGCGAAGGATGATTGAAATAGCCATCCAACATGGGCCCTGGTGACCCGGCAACAGCTGGATTCAAATCCCAGCGATTGGCAGCCTAGCACGCTACCACTAGGCCATCCCCCCCCTTAGGAGTTTTGTCAGAACTTGCCATCAAAACTCAATGTCGTAGTATGACTAAATTACCCCCATGGTTGTAGAAACCATGCAGGGTGCTGCCACCTAAAAATCTGGCAGCTTTAAAATTGACATAGAATGTGAGCAAAGATCTGAAAAATTCGGACAGAAAGGCCCATTGACGGACTGCCCCCCCCCCCAAGACACTGCCCCTCCCCCACCCCTACGCTATGCAATAATTTATACCTCCCCTTTGCTTTCATGAATGCATAATTTTTGCTGCCCCCTTAGGATCTATGCAGAAGTTTTATTCACGGCACTGATACTCATGTTTTATGATGTTTTTCTTTCGTTTGAATTTCATACCCCATTGAATATTTGTAAAAAATTAGTACCCCCTTTCAAACATGTGTGAAAAATTAATACCCAGCCTGGCAAGTCTTGCGGTGTCCCACCGCAAGTCATAAATTCTGAATGTGGATGGATGATTGGGACAAGAGGAGGACATGGCAGTGAGGCGAAGGATGATTGAAACGGCTGTCCAACATCTGCCCAGGTGACCCTGCAAGAGCTGCAGGATTCGAACTAGACCCCGAAGTCAGTCAGAGTTAAAACTCTGACTTGCTTGGCAAGAACTTCATCTGACTAGTCAACTAAGTTGTTGAACTCTGACTTCACTTGACTTAAACAAACTTCAGCTGACTTCGTACTATTTTCTTAGGTCTCTTCGTTAAATATTCTATATCAGTACATTTAACTAAGGAAATTTCAAAATTTTCGCACACGCATTATAATTATTGTGGAACTCAAATGTGTCAATTTTTAGGGAGTTTTTAAAGTTGTATAGACTTTACAAAAGTCGTAAAAGAGTTAAAAATACATCTGTTGCTCTTTGACTTTATGCTGTTTAAAATGGTATCAAAACCATTTCTGTGAGGTGAAAATTGGCTAAGTTATGCAACTATGACTTGAATTTAGCTGACTGAAGTCTGACTTGACTAGACTGAACATTAACTTGCTGCTTGGGAACCTAACTATGACTTCACTAGTCGACTTTATAGAGTCGACTTCGGGGTCTAATTCGAACCCTGGACTCAGCGATTGGTAGCCTAGCAAGTAGGTTCCTCGCGCGAGATTTTAACCCACAATACAGACACTCGTACTCATTAAGGCGACATTTACATGTCATTGACAAGTATATCAAGAAGACATTGTGAAGAGTTAATGGACGTCACAATAATTGAAAATTTCTCGACTTCTGCAATTTACACAAATGAACAAAATTAATATTGCTGCAGAACCTGACAACTTTCGTTGTCTGAAATACATCCTTGACTGTATCGTGAACTTCAACACAGTTTATGACACTGAATGCTTGTAACCATCAAGCTTCCATATATTTATAATACATTCATTTGAACCAGAGGCCTGACTTGTGTCAAAATTGACATAAGGCCACACATAGGCCTAATTCATTTCTAGGCTCTTGGATCGAATGACCCAAAGGATTTCGCTGCCAAAAAAAGACTCTGCTTACCCATGATTTCACTCAATTGACACGATACAAAACTATCGACCCCAGAAAAGGTGCCTCACGCGAAGATCCGAAAACATAACATCAATTATACAAGGCCAAATTTTCAAAAAACCTCCAAATTCGTTTGAGCTCGCAAGTTTTTTTTTTTTCTAAACCTTTGTAACACAGATATTCATAAACAGAAGTCTTAAAGTTGTTTACTATAATTGTATTTAATGTTACAATTATGAAGATTACATACAAGAAAATATGACACAAAATGGGCTAACTCTTTTTTACTAAAATTGTGCCATGTATACAGAGCTGACGTTTAAACAGGCTGAACTACAATGTTGGCTTAAAATCCCTTTAATGATAAAAATTGCTAAATTCACACATACTTAAGTTAAAGAGTATAAAAATAAATAATTTTATTTAGTCTCGACTGATTACAAAAAGTTCAACATTAGCGCCATTGAGCTAGTACTCGAGAAATTACAAAACAGTATAAAACAGTATAATAAATAATTGTTATAACTTGTTAACCAATAAATCAGATTCTGTTCTCTAGTTCTAGTTTCAAGGTCTATCACATTTATGATTGATATGACTATTTTACATAAAGTCATTATTATTATGTATTATCTTAAAAAACCAAGTATATTGAAAATACTCTCATCAAATGTGTCAAACAATGCTCTAGTAATCTGGTTATATAGAAATTCAAATTTTTTTGTTCTGCGACATAACATATTAAAACAATTTTTTAGTCTGGACCAGGGCTTTGGAGTCGGAGTCAGGAGCCGGAGTCGTGGAGTCGGAGATTCTGGGTGGAGTCACCAGGGAGTCGGAGTCGAACTTTAATTTCCAGGTGGAGTCAGAGTCAAAAATGAAATTGGTGACTCCTGAGTACTAAAAATAATTAATATAATTTAAAAAGACTTGGTTTCAAATATTTTTGAATGTATCCCAAAGTTTACACAAAACTTCATAAACAAATATTCGTGAAAAAATCGAATGAAAACTTTTTAGATTTACTTTTTCTCCCCTGTTTACCATGTAATATTTGTGTAGAAAAATAAGTGGAGTTAGGAGTCGGAGTCGTAATTCAGGAGACCTAATGAGTCGCTTTTCAGCAAGCCAAGGGATTTGGGAGTTGGGAGTCAGTTCACTTTCTTCCCGACTCTAAAGCCCTGGTCTGGACCAGTGGACCAAAAAATGTATGTTTTGTCCCAACAATCAAATCAAATTAGATCCTGAACATGTCTACCATTGAGTTATAGATAAGCACCAATCCTAAAAAAATTCAACAGATGCTGTACTATATATCAACTATATTTTATTTATCCAATTCCAATCTGTTAGACAGGGTTGCCTGACTTTAGTCAAGGCAATTCCAATAATGATTTTAAACATACGAATCATAGCTTATTAGTAGTACACATTTTTGTAAATTAAAAATCATTAGATTTTAAAAATATCCTTATAAAAATCTGAACAAATTTCAAGCTTTTCCTGGATCACAGCTGTTATTACAATTTTCCTGACAGCTGAAGTATTGCATAAAACAGAAATTACTGATTTAGTCTCCCTAGACAAAATAAAGTGCGCCTGGAGAGGTGTGAACAATTGGGAATAAGGCTTTCAATAAGCCAATCATGTTGCTCAATGCTCATTCACTTTGGATGCATCAGTTGGGTACAAAATGAAATATTAAAATAGCCAAAATAATCCTATCTATTTTTGAACAACTTAATTTCTAATTTTTTATGGAGATCTTTTCTTTTTTTAATAAAAAGTTACTGTATAGTAATAGTAAATGCCATGAATTTTAAATGATAAAATATATAAAGTTGTTAGTCCCAAACTGGCGACTCCTGAATCCAAGATATGATTACACAATTGATAGCAAAATCAACACATCAGCAACAACATGACCTGTATTTTAGGTATTAAAGAACCCACACCAAAAAAATTAAACAAGTATGCATGTGTAAAAAATAAGGAAAAAATGTAGCATTTGTTTCCATCTGCTGAGTGGCAACCAAATATATTGTAGTAATGCTGTTAAGTGGAGTCGGGGTCAGAATTTAGCACACACAATCAGTTCCAGTCAGCTTCAGAGTTGTTTTTTAGAAGCCAATTTAAAGGAGTCGGAAGTTAGTTCACTTGATACCCGACTTCGAAGCCCTGACTGGGCCTTCTATTTGATCACTGGTGCAGTGTGCATTGTGCAAGTTGGCAAATGGCTGAGTGTACCTATTGAGAATCACTATTTTGATTCAGTCTCATTCTGATATTCAGAGTACATGTACTTTGCAGGCAGATATGAGCAATCTCATTTGGTCCAATTTGGAGGACAGCGATGAAATTCTGGGTATAATCCCACTGCACAGAACCCAGGTTTTGACCATATTTCAAATGTCGGAAGTTTTTTCTTCACATATTCTGGAGCCAGGAGCAAAGTAACGACTTGCGATGGTGAACAAAGACGATTAATCCTTTGACTTGAAGACATCCGTCATCCTGTCTGCATTTATATATTGATCACGCCAATGTTGAACTTGGCCTTCTTCTCTGACACCATGTGTTATAGCAGGGACCCTGTAAAATAAAGAAAGTAAGAAAATATATGTAAAGGCCTGCAAAATGTATTATGGAAAATAAATGTAATTTAATAACAATAAGTCTTTACAAGATTTTTCAAACAAGAATGAAATATCGGTCCTGGACCAAGGCCTGGCTCTCAGGGTAGTATTGTACAATGAGGCCTACCTATCCTCCTCTTGCAAATTATAATAGTAGGCCTAATGATATTAATTTTATTTTTAGTATTTTTGGCCTAGGGCTTATGTTCAGATGCTACTTTCACATGTCTAACAATGTCTGAAAGCTTAATTGCACTTGGCAATGACACCTCATGTGACACTTCAATACCAATCAGGATTGATCTCATTCTAGACCCCAATTGGTCTAAATGCCATTAACGACTGTGTCATATCATGATACTGTCTTCAGACACTGTTAGACACTGCTGGATTAGGCCACAATGCCATTGACAATGGCCTCAAAATACACAAGCGCGACGGCAATTAAAGCAAAAAATGCCGATAATTGATGTCTACTCACTTATAAATTGCGTTTCCATCTTCCCCAGAGGCCAGATTTTGTTGTAAACCAAGTTCAAGTCAAAATACTCCACACAGCTTCAGTATTCAGTGTTTTCTAACAGGCTGACCCATGCTTGTTTACCTTGCTGGCACAGCGCTTCCCAGTAACATGGTGGCACCACGTCATCTTGCCTCGTTATGGCATTGAGCCAATCCAGACGTAGAGATCACTGGGAGCAACACTTGGCATAGGCATATTTCGCGAAGGGTTAGGGGGGACTGCCTGGCATCAGGGCAGATGGCCCATCAGGGCAAATCCTGACCAATATCAAGGCAAATCCACTGCCCTGGCTATATCCATTACATTTTAAAATTTCAGGGGAAAATAGTGACAGCCCCCCGCAGGATGGCGGTCCTTATACGCCTAGATGACGCTAAAGTAGTTTAAGAAGGCTACTCTATTGCTATTTGTTTGGGATGCTAAAATCATAAACTCATATCTAAATTTCATTATTTATTATGAATATACGTTTATAAACTGGTGTTTATTATTAGCCAGTCTATAAGCTACAAGTGTGTTTGTAAGAGAGATGCGTACCAATAAGGTGAGATGCATATCATGTTGAAGGCCTTTAATTCCCCATCTTTTGATATGCTGATTGATCTTCTATGATCAACATATTCACCCAGTTCCTAGCCTCCAGACCCTCGCTGGGCCCCCCGGGCCCCCTGTGAGGTACTTCACTCAGATTTTTGTGGAAATGCCAGATTAGGCTGTAAAACTTTGTATGTGAATCCTTATTTTTGAAGGCCTTTTTGAGCTCTAATTATCTTCCGATTTTCAAGATTTTTTTTTTTCAGACTGGTGAAAGGAAGGCCAATAAGATTGACTGCGGGTAATTTTGGAGGTCAACAAGACTCATCCAGGGCCGAAAAATGAGGGTCAAAAATGCAAAACTTAGGTAATAGGTATACAGTCCAATAATTTTGACAGGGCTAAACATAAATGGACAGTAAATTGCATAAATTTAAATCATGTTGCCTTTGCCTAGAATACAAGAAATAATTATTCATGTTAGCCAATTTCCCAACAGATCCATATGAAATATAAACTAAAGCATTAATTTGAAACAAAGCTACAAGAGAGGCAAATCAGATTTGCCCTCAGGTGGCCATCTGGGATTTGGTAATCAGCAGCCTAATTAATCAGGTCATTTGGACAATTTGCAAGATTGTGGCTGCATTCTACATATTTTTTGGAGAAAAATGGGAAAAACTAATATTTTTTTCAACATTTTGGCAATTTCTGAATATTTGAGCATCTTTCAGGTATTTTGTCAACTTGGTAACAAGCAGAATTGCAATCTATGCTAAATTTTCAACAATTTGGTATGTAGAAACCTGACTAAATATTGAAGAAATATCAATGAAGAGGCATAACTGGACCCAAGGAATTACGCGAAAATCCCAAATCCGTTTACAGGGACTTTTCACACCAAATTCCATTTCGGGGGCCAATTTTAACCCCCTGTAAAATGGAAAGTATGGCATTTAAATCATTTCTGTCTTTCACAAAATGGAAGAATGCAACCAATCTATATTAGCCAACCACTCACTTCTAACTTGAAACCATTAGAAGTATGAATTAAAAAAATTATTTTCAAAAAGAAGCTAAAATATAGGTAAATCCAATATGGTGTCATACAGCCATCTTGAATATTGGTGGCCATTTTGAAAATAAAAACAAATTTGTTCCATCATCTGTTGTAGAATACTTTGATCTACTATACTTGAAAAAATCATGAAACGTGGACAATTTTTAAGGTCAGGGTTGAATTTAAATATTTTTTGGAGCAAAATATGAAAAATAAATAAATTTTCCGACATTTCGGCAATTTCTGAATATTTGAGCATCTTTCAGGTATTTTGTCAACTTGGTAACAAGCAGAAATGCAATCTATACTAAATTTTCAACAATTTTGTATACAGAAACCTGACTAAATATTGGGGCAGATCAATGAAGCAGCACAACTGGACCCAAGGAATTAGATGAAAATCCCAGATCCGTTTACAGCAACTTTTCACACCAAATTGCATGTCGGGTCCAACTTTAATCCCTATAAAATGAAAAGTTTGGCATTTAAATCATTTCTGTCTTCACAAAATGGTAAAATACAATAAATTGATGGTAGCCAACCACTTCTTCCCAGTTTGAAGTCATTTGAAATATTAATAAAAAAATTATTTCGGAAAAATAGCTAAAATAGAGAGAAATCATATTTGTTATCAGGCGGCCATCTTTAATTTTGGTGGCCATCCTGAAGTTAGGTAGAAATTAGTTCTCTTATCTTTTGTAGAATACTTTGGTGATCATACTCTGAAAAAATCATGACATTCGGACAATTGTTAAGGTCAGGGCTGAATTTTAAATATTTTTAGGGGCAAAATATAAAAAAAATTAATTTTTTCAACGTTTGTCCCATTTCTTAAAATTTGAGTATGTTTCAGGTATTTTGGCAACTTGGTAACAGGTAGAAATAGAATCTATACTAAATTTGCTACAATTTGGTACCATGAAACCTGGCTAAACAGGGGGGGTCAACGAAATCACACTTCTAGGCATCTTTTTGGATTCATGTAATGGACTATGAGATAAAGTTGAGCCAAGCTAAAATAAATCACACTTATCTGAGACAAATTGAGACTAGCTCAAATGAAGCTAAGATAAAGTTGAGCCACACTAAAAGAAAGTGTACTGATCTGAAGCAAGTTGAGACCGGCTCAAATGAAGCTAATATAAAGGTGAGCCAAGCTAAAAGAAAGCTCACTTATCTGAGGCAAATAGAGACTAGCCCAAATGAAGCCAAGATAAAGCTAAGCTACACTAAAAGAAAGCTCACTTATCTTAAATAAGTTGAGACTAGCTCAAATGAAGCTAAGATAAAGTTGAGCCATGCTAAAAGAAAGCTCACTTATCGGAGACAAATTGAGACTAGCTCAAATGAATCCAAGATAAAGTTAAGCCAAGCAAAAAGAAAGCTCACTTATCTGAGACAAATTGAGACTAGCTCAAATGAATCCAAGATAAAGTTAAGCCAAGCAAAAAGAAAGCTCACTTATCTGAGACAAATTGAGACTAGCTCAAATGAATCCAAGATAAAGTTAAGCCAAGCAAAAAGAAAGCTCACTTATCTGAGACAAATTGAGACGAGCTCAAATGAATCCAAGATAAAGTTAAGCCAAGCAAAAAGAAAGCACACTTATCTGAGACAAATTGAGACTAGCTCAAATGAATCCAAGATAAAGTTAAGCCAAGCAAAAATAAAACTCATTTATCTGAGACAAATTGAGACGAGCTCAAATGAATCCAAGATAAAGTTAAGCCAAGCAAAAAGAAAGCTCACTTATCTGAGACAAATTGAGACTAGCTCAAATGAATCCAAGATAAAGTTAAGCCAAGCAAAAAGAAAGCACATTTATCTGAGACAAATTGAGACGAGCTCAAATGAATCCAAGATAAAGTTAAGCCAAGCAAAAAGAAAGCACACTTATCTGAGACAAATTGAGACTAGCTCAAATGAATCCAAGATAAAGTTAAGCCAAGCAAAAATAAAACTCATTTATCTGAAGCTAGTTGAGAATAGCTCAAATGAAGCTAAGATGAAGTTGAGCCTCGCAATAAAGCTCATTTATCTGAAGTAAGTCAAGACCAGCTCAAAAATTCTAAAGGAAGCCTTATAAGGCATTTTAAAGAAGCTTTCGCCAGGCTAAGGAAAACTCTTCTCCGCAGCCAAAAATACTCAAGTTGGCAATCGAAGTAAAGTTTTAATTGAATTCATGACTAATGTCTTCTCCACAAAGAGAAGTCGTGCTGAACTTCTTAAACATGAATGTCTTATCATGATAATTCCTATAACCATAATGATACAATTATCCTTGGTCCAATGACATGCGAAATGCCAAATCAATAATTTCAACGAAGGACATAATATCATAAATCAACTCGCGAAAGAATTAATCAATTCAACATTCCTTTATCATATTTTGATATGGATAGTATAGTAATGCTAATTTATATATATCAATCAATCTGTCTGTCTATCTATAGAATCTATGGGGGGGGGGGCTTAGCTCAGTAAAATGTGCTGTGCCAATCACTGGGTCTAGGGTTTGAATTCAGCTCTTATCGTGTCATCTGGGCCTATGTTGGATGGCGGTTTCCATCATCCTTTGACTCAATGCCGTGTCGTCCTCCTGTCCTAACTAGTCAACAAAGTGCATAAATACTGGACTTAAAGCCACACCATCTATCCATTCTATAGATTCTATCATAACAGTATAGCTACTGGATGAATAGACCTAAACAAGATAGATAGATAGATAGATATGGTAAGTGCAGCCCTCTAAGCCCAGTTTTGGTCACTCATGAGTGTTGATTGATGAGATGGGAGAGAGAGTGGAGTCCTCAACATGTTACATAATATTATTTACCCCATGTGAGGGATCTTTTACTGGCCAAGCACATACATTGGTACAAGGGGCCACCAATTTATAATCCGAAGGACATCTAGATGGGATTTCACTCATGAAGGTTGACTGAAATTTTGTGTTCCCCAATCGGGGTTCGAACCTATGCAGGCAAAGACCTTCAGCGGAGCAGGCTGGCACCTTAGGCACTCAACCAACCAGCTAAAGTACACTGACTGTAATTGAAACCTTTGCTCACTCAATGTCCAATTATACACGTACAACATGCCACATGAAGCCTACAGGCCTAGATATAGTGGGCTGTCTAAGCCTCAAAAACAGGCCAAAACCTGCACTTCATAGTACAATTATCCCATTTGGTATGAATCAACTACAGGACCCAAGGGTTCATTTAGAAGGTGGACACAAGTTGAGGCTGCATGTTTCCACCTATATTTTTGGTGGTTTCCATGGCAACTACCTCAAAATAGTAGAAAATTAAGGAAATTTCCTTTTCTGGAATAGCTCCTTTGATTTTGCATATATTTGAAATCTTTTTTCAGGAAATTTGAAAAATTGGGAGCTCTTTATTATTCTTTTCTAATTATGCTAATTAGTGCAGATTTTATTACCTTATTTGGGCATAGCCTCAGTAAAAACCTCCATATTTTCCAGAAATAAGGCAAATCCAAATGTTTCTAAGAGCTTGCAGAAGTGAGAAATAGTGATTGCTACAACATTTTCAAGGAAGAAACATCAAAATACATGCAGATAAGAATATCAAGAATTTGAGTGACACAGCATTGTGCAACGTCTCGAAAATTATGTTTCCATGGAAACATGAAGCGAAAAATCTTCATCATTACATTCTCCATTGTAAATACAATGTGTCTCACCTAGTTAGCTGCTTAACAAATAGAATGCAAGATATTACATATTGAAGAATGGTAATCTATAATATTGTAAAGGGAAAATAATTATTTCTGCTAAGAATAGGTTGCCATGGCAACCTAAGATCAGTGATAACGGGCGTCATTGACTAAAAAAACATATTTATTATATATATTTAATGCAGTAATTCAGATTTTGAATTGACTTTCTGCCTTTACTTTTTT
Organism: Platynereis dumerilii; assembly: GCA_026936325.1. Classification (NCBI taxonomy): domain Eukaryota; kingdom Metazoa; phylum Annelida; class Polychaeta; order Phyllodocida; family Nereididae; genus Platynereis; species Platynereis dumerilii. The sequence goes on along the minus strand of JAPTHN010000005.1, from coordinate 70,007,448 downwards.
CAAATTTACTGGTTTGACAGCATCTTGATATTTGAACAAATTTGTTGCTAAGCAACCAGTTACCACTACAAACATTAATAAATTTGTGATGGGTTTAACCAGTTAATTTTTTTCTTATGCTGAAACCATCAAAGAAAGAATATTTTGTTTTCATGTACTGAGATCCAGCAGACCTGAATATCTTTTTTTCAGGGCTTTCTTGGTTGCCATGGAAACCACCTAAAAGTAAAATCACAACTTGTCTTACTTTTAAATAAATGATCTGGAGACAATGTACAAATTTTCCATTCATGCGACAAACTTTGGGAGTCATTGAGCAACTACATGTAATTGAAATTGTGTGTGTCTGTAAATATGGTTGTCAAGGCTCAAATAATGGCTATTTCCATAGCATCTGGTCCAAGAAACAGAGCAACTGGTCTAAAATTGTACAGATTTAGGTGTCTCAGGCATTGCAAATGATCCAAAAAAGTACACATTTAACTGATTTAAGTATTGTAAGATCTTAGATGCGTTTGATCCCTAATTTGATTGAATCATATGAAGAAAAAACTCAGGTCTAACTCATACACAGTCTTTGGTGACTCCTGGTGAGTGTTGGGCAGCCTCTTGTCATGGACTCAGGGATATTATGGATGTCGGATTCAAAGAGTTTCCCCTTCCTCATCCTTGGCAGACGGTGGTGTCGGCGAGATCAAGGCCAGGGGTGTAACAAGAAATGGTCTGAGCGGGGCCATAACATAACCCGGGCCCTTAAATATGCCACTGATCACTGCAGTCTTTGAGTTAAGTCTTTCCTCAATTCCTGGGTTCATACAGTGGATGTCCATGACTCTTTGAATCTGGGTGTCCATGAGATCCATGTCCTTGACACCAATGGGCCCTGTGTTATTGTCCTTGAATCCGGTTGTTCAACAGGCAGATGTCCTGGATTCCAGTGGTCCGTCAGTGAATGTCTCCAGTCTTGTGTTTCTATGATGAGAGATCCTGGTACCCATCAGAAGGAGGTCTTCACTTCAATGGCACGGGAGGATGGTAACATATTGAATGGCAGGTGCATCACATCCAAATGGCATCCACATTGGAAACATAAGTGCCAGGTACCGACTGGTTGAAACTTTAGGAGAGGATCTCTGACATCATCACACCATGATGATCTATCATAGTAAGACTTCCATGTGATACACATTATATTTACGGTAGACGAATGACAAGTGCTCACAGGTTTGCAGGCTGCACTGGCGTCGCATCCTTATCCCTGTCACACATCAATGGGCCAGTATTGGTCACTGCTGTATCTGTGCACTTCATTGATAGTCCTAATAGTCCGTGGGCCAGATATCGAAACCCTCCCCCCCCCTTGGGAATTTCGGAGACCCATATATTTTGAAAGATATATATCTTAAGTTACAAAATTTGCTTGTTGGTCAATCTTAGACCTCAACGATAACCAGCAGGAGCTATATGAGTGCGGGAAGGTTGAAAATAAATTTTCGCCAAACCGAGTGCCGCTATTTTCAAAAAATATACTGTTATTCATAAACTAATCCATGTATAGATGCTTAAATGGTACCATTTTGAAGGTATTTAATTCCTCTATCTACTTAGTGCAAAAATTGATTGATTAGGATGTCTATTTTGGTCAACAGAATGGAAAACATGCGGCCATACCTCGAAATTAAAAAGAAAATTTCATTTTATTTCACGAAAGTTCCCCGTACGGGTCACTGGGGGTCAGGAGCATCTTGAAGTTTCTTTCACATCATTCTGTATATTCATAGCTTTAAAATGATGTATAACACAACTATGTAACTGCAAGAATAGCTTACCTGCAGTCAATTATTCATTATTGCATTTATGTACGATTAAGTCAAATTTTCCGATATAGGGGATGAACGACATAGATTCTGCTGTGAATATATCTTCCAGGATTCTGTGTATCTTTATGAAAACAATTGTAGATATTTGTAATAGTCTATATTCTGTTAACTATGTTTTCAGGGGTTTTAAAACAGGTAATTTCATGTTTTTAACTTGGTTATGGCAGCCATTTGCAGATTGGCAACCAAACATATTTTCTTACAAACATGTCCGGGTGACCTACATTGATGGTTTTCAGGATAAACATAATTTTTCCTGAAATAAGAACTTAATCACAACTGGTTTTCCTTTTCTGAAAGGAAGATAGTGCATTTACCCCTTGTTTATTCAAAATGGCAGCCTCAATCCCAGAAAAAATACATTTTTTCTGAATATCGGGTGCCAAATTTCATTATTTTTTAACAAGAAATGCTTTATTCCACAAAATTGGCAAAAACTGCCTCAATAGTCATTTATATAACAAAATATAGGTATCGTTGAAACCACAAATTAGTAGGGTACATGATGCTATGTTGATTTACAAAAGAGGAGGGACTGAAATTTGACAGGAGGCCATTTTCTTTATCTTACCCCAACATTTTACTTAAAACAAAAGAAGATTTCTACACACGTACAATCACTGTAATCAAAGGTAAATTCTATACAAAGGCATGAATTCAGCCATGGTTAATAAAAGAAGAAATTGGTTATTTATTAAAATATTTCTCATTTATAACAGGAATGCTCATAACAAGAGAGGCCCTTTTTCTTCCCTTACCCAGTTTTTCTTTTGCCAAAAATTATTTTTGCACAGAAATGGTAACAAAGATGTTAAATTAATTTTTTATTATTTTAAGTACAAACCATTATTATTTTAAAGATAATATTGAGTATTATATGGTAATTTTTAATATATTTATCAGGCTACCTGGCACATATAGTTTCATTTTGGACCAAGGGTCTGGACTTTCCAGCCAGACTTTGTAAAATTTGGACTATCGCAGATTTTTGGTAAAATTCAACAACTCCTAAACTATGAACTGGGTTAGAAGTGGTTTATAAAAATGATTAGGCATATTGAATTTTATATGGTAATTTTGTATATTTACCAGGCTATCTGGCACATATAGTTTCATTTTGGACCAAGGTTCTGGACACTCTAGTCAAGCTTTGTAAAATTTGGGGACTATCGCTGAATTTTGCTAAAATTCAACAAATTCCAAACAATGAAAAAGCTTAAAAGTGGTCATAAAAATGGCTAGGCATATTGAATTTTATATGGCAATTTATTTAGCTTATTTACCAGGCTATCTAGCACATTTAGTTTGATTTTGTACCAAGATTCTGGACACTCCAGCTACACTTTGTAAAATTTGGACTATCGCAGATTTTACCTAAAATTCAACAACTCCTGAACTATGAACTGGCTTAAAAGTGATTATAAAAATGACTAGGCATATTGAATTTTAAATGGTAATTTAAAATATTTACCAGGCTATCTGGCACATATAGTTTCATTTTGGACAAAGGGTCTGGACACTCTAGTCAAGCTTTGTAAAATTTGGACTATCGCAGATTTTTGCTAAAATTCAACATCTCCTAAACTGAGAACTGGGTTAAAAGTGGTTATGAAAATGACTAGGCATATCTAATTTTATATGGCAATTTAGTATATTTCCCAGGCTATCTTGCACATGTAGTTTCATTTTGGACCAAGGTTCCGGACACTCTAGTCAAGCTTTGTAAAATTTTGGGGACTATCGCAGATTTTTGCTAAAATTCAACAACTCCTAAACTATGAACTGGCTTAAAAGTGGTTATGAAAATGACTAGGCATATTGAATTTTATATGGCAATTTAGTATATTTCCAAGGCTATCTGGCACATATAGTTTCATTTTGGACAAAGGGTCTGGACACTCTAGTCAAGCTTTGTAAAATTTGGACTATCACAGAATTTTGCTAAAATTCGACAACTTCCAAAATATGAACTGGCTTCAAAGTGGTCATAAAAATGGCTAGGCATGTTCAATTTTATATGGTAATTTAGCTTATTTACCAGGCTATCTGGCACATAAAGTTTGATTTTTGACCAAGGTTCTGGACACTCCATCCACACTTTGTAAAATTTGGGCGATCGCAGATTTTTGCTAAAATTCAACAGCTCCTCAACTATGAACTGACTTAAAAGTGGATATAAAAATGACTGGGCATATTTAATTTTATATGGTAATTTAGCATATTTACCATTTTTTCTGGCACATATAGTTTCATTTTGGACCAAGGTTCTGGACACACTAGTCAAGCTTCGTAAAATTTGGACTATCGCAGATTTTTGTTAAATTTCAACAACTTCCAAACTATGAGCTGCCTTAAAAGTGGTCATAAAAATGGCGAATCATATTGAATTCTATATGGTAATTTAGCTTATTTGCCAGGCTATCTGGCACAGATAGTTTCATTTTGGACCAAGGTTCTGGACACTCTCGTCAAGCTTCGTAAAATTTGGACAATCATAGATTTTTGCTAAATTTCAACAACTTCCAAACTATGAACTGGCTTAAAAGTGGTCATTAAAATGGCTAATTATATTGAATTTTATATGGTAATTTAGCTTATTTGCCAGGCTATCTGGCACATATAGTTTCATTTTGGACCAAGGGTCTAGACACTCAAGCCACACTTCGTAAAATTTGGACTAGCGCAGATTTTTGCTAAAATGCAACAACTCCTTAACTATGAACTGGCTTAAAAGTGGTCATAAAAATGGCTAGGCAATAGGCATATTGAAATTTATATGGCAATTTAGTATATTTACCAGGCTATCTGGCACATATAGTTCTATTTTGGACCAAGGGTCTGGGCACACCAGCCACACTTTGTAAAATAAGGACTATCACAGATTTTTGCCAGATTTCAACAACTTCCTAACTATGAGCTGGCTTAAAAGTGGTCATAAAAATGGCTAGGCATATTGAATTCTATATGGTAATTTAGCTTATTTGCCAGGCTATCTGGCACAGATAGTTTTATTTTGGACCAAGGTTCTGGACACTCTAGTCAAGCTTTGTAAAATTTGGACAATCGTAGATTTTTGCTAAATTTCAACAACTTCCAAACTATGAACTGGCTATGGCTTGGGTGTCCAGACCCTTGGTCCAAAATGAAACAATACCCTTTCCATGTCCTTTATCTTTAAAAAAATACTAAGTAATATATAGTAATAGTTAAGTGTATTAAAATAGATAGTATAACACCAAAGATCCTTGGTATTATTATATCGATGATTGAGGCAAAGTAAATGGCCGCCATTTTGAAAAACAGGGTTAAACTGCACTTAACTTCCCAGGAGAGTATCAAAACCTGTCTTAATGAATTCCTGACCCATGAAAACATATATTTAGACCCAAAAATCATTGTTCTAGCCCAATTAGATCCAGAGATACGGGCGAAACGGTTAATTGGCGGCCATCTTGGAATTATCCATCATGGCCGCCAGTCGTTGAGGTTATATAATGACCAACAAGCAAAAATGTGTTCTCTGGAATATTAGCTTTCCGATGGTATGTGTCTTCAAAATTCCCAACGGGGGGGGAGGGGGGTTATGGTGGCCCGCGGACTATAAGAGTCAGTGAAATAAACACCACTTCAATGGCAGAGATTCAAGCAATAGCTTTAGACCACATATCACTAATGTTTTGAAAGCTGTCAATTGTAAGCACTCTTCATTTGTCCACATATGGTGATATTGTTTGACTGATCTTTGGATGGCTTGGATGGTTCTCTTAATACAAGGCTGGAACATGGCATTCGAAGCCCTTGGATCTCTAAGGGTCTCCTGGAGATCGGGAGCATTGTGCTGGGCAACCTCCTGGTTTCCTGCAGTTACCTCTATCAAAGGATCTATAAATATTGTCTTGTGAACTTTTTGGTTTTTTTGGACTACTAACTGACCTTTCAGGATGAGTTGAGGTGGCGGTACAGTCAATTACTTCCACCCATTGGCTTTTGGGGATAAACAATGATACTCAAACTGTTGCTCTTCCACATCATTTTGACTTTCACTATATATATATATACAATCCAAGAGACCTCTTCATGGCGATAACATCCTTCACAGACTGCCCGCTTCTTGGATGTTGCCCTGAAATTGCATGATGGCCACCTTGCAGGCAGTTTTACTATCTTTGAGGGCTCGCATTCAAGAGTGTTTGGTACACAATTCATCAATATTTTTGTGGGTGCATCCATGACAAGCTGAAGCAGCATAGATCAGAACTTGGGTATAATAATGGTCAACACTCTCGTCACTTTGCTGTACATTGTACCACAGGGGATTTTGAACAATTTTTGATTGTTAAGTATTATAATAATATATTGAAACATTGAAGATGGTTCAAAAGCATTGTACAACATCAAGTATGTATATATCTCTGCTGTTTCAAGCTGCAGTCGTTTTGACATTGTGGAAACAGATGTGTCATGGGACAAGGGAAAACTTTTGTCTGTTAGACTGTTTCAAAGATAGGTAGCTGCATGATAGAATAAGCACCTGTAGCCATGAAAGTTTCTCGCGACAATTCCATTTGTGCAATCGAGCCAGCTATGCCACTCCAAAGAAGAAGACATCCTCCACTTACTTGCCACATGTTCTATCTCGGAAGCTATCCGAAAGGAATTCCAGGAGAAGCTAGGAGATATCTATGAACAGTTCTGCACTGCAACCCTAAATGGAGGATCCTATCTGAGGAATGGTGGTGTCATTGCGCTTAGAAACCTTGCCACAAGAGCAAATCAATTATCAAATATGTACTACAGCAAAATAGATAAAATCAGATTAAGCCATATAGCAACTCATTAATCGATGAGCATTATTTTATGTCTTATAACTCCATCAGGACGTTTGCCTACTAAGCGGCAGGATTTAACAAAGAAGAAGAAGAAGCAAATTGGGGCATATAAATTTCTTGGTCGTTTATATCATACCAGTTTGATGGTGAAGCAGCTGGTACCTGTTGACACCTTCCTTGTAAAGCAGATGCTCGTGATGAGAGACGGTTTTGCCTGTACTGCCAGTGGCAAGGTCTGTGCTGCATGGGAATTTGCTTGAGGGAGGAATGATCTTGAGTCATGACGAGGCAGTTGCATACAGCCAAATTTTATGTGGACGTGTATGAATGATGCGGGGTTGGGTTAGCCCAGTATAGCTATGTAAGGACTGTATACTACAATGTAGTGTTTAGCGGTGACATTGTAATTGGATAGCCAGTGTTCAGTGGTGGTTGACTCATCAAGGTCTGGGCACCTGGTGAGTTTCCTGTTGACAAAGTCCCTTCATTTAGCATTGAGAATGCGACATTTTCTGAAGTTTGGCTCCATGCTGCTCACGTCCCTCATTTTCTGTTGTTGGTACTGACCAAGCTCCAAACTTTTCAATTTTTTAGGCCCTCTCCCTTCTGTTGTTTTTGGCAGGTGTCCATCCGGATGAACTGTTTGGATGAGTGTAATGTCTGATTGTGGTCAAGAGATGTAATCTTGATGTCTTGCACTGTTTTGGAGACAGATGGATGTGAAGCTTCAGATATAGGCATACAATATGGGGATTTCTATCCAAACCAGTATCTCTTTTCCGAATTTTTCTGTCTGCCTGTTCCATATTGGACCTGCTGTTTGATGTGACAGAACCTGCTGGAGAGCTGTTCACTTGAGGCAAGCAAGAGGTATTTGGAGATTGCTTGACACTGGCTGCAATAACATTGACTTCAGTCGGTGACTTCCCTATGAAGATGGATGGTGCACTCGTAGTTGGTGCCCCTTTGTTAATAGCAGATTCAATGGGAGTTGCTGGCTACAACAGTTTAATAGGGTGGGTCAACCTTTCTGCAATTCAATGGCATTGGCACCTTTCTGGTGTGAATTTTGAATGAAAAAAATTAATGTTTAACAAAGTAAATGTAGTTTGAGTCAGCTTTGCAACTCAACATTGTGCTCTAGTTAGCTTGGTATCTTACAAATACAGAAAAAGGTTAGAACCCACAAGGAGGATAGATCTCCATGTGAGGCAGATTCCTTGCTTAAAGATTCCATATTGACGAACATACTTGTATTGGCAAATTGGAACACCATGCTACACCAGCTCCCACCATTCAGCTACCCAGCTAGCATGTTTTTTTTTAGCAGTGTCCAGCATGATGCCAAAAACTAACCCCATATGCTATAATATGCTACTTATGTTTATGTTTGGTAAAAATTGAAAATAAACCAACTCATAAACTAACTCATGACATTGGACCATTTGCAATGAAAAAAGTTAGGGTCCTAACTATTAGTGGCAAAAAATATGCATGTCCTTATTTGGAAATATGCAAATTAGCTAATTTACATAAATTTATGATAAAAATGTAGAAAACCTTATCCTTTGTAATTATTTACCCTGTCTATAAACTTGGCTTAAAAATTGAATGAAATATCAAGGAAAATGTGTTTTTTGCATAATTTCTGTATTGTCAACATATGTTGTCATGGAAACCTAAGACATTAAAATTATGGCATGTAGATCATATGTTGCTTTGCTGAAGAATATTTTGCACCTACAAACATGCTTTTCCTTCACAACAATCTAACCAGAATGTCATTGAAGTGATTTGATTGTGACTGAATACTCAAATTCATGGCCAAAAATTAATCAATTTCCTTATTTGGCAATATGCATATGAGCTAATTTGCATAATATCTTGATAACATGGTAGATGAAATGATTGTCTTTCAAATGACACCCTATTTGACAATATAGTTGAAAAATAAGGTCAGATATGACGGAAATGGCCTTTTTTCACTTTTTAGCATTTTTTATACGTATGTTGCTATGGATACCTAACCACTGAAATTAAGTTACATATGGAGCATTGTGTTTTGATAAAGAGAATATTATGCTGGTTTTAACATGCTTTTCGGAACAATAACTTTGATCACCCTCCTGTAGATATGATTTATTTGCAATTAAATGTACCTATTTTTAAAACAAAAATGAATGATTGTCCTTATTTGGGGATATGCAAATGAGCTGATTTGCATACATTCAAAAGTCAAAAGTAGAAATTCTTCTCTTCTTCGAATAGACACTCTATTTGTCAATTTCTATTAAAAATTAGTTGCGATATGACAGAAAATGTACTTTTATGTATATTTCTAAATCCGTTGCCATGGAATCCTCCAAAACAAGGTGGAAACATGTATCTAGAATGTGTGTCCACCTTTTAAAATACTGTGCTGGGCATGAAATTGCTTCATGCCAAATGGCATGTTTGTACTATGAAGTGCAGGTTTTGACCTCTTAGACAGCCCACTAATATATCAATAGCAGAAACTAATCATAATTCAATTTATTGATTTAAAAAGTATCATGTCCGAATGACATGTAATATGACCATGTACACCAATAATGATAGCCAATCTACAAGAAAGCTAATAAACATGAATATTTCAACATCATTTGAATGCCATTCCAGAATGATATTGACCTCAAAATTAAAGTAGGAGTAAAGTGGATGAAATTGGAGATGACATTGAAAATTGTGATAATATTTTGTCAATTTATGTGAACACGTGTTAGTTTCAACAAAATTATGCTTGACTAAGGTTATAACAGTTCTTATGAGACTTGTCCTTTTTAAAACATTGACAGGTTTGAAATGCTGGACATCTATATACATGTATGTCAGTGTGATTGAAAAAACATCAAAAGCTGACAGGAAACAAGATGTGCCATTTGATCAAGTTTTGTTTGAAATGTCAGGCCGGTCAATAAATGGCAGGAAGCAAGCCACTGTATCTTTTTCTGAACTTGTTAAAACCAATAACCACAAAGACCAAGTCCATTGAATAGAATATTCAATATTCAATTGAAGGTCAAGTCTGTTGGATATTGGACATTTAATCATACCGCGCACATGGAAACAGAGAAATTTCACCAGTATCTCACAGATTAACACCTGCCAGAGGAATTTAAACAGAATCTCACAGATTAAAACATCTGCCAGAGAAATTTCAATAGAATCTGCCAGGTTAAAACACCTACCACAGAAATTTCAACAGAATCTCACAGATTAAAACATCTGCCAGAGAAATTTCATCAGAATCTCACAGATTAAAACATCTGCCAGAGAAATTTCATCAGAATCTCATAGATTAAACTCCCGCCAAAGAAATTTCAACAGAATCTCAAACTAAAACATTTGCCAGAGAAATTTCAACAGAATCTCACAGATTAAAACATCTGCCAGAGAAATTTCATCAGAATCTCACAGATTAAAACATATGCCAGGGAAATGGTGTCAGAATCTCACAGATTAAAACACCTACCACAGAAAGTTAAACAGAATCTCACAGATTAAAACATCTGCCAAAGAAATTTCAATAGAATCTCAAAGATTAAAACATCTGCCAAAGGAATTCCAACAGGATCTGAAAGATTTAAAAACATTTGCCATAGAAATTGCGTCAGAATCCCACAGATTAAATATCTGCCAGAGAAATTTCAACATAATATCAGTTTAAAACATATGTGAGAGAATGTCAACACAATCTCAATTTAAAATACCTTGGAAAGAAATTTCATCAGAACATCACAGACTTAAACATCTGCCAAAGAAATTTCAATATAATCTAACAGTTTAAAACCTCATCAAAATACTATTCAATAATCCATTGTTTAAAACCCAAATGAGATATATTATAACAGAATCCCGCCAAACCATGAAGTCCTGTAACTGCGAGAGATATCAAAATTTTGAAATTCACCTATCTGCAATTGATGGCGAAACATTGATCAAATCAAACAAAATGCACAGGAGTAACCTATTTGCTCTCAAGATGCACTACTGAATACACTACAAATTCTACATGAGCTGTAAATACAATACATACAATTGAGGAGTTTTTTGTATGCCTTTTGCTTTGGTTCTGTATATATTTATAGCGTCAGGCGTAAACAGGATTGCGTGTCAAGAAAAAGAAGTGAGACAGACAAGAGGAGTTGCTGATCGCTCATCAATTATTAGTGACCACAACAAACACTCCAAGAAAACCATGGGATCAGTCCAATGGGGTCCAATTGCTACAGCTTCAATCTGTACACACTGGATTCTAAAATTTAATATGCAGCTTAAGCGCAGTGTCACTGTGACCTTAGTATTTGTTTGATTTAAATTTTAGAATTACAAATAGTATGGTTGCTTGTTAGTGGGGTAATAGTTCTTGATGATAGTATTATATGGTGGATGGGAGATATATAACAGGTTGCTCCCAAGCAGTTGGATAGTGGACCAGCCCTTTAGCTCAACTGGTTATAACAGGCTTTTATGGGAACGTGTGTGTACTGGCCGAAGGCTGACTCAGATGCCGGTTTGAATCCTGATTGTGGTGGCACCGTGGCAGCCAGCATTGATGTGAATCTGTGGTGTGTCACAATCTCTGGGAATTAGGGGCTTTGGTATAACACAAATGCAGGTTGCTCCTAAGCACTTGGCTTGGGGACCGGCCCTTTAGCTCAACTGGTTGGCAGCTAAGTACCACACCACTGAGCTGTAGGGTCCGCAGGGCCGACATTTCATTAAAAAAAATTAAATTACTGTAGGACTTGGAGGACACCAGGTTCTTCTAACTGTAAAATTGATCAAGTACTCCACACACAAAACAGAACATTTTGTGAATGGCAGTTCATAAATAAACTATGATGAATACTTTGTACTAGCTGCCAATGCCATCTCATACACTTCCGGCATCGCTTCAATTATTTTTCCATTTCTGTCGATACAACCACAGTGGGCACTGACATAGATCTACATTATATATTACTAAGATTGGTAATTCAATATGGCGCATCTCACATATTTTCGACGTCATTATTGAGATAGCCAGTCCACAACAATATATCATCTTTATTGTAATGCACTAATTATAACTGCACTAAGTGATGGTATTTTGCAGAAGCTCTCATCAATATTAAATGGGTAAAATGCACTGAAATTGTACTCGCTGTAGTATTCTGAGAATACGCTTGGTCGTAAAGTAGGACAAAACAAATCTTTCATTCTTTCGCTTTGAACAATTAATTACTTCCAGTTTCGGCAGGAAGTTGGCACTTTCTAACCATTTGCTTATGAATTGTTTAATATGTGAGAAATGAACTTGGTTTGTCAGTGCAGTTGCCCGTGAAATTAATACCCTTCCACTGAAGGTCTTGCCTGCATGGGTTCGGACCCTGGGTGGGGAACCTGACATTTTCAGTGGACTTTCATCTCGTTCAAATGAGATGTTAAATTAGCGACCCCTTGTGCTGGGCAAGTAAAAGATCCCTCACATGGGGTAAATGTGTAACATGTCGAGGACTCCCGCTCTCTCTCCCATCTCATCAATCAACTCTTGCGTGTACCCAGAACTGGGCTGAAAGGGCTGCACTTACCACATCCATCTATATCTGTTCTGATAACATGGCTGGTGTTGAGATAATGACCTCACAAGGGGCATTATTGGTAATCACTCGTATTTCCTTGACTGTTACAAAATTACGCTACAAAAAGAAAACACTCTAAGTAACATCTCCATCTCAGCAAATGGAAGTTACTTGGTAAGAAAGTTACTGGTCTAAGCAAGCCCATAAGGGTGGCAGCGGAGGCTTGTCTGGTTACCTTTTTTCGGGACCCACATGTCATGTATAGGTCTACTGTAGGCCTATTAAATTTTGGCACCACTTTCTAACCATTTGCCGGCATATGAATTATCCAATACAGAATTCAGGATGATTCCAGAGCTGCTCAATATTTTGGCAGTAGGTTCAACAATAGCCAGCAATGGTCATCAAAAATTCACACGTATTGATTTGTTCAGTTTTCTGAGGTGCATGACCTCCCCAGCAAAAGATTATCCTCCTCATTGATTGGCATCTGAGCTTTTGTGTCTTTCTTGGAATAGATCCTCAGGGGTAAATGGACAGAGATACAGAGACAGATTGATGCAGATACATCAGATGTCAAACTGATCAATTTTTCAAAGGATAAGTCCCTCCTCTAATGACCTGTGACATCTGTGGCAGCCGCTGTCACTCAAAAGACTTCGACCAGTTTCTCGGATGCCAAAAAGGAAATGCTGACACAGCTAGGTATTTCAAAGTCTACCAAACATAAAAGATATACTTTTACCAATGAGCTACCAGAGATGCCAAGGTCCAAGCATGTAGCCACAGTGACTGTGCCAGTGGATGATACTCTATAAATATTGTACTGGGTCAGTGGAGGTGTTGTCCGGAAACCAATTCAAACTGTCAATTTGAGACCCATTCATGTATGTTCTGGTTTGAGTACCAGCTGTGGCATGGAAAACTGACCAGTGTGGTGCTCACCAGCTGATTGAGACATTGTTGGACCGAATTCACATTTGAGTATACCAGCTACGGCATGGGAAACTGACCAGACCTGTTGCCCAGCTAACTGGGTCACTGCTGGACCATATTCAGGTTTGAGTACTGTACCAGCTAAGGACAACTGACCATTATCATAGGTGTCCACCAGCTGACTGAAACACTGCTGCACACTGTTCAGGTTTGAGTACCAGCTGTCAGCTGATCATACACCGCATCTGACGAAATTATGCAAGTAGGTTATTTCGACGTAGCACAAAAACTTTTGAGCCCAACAGTGTATCCTTTTCACATAATCTTTGGATTGGGCTGAGAAATATTTCCTGTGACTTTCATCAAGTTTCGTTCAGTCGAAGTTATGTTATGCCATATATTCAAATATTTTGGTGTCTGATGAAATTATGCAAAAGCAACGCAGCAGGCGGAAGGACAGTACAAATGTTTAATTATCAAACAATTGTGCTCGAAGCATTAGCGTTACATCATTTGGCTACTATCCACATCAAAAAATTTTGCTTACTTGCTGTCACCGCTGAGTAATATGCATAAGTTGTCTCCATTGGAATAACATTGATTTAGCATGTTTTTAAAAATGTATGCTCTCCAACATCTCAAAGAAGTTCTGATGCTTTTAAAAACGGCTTTAAAAGTTACCATCTGATATCAATTAAGTTCAGTTAAACTGAGAGATAAGTTGTGAATTGGAAAATTGACAAACTATTACTTAAGAAACTGCACATCGTAAACACAATGCAATTCCAATGGCATGTTACGGAAATAATTTTTGATTGCCAGCCATTTCAAAATAAGAGGTGTTACTTCAGTTTCCTTTTCACACAGCTAAAAATACAGAATAAGGTGACTGCCAGAAGCATGTTTCAAATGATTGGAACCATTTTGAGGTTTTGGGGAGCATAAATTTGATAAAAACATGCAAAATCAATGTTATTCCAATAGAGACAATTTATGCATATTACTCGGCGGTGACAGCAAGTAAGCAAAATTTTTTGATGTGGATAGTAGCCAAATGATGTAACGCTAATGTTTTGAGCACAATTGTTTCATAATTAAACATTTGTACTGTCCTTCCGCTTGCTGTGTTGCTTTTGCATAATTTCGTCAGACACCAAAATATTTGAATATATGGCACAACTCAACTTCGCTTGAACGAAACTTGACGAAAGTCACATGAAATATTTCTCAGCCCAATCCAATGATTATGTGAAAAGGATATATTGTTGGTCCCAAAAGTTTTTGAGCTGCATCGAAATAACCTACTTGCATAATTTCGTCAGATGCGGTGTACACTCACATGCAGCATGTCTGATTAGTGCCATCTGTCTCCATATATTTTGTTTCCATAGTTCAAAAGATTTATAATAAGACAACCGTCAGGATGACATGACACCATTGCCAATTTTGATTTATCCGAAGTTGACCTTCTGTTAGTTGCGAATTGCTGTGCGGTACAAAAAAGCCACGCAAACAAATCTGTTTTGACCTAAATATAGCTCTAATATGTCACTAGATACTGGATAATTACAATGTCTGTCAAAAGCCATTGACTTACTTCCATCAATCTTGCTTGGCCATTTCACAATTGGCTAGCCACATGTATCAAGTTAAACTAATAGGTTTTTACTGATTGTTAGTTTATGTTTGGGTTATATTGATTTTCAGCTTAAAGGCAGGCTTAAAGCTGCAGTGTTAATAGGTTGTCAGAATATATATACGAGAATATACTCTGGCTACACCAATGAGTAGAACTGAAGTATAAGGGCTTTGGAAAGTTTCCAAGTAATTGCCTCAAACTAATGAAGTGGAAATGATCAAATGTCAGGGGAACTAAGCTTCAATCTGATAGAGTTCCCTAAGTTCATGTGGAAACAATACTGTCAGTATTTTCCATTGGGAGCAGAACACTAACAGAGCTTGACTGTTTCAGTCAATTTTTCCATTCAACTGGGATAACTAGGAATACTTAGAAATGTAAATTATTGTTTGACAATGCTTGAAGTTAGATCACTACATATAAGTTCAGTCAGTAAAATGACTTGGGCAATATTTGAACAATTAGGTCTGCCAAACATCACAGTAAGTAGCACTTCCTTTTAGAACTGAACAGTGACATTACTCATTGGTTCAGATAAATGTTTCTATATATATCATTTTAGTTCCACACAAAAAACAAAGGTTAATACTAATCATTTATTTAGTAGATTTTTGTAGTTCTTTCAATTCATTGAATCTGTTACCAAGTTTCGAGCTCATCTGATGTGGGTTTTTTTTTTCAAGTTCTATTTTTGCCCTGAGTTTGAGGCATCAAAAGAGACTTCACAAAGGAATCTAGTACGCATCTTTTATCTGGGTTTTATATCAAGGCTATTCACAGTATTCAGGTTATTGATTAGCCTTGATAGGAGACTTTTGACTGCTTTGAATAGTGTGAAGTCTTAGAAGTCCTATGAACATGAAATTTCTCTTGACATAAAATCTGATAAAACTTTCTTCTTCCAGGAATATTGACACGAAATGTCATAATTTTTTTATTTTTGTCTTTTCCAGGAAAGATGCTGGGTCATCGCTGCTGTGACAGATTGATCGGAGATGCTGACTGTCAGTGAGTGAGTGAACATCAAGTACAAATTCCAAGGTCAATAAAAATCCAAAATGGACGACAGAAGACGTTACCCGATTTGGCAGAAGGGCTTGACATCATCGCCGTTGATGGTGCAAGGTCACGGCGCGCGACCTTCAAATTCGCAAAGTAACGACAGTCCTCGGCGAGCTCTGGAATTCTCAGGAAGAGCTGTCAGCTCTCATTTAAACCGAATGAGACATAACATTACAGGAGGATCACAGGTGAACATCCAGGAGTTGCTGAAACAGGCCACGGAGGATTTAGACGCTCATAAGTTTACGTTACGATACAAAAATGGTGTCAGCAGTAATTGGATGTACAATCGAGATCAGGATATCAGTTCAGCACTGTTTATTAAAGGCATGGACACAGACAGCAAGGTTATGAATCACACATACTCTAATGAGAGACCTACGACAGTGAAAGTAATCAGAGCTAACATCCCTCGAGCAGAAATGGAAGAACAGGAAGCTAATCGAAATGCAAAGTTTGCTCACAGTTCTAGGCAACCGCGAACTATGCACAGGCGACCGAGTACAGCAGATGCAGTTCGGAGAATTGACATCCCCGAAGGGAATTACTCAAATATCAAAAGAGATCAACCAATCAAATTGCCAATCACAGCCTGGGACACTGCCAACGAGGGCGGTGACAATGATGATCAAATGGGAGAAGTGATATCCCCTAGGTTAGATAAAGAACTCCTGAAAGCCCCGTCCCCACCAAACAGTTTGAATTCCGGTAAGCTTCTAAAGTTTTTTCTCATAATTTGATCTTCTTAAAGTCTTGATTTAAAACTGGTTAAGTTTTTGGCCAACATATGATGTCTAAATTTGCTTTAATAACTTTCATTGACGACACCATTTTGCATGGCTTCACTCAGT
The DNA here is from genome assembly GCA_026936325.1 of Platynereis dumerilii. Taxonomy (NCBI): domain Eukaryota; kingdom Metazoa; phylum Annelida; class Polychaeta; order Phyllodocida; family Nereididae; genus Platynereis; species Platynereis dumerilii. Next base: position 69,990,648 of record JAPTHN010000005.1, on the reverse strand, counting down.
TTTCTCATATGAGATTAGAACATCCTTAGGCTTGTTAGACTCAATAAGACTCATAGTCATATTCTCATATTATAAAATTTTTCTAAGTTACCAGGGTATTGGTTCTTCAGATTGATTTTTGATCATCATACTCAAGGCTTAAGATAAATTAATTTTCACTAACTCTATTCTTATTCTTCATTCAGATGATGAAGGTTTCTTGTCAAATGCAGAGGAAGAAAACAGGAAACCAGCAACGACTAACCACCGAGACGCAGATGAGGACATTTTAATCAACGGTCAGAACTACGACAGAAAGACTGACCAGTTATTGAAGTATTACATCGACGAGGAACACGGAAATCGAAGTCCTCGAAATGTGAACACTGTGAAACATGCACAAGAGAGAGAACGGTTACAGGACAATGTGATATTAGACGCTGATGATCATCCGACAGAAGCTATCAGCATCCAGGGGAAAAACTTGAATCATGTTAACAGTAGCTCAAGCGATGTAGCGGGTGATGATGTCAGAGGAACCATGAGACATTTTAGCAGTGGTTCCCCTGACTCGCAAGCAAGCGGTCAGTCAAGTTCGAGAAATGACCTCCAAAGCTCAATTATCATGGACTCCCCTCAGGCTACAGCGAGGTCAACAGCAAGGACACCTTCTTCAAACAATTTTCAGAACTTTCAAAACTTTCAGAACCATTCTTTACGAAGGAGCCGGTCACCTCGGAGGTCGAATACCTTTCTTCATCGGAGGTCACACCATTCACCATGGAGAACATACAACAACTCAACGCCCCAAGAAACTGGTGGTCTCGCCACGGCGGAGTTACGGTCATCTTTCATCGAAATCACAAATCCCTTAAACCTCCAATGCAGAAAGAAGCCTCCTGTAAGACCAACTTCCATCAACAACTCATTTATAGGTCACGGTCTCCATAGTTACAGGCCACGGGGAAGAGGAACTAGGTCAATCAGGGTCAGTGTGTCCAACCCTGACCTTACAAGCATACGGGTGAGTCATGTTGAATGTTAACTTTTGGAATCTGGAACCATCTTCGATCTTGAAGTCGCAAAACTGTATGTCAAGATGAGATGGTTGGTGAATTCCTTAAATCATATAATGAGGTTAATATTAATTTCCTGATAGCTATAATGTACCTTTGTAAGCAATTGTACCAGAAATATCAATAACAAGAATTAGTACATCACTTGAATAATAAGAAGTCTTACAATAATTTACAATTGATCAGAGATCACATATTTTCCTCCTACTTATTTGGCCAGTGCTTTGGCCAGTGCTTTGGCCAGTGCTTTGGCCAGTGCTTTGGCCAGTGCTTTGGTTTTTGGTGAGAGCTAGTCCACTCGAGTCGAAAGGTCGGACCTGATGGGACTTCCGTTTTTGCTAATATTTAATCATTTCATGAATGTCAATTTCAGGTCGTGGGAACTTCAATGTCTTCGTCAAACACATTTCGAAACATCCAAGAAGGACCAAGCAAGAAATTTCCGCACTCGAGCTACAGTGCAATGACCTAATGAAAGAAGAAATTGACATTTGAGGATTTATGTTAATTATTTATAGGTTTGTTATTGATACAGTACCACAGGATTGCTGGACAAAAGGGTATTGTTGGATCTCATATTGTAGCATTTCTAAATCAATCACAGGCTCAATAAGGCCAGACAAAATAGATTCTTAGCTTCTCGGAAAATCCAACCCAATAGTTTTCTGCCTACGAAAAAAAAAAATGGGTTTACCAAAAAATTTTCATAAATTAACACTAAAAATAATAGAAACTACAGCTTTTTTTACGCGTGCTATTAACCGACCTAAGAAAAGGTGCTCCGAGAAGATCCGAGAAGCTAGAGATCAATTATGTCTGGCCTAAAGTATGCATTGTATTGTATATACATAATACGATTATCATGTTGTTAAATAATTACTCAAGTGTCAGTGACCGCACTACAACTCCAATGGACCAGTTTTTTTTGCACATTTCGAATGTTACAAAAAATCATTCAACACGACAAATCCATTGACTAAAATTTCATACAAGTTTTTTTTTCTTTTTTTTATTGAGTGGATTTTTGTAATGCTTGCAATGTCATCTTCCAGTCAATGTCACCAATAATTTTTGTATCCAAAAAATCTTTTATTAATTTTTATCCAAAAAATTGAAAACGCAAGAAAAAGGCGGACACACTTCTTGCTGTTTGCATTTTATTCAACATTGTGGTTTTTGGACAGTAACAAAAGTTACAAAATGATTTAAATTACTTTAAAATTGCAGAATTTAGTTGGTAAACTTTCGAATACAATGCTACACAAATGCTTTACCATTTGAGGTAAAAGAAAAAGTGACTTCCAAGTGAGAAAACGACTAACTGTTCTTCTCAAGGTCTTTTAACATTAATGGTTAACTTTTGATGTGAACTCGTGTTGTAATCCTAGCAAGATCAGTTCGCGAAAGTGGTAGTTGTCAGTAGAAGGGCATTTGAAAATGGAGCATATTTATTACAGTGCCATAAGCTGCATAAAGAAACAAAGGGTTGCAAAAATGGTGAATGAAGAACTTCCCAATTTAAAGCACAATTAACACTCTAAAAAATAAATCTAATACAAAAACTCTGATCAGTTTTTTTGGCGTGTCCTCCCATATCATTTCAATTTGGGTTTTTGAAATACTGCACAGTTGTATTGTCATGAATGCACTGGGTTTTTTGGCCAAATTTGGGGAGAAAAAAAAACAAAAAACTAATTTCTATGCAAAAACCACCATGGATGCATTGCACATTGTCTGTCAAATTAAACTCATTTGAAAGAATTGTTTATATTTCGCCATAACCCGGCACCATTGAATTTAGCGCTGGATTTGATTCACATTCGTAGAACAGTACATTTTTTTGGGAGGGGGCTAAGGAGAATAATTATAGCTTATCGACAAAAGTAACAAAATTAATCTATTGATGATCTTAGCTTGGCCATAGACCAGAACAGAATATACCAATAATTCTGGACCTAATAACTGTTAATCGGCAGTCTCAGAAAAAAAAAAAATCAATACGGAAATAATTATTTGAATATATATGTTATTGAAGCACACGAGCATGTAATCCAACATGGTACTAATCCATAGACGTATCCATATGAGCATGTAATAATTGATCTATTACCCACAATGTGACATATCCTTCCAATTTAACAGAAAATCAATACATATCAATGGTATTTTAAATTCTTCATATCAAAGTTTATACTTCTTTGCATCATTCTACTCTTGTTTGGGGTACTTTAGCCAATTTATGTAAAATGTGTAAATAACCAAATAAGCAAGTTATGTGATACTATTGTATATACATATAATATATATCTTTACTATTGTTTGCAATACAGTCATATTTACTGCATTTTTCCTGTACATATAATAGAAATAAATGTTAAGTTATTAAATTGCACAAACATAAATGTACATATAATAGAGTTGTTGAAATTGTATAATGTAAGTATTGCTCTAACATATCAAATAAAGATTGTTTGCCAAGCTGACAAGGTATTCCAGTGTTGATATTTTGAAAACATGGTAACATGAAACCTATCCAGAAATCCAAAGACACCCCAGGGTTTTCCATGTCTGAGAGTCATATATGGTAAAAAAGGAAAGGAAAAAAAATAGAGGAACACATACAGCTATGATACAGGAAACCCCTTTCCTAGCAATGTATAAAGAAATACAGTCAAGGAAATAGAAATGATTACTAAACATATGTCACTGAATGAGTCATATCACCCACCACAGGGCCACCAGTGATGTCACCAAGACATGTGACAAATAAGTTACAACTTCTTCACTCACTTCAAAAGAGATAATATGACCTACAGTGACAATCAAATATATGAGGTTCTAATTCAAACAGACAAATTCTGCTCTTCTTAGACAATAAAATACAAAGGAAATTTCAGTGAATGGCAAAACTATGGAAACGACATCAAATCGCACTTCGTTGGGCCAAATTGCAAACAACTGATTGACTGAAGGAGTGAGTCTTTTTCGAAATGAGTATCATTCACAAGCATAATAAAAGGAAATATAAAAGTGTGACCACAGATTAGTTTTCAGTTATAAATCGCCTTTACGGAAAATGGACGATTGCGACTTTACGTCCTGGTATTTGACCAGGAAGTAGCTAGGCTAATTAGGACAGGAGAAGGACAGAGCAATGAGCCAAAAGATATTGAAACTGCTATCCAACATTGCAATGGCCTGTTGACCCCACTAGATTTGGAATCTAACCCAGGACCAAGTGACTGGAAGCCCAGAATGAAACTCCACTGTAACAACCCCCTGAGGACTCTGCTTTGCTTTTATCTAAACAGTTCACTTTAAATAGATATTCTCAAAATTCATTCTCAATTTAAAAGTTGACAAAAAGTAGACGGATAATTTACAGATAATTTAAGTAGATCATCACACTTCAGTGTTCAAAAACAGATACAAGTTAGTTTAATTTATTATTTCTACACATGCTGAACAAGTTCAGGGCAACCTTTTACAATTATTCTGAATTTATACAGACACTTACAATACATCAGATGTCATTCTTGATGTTTATTTGAGTAAAAATACTTTTTAATTTCATGGGACACTTGTGTAGTACTATGCTCCCTTTGTGGGATTTGCACTCTGCCCTAGAAAAGCATTGAGGATCCAGACATTTATTCTCTGTGGGCACAAAATGTCATTTAAATTGAATTAATAAAAGCACCTGTAGACAGTCTGATAATAGATGTTTACATGCATGGCTGCTAAAAGCCTATTTTATATTTACACTGACAAGACTTTTCATTAAAGTGAGGAAATTCAAGCATTTACTATGAAAAGGGGGCACCCTCAAGTAATATTAAATTTCGCCATAAAAATCCCCAAAAAAGTCCAGAAAGGGAAACTTTATAAATCCCAGTTCTTCGTTAACATTATTACTACGATCCATACAGTAGCTTCAGCATTTTTTAATAGTAAATAGAAAAAAAAAATCTTTCAAATTTAAACTGCTTAAAAGGCCTTCCCATGGTCGATAAACAGAAATTTGTTCTTATATTAAGCCCTAGTCTTTTTTTTGTCTTAAAAAAAAAAAAGAATTATGTTCATGTTGTTCATGTTCTCCCTATTTGTATTACTCAATTCATGTATTAATTAGATATATAATTGGGCAAAATATGTCCACCCGACATCTGGCCCTAGATGCAATTTGTTATTTTTATTGTTTGAATACATGTATCCTGTTTACATCTGGAATAAAGAAAATTTAATTGGAAAAAAAGATAGAAAGATAGATAGATGTGCAGCCCTCTAAGCCCAGCTCTGGGACTCAGAACGATTGATTGATGAGATGGTTGAGAGAGATGGGAGTCCTCAACATGTTCACATTTACCCCATGTGAGGGATATTTTACTTGCCCAGCGGCCAGCACAGACACTGATACAAGGGGCCGTCAATTTAATTCCGAGCGACACCCAGCTGGGATTTTGCTCATGAAAGTCCACTGAAAAAATAGGAGCTAATAGGGTTCTCCAATTGGGATTAGAACCCTAGCAGACAAAGACCTTCAATATTGAATACAAGTTTTTTTTTTGGAAGGGGATAGGAGTTCTTTTATGTTGACTCTATTCACCCTATCCAACTTCTCTGGAATTTTCTAGTATTGTAAAATTCTATCAGACTTTCGAAGTACCCCCCTCATTCTGGAGGATCATGGATTCACCCACGTGAACCAGGAGCAATAGTAAGCACTGGGATTTTTTTCTGGCAATCTAAAGATAGTTGCAGCCTGTTGTACAATATCATTTTCACTGAGACATTCATAAAATGTGACTACGAGCCCTGCCTCACGACATTCTATTCATTGTTTACGTTGATGGTGTCTGTGACGCTGAGTTTGGAACGTTTGGATTGTGACGCTCAGCTCAGCACATTCCTTATTAGGAGTCACTTGGATAGCAGACGACATCTGCAGCAGACAGGAATGCCTTGATGGATACATAACATCATTAAAATTGACTGCCAATTACATCACCTGACTTTGAATTCAACTGGGCTATATTGCCCTTTAAAAGGTAAGTCTACAGTCCCTACAGAACTTCAGATAAGGCAGAGGAAAAACCTCAGTTTACAAAAGACCAGAGAAAACAATTATTGTATTGTGACAAAAAGACAGCTTTAGTCATTCAGGAGAGGCTGATTGAAAAATGATAATAAAGATCAAAATTAATCACAGATTAACAAATTCTTTAAAAGAAAATTAAACAAATGTTGGTTTAGAAAAAAATACAAGAAACCATACTTTTTAATACCATAATTTTTATTTACTTCATGGCCTTGGACATACCTGTTAATCATCTAGATAACCCAGGAATCTGAGATCATAAGTCATACAAAATTACAAGCATTTTCTTCAAGTTATTACATTGCATAACTGAATTATGTAACATGGGAGATCGTTTCATAACAAGCCTGGGTAGGTTGGCCATATTCACCCATACAGACAAGCCTCAAGAATCTTGTGTATGGAAATGATCGAACCCTTAGGAGTCCAGTACCTACATGGAGTTCAATTCTGGGTAAATACAAAATATTTCCTCTGAATTATAATTGCCCCTGTTAGCAAATTATGACCACTCCAGTATAAAGTGCTGAGGTTTGCTTGGGGAAAGTATGTGCAATAATGAGCTAGAGCCTCTAGTAGAGGTTCAAACTTGACAAGCTTTACAGGAATTGATGGGGCTGTAGACAGCTACCTTTTTTGAAAATGTTTTTATTAGGCTAACATGAGAAAGATTCATTTTCTTCTTTTATAAAACAGGTTTTGCTAAATTACAGTCTGTCACTTTGATATAGAAAAAGAGCTGACTGTTGCACTGTGAAAATGGCACTTCGTGTGTCATCATGTAATGCTGATGATTTGTCATGATCACACCCAATGCTTTCAACAAGGGCGTAGATTTTTCGTTCTTGTTGGGGGGGATGATTTCGGCGTATACAAACTACGTGCGAGGTCCTACGGTCCAGACGTCGAGTGGCGGGGTACTTTGGGGCCACATATTTGAGATAATCTGAGGTAAATTCTGAGCCACCTGGAGCTTGTGTTTTCCACATACAATCTAACTGGTATTGTGAAAAAAAAACAGCTAAAAATAAATATTGATTCTCAACATCAAGTAGAATTCTAGGGGGGGATAATCATATGATCATCCCCCCATGCTCATCCTAGGGGGGATGCATCCCCCTCATCCCCCCAAGGATCTACGCCCCTGCTTTCAATGTTAATTTGATTTGAGGATACTTATCCCGCTTGTTGGAGAAAGCCAAACGAAAGGATTATGCATCTGATTTTCACTCTAAAATCAGTTATGACAAGTCAAATGGCCTTCTCTAGATCATGACTAATCAAACAGCCTCTATATATGATTCCCATGTTGAAAGTAGAGAAGATAACACTTCATCAGCTATCATGAGTCACAAAGTGCATTTTTCACAGTGAACTGGTACTCATTTTTTCTATATCAAAGTGACAGACTGTAATACACTGTAAACCAAAAAGAGGCAAATAGACTAAGGAACATTATGTTAAGTACTGCCATGAACTTCAATCTTAAATACACACATGTCTCAGACTTAGACATTAAATTCATTTTGAAATATTGCAAGCTAACTATTAGGGTAGTCCACATTCCTATGGGAAAAATCAAATCTCCTAAAACCCCCAATTTGAAAGTAGAAATTGATGACCACATAAGTAAAACAAACACACGCAAAATTTCAGCCAAATCGGTTAATGTTTAGAGGTGGCCCAAAGCCTTTGAAGTTTATCATGTAATTCCCCATTTGCGCAACTGAAAAAATTGTCAATTTGCCAGATCTTTCTCCGGAGTAAATATTTTTTTGCGATTTTTTAGTACATGATAAAGTTGGCATGGCAAAGTAATATCTGGACGTTATTTTGGATTTATTATTCATCATAAGTGAAATATTTGCCTGTATTTATGAAAAAATACTTGAAAATTGACCTATGTAATATCTATGCTGACCTGCTACAAAACTTTGTAAGTCAAAAAGAATATCAGGACTAGATTGGGCATCCTTGACATACTAGAAAAAAGGTAATTTGATCAAAATAATTGGCCATTATAGCAAGATTTGCAAGTACCGATGATTTTGAGGTCTGCTACAGGGCAATCACATGTCAACGGCTTTGTGCCACCTCTAAATATTAATTGATTTAGCTGAAATTTTTGTTCGATACCTTCTACAGATATAAGATCACAATGCAAGATTCAAATCAGAGAAATTTAGAAGAGAGTGTTTTTGGACCACCCTACTAACTATGTTAGCAGCTGCAGAAGTTGCAGGACCAAAACCACGTTATTGACTATTGAGGCTTTGCTGGGGGGGGGGGGGGGGGGATATGGGAGGCAATTCAAAAGTAAAATGGCAAAGGAACGGTGGGACAGAAAATCACAAGCAGAGCCTGAGGGACAGGGAATTCAAAAGTGTCATGAGTAAAAGTGCAAAGGAAGAGGGAATTCAAAAGTAAAGTGGCTAAGGGACAAGGGGACACAAAACCCGATCCAGAGCCTCGTTATTGACATGTAATTATGTGAAACGAGAAGGTATGATAACCTAAGAGGTCAGTACAGCACCTTAGAGGCTTTTTAGAGATGCTTGCTTGCTTGCAAGCGGCATATCTATTGTGGGAGGATGGCTCTGAAACTTATGACAACTGCCTTGGTCATGCTGTTTCATCTCTGTCATTAAAACTTTGCATACAGTCTCAATAGAAATTTATCTTGCGTTGATAAACTTTTGGTGTCTTTCTGAGATGAAGAAATTAATAAAGAAAACAAACAGGCTGAGTTTCTGCAGGTCAAAGGTCAATCACCAAAAGTAGGTCACAGGCCAGATACCCTTCAGCAGGTCTCACATGCCAGATACCCTCTGCAGGTCTCACATGCCAGATATCCTTGTGCAGGTGACAGGCAAAGGGGTACATACTATCATGGGCAGTCTATCTACAAGCATCTCTTAAAGTGCTTGCACGTTATTTTTTTGTGCTGGGATACATTTACAATTATAAAGGTACTACAAAGAAACTTCATGTCTGCGTCTTGAAACTTTAAAGATGCTATCCCAGAAGTTCCTCGATGAAATGCAACTTAATGAAACATTGAAGTATATCCAAGCCGGGTTCTCACTTCTCAGTTTCAGTAAAATGAGTTTTAAAGAATTTAGACAGGTTGGAGGGCTTTTATTCTTTGGGAGTTTTAAAACCAATGAACACATTGGGTTAAAATCCTTTGACATTCAATAATCTTAGGTTCATTCTTAATAATCATTGTGGTTTGGTTTACCCAGAAAATTTGTCAGGTAGTCTGAGGCAGGCCCATCCCAAGTGAAGCACAACAAATAAGAGGAAACCCTAACCCCCTTTTGGTCTCTTTCTTGGATAAAACATGCTGCAAAAATGTGCAGTTCTATTTATTTACATGTTTTTGCCTCTTAAGGTACACAATGAAACCTGTCTATCAAAACATCACAAAACCTGACCAGAATGATTACAAATCTCTTGTCCCAGTGGTGGGCCAGACAAGACAGTTGGAAGACTTCTAACAGGATTTACTTATTTTTAAGGCCAAAAAGAAATGTGCAAGGAAAGAAAAGGATAATAATATACCCGATGTTTAAACAGCTGCCAAATACGAGGTGCAAAAAGACATAACAGAAAATTAGTTGTGGGTAGACCCCTTCATTCATTCACAAAAAATACCTAGTGTTTGAGGTTAACTATCTCACCAGACTGTGAATGCACCAAAATTCAAGCAAAAGCTAAAAAACAAAACTAAGCCGATAATTTTTTGCACCTGTGATGACATAAAATTCATAAAAAAGGACAGGGAATTCAAAAATAAAATGACCAAGGGACAGGGAATTCAAAAGTTAAATGACCAAGGGACAGGGAATTCAAAAGTTAAATGACCAAGAGACTGGGAATTCAAAAGTTAAAAGACCAAAGGACAGGGAATTCTAAAGTTAAATGACCAAGGGACAGGGAATTCAAAAGTTAAATGACCAAGGGACAGGGAATTCAAAGTTAAAAGACCAAGGGACAGGGAATTCAAAGTTAAAAGACCAAGGGACAGGGAATTCAAAAGTTAAAAGACCAAGAGACAGGGGATTCAAAGTTAAAACATCAAGGGGCAGGGAATTCAAAGGTTAAAAGACCAAGGGACAGGGAATTCAAAAGTTAAAAGACCAAGGGACAAGGAATTCAACAGTTAAAAGACCAAGGGACAGGGAATTCAAAGTAAAAAGACCAAGGGACAGGGAATTCAAAATTTAAAAGACCAAGGGACAGGGAATTCAAAGTTAAAAGACCAAGGGACAGGGAATTCAAAGTTAAAAGACCAAGGGACAGGGGATTTAAAAGTTAAAAGACCAAGGGAGAGGGAATTCAAAGTTAAAAGACCAAGGACCAGGGAATTCAAAAGTTAAAAGACCAAGGGACAGGGAATTCAAAAGTTAAAAGACCAAGGGACAGGGAATTCAAAAGTAAAAGACCGAGGGACAGGGAATTCAAAAGTTAAAAGACCAAGAGACAGGGAATTCAAAGTTAAAAGACCAAAGGACAGGGAATTCAAAAGTTAAAAGACCAAGAGACGGAATTCAAAAGTTAAAAGACCAAGAGACAGGGAATTCAAAGTTAAAAGACCAAGGGACAGGGAATTTAAAAGTTAAAAGACCAAGGGAGAGGGAATTCAAAGTTAAAAGACCAAGGACCAGGGAATTCAAAAGTTAAAAGACCAAGGGACAGGGAATTCAAAAGTTAAAAGACCAAGGGACAGGGAATTCAAAAGTAAAAGACCAAGGGACGGGGAATTCAAAAGTTAAAAGACCAAGGGACAGGGAATTCAAAGTTAAAAGACCAAAGGACAGGGAATTCAAAAGTTAAAAGACCAAGAGACAGGGAATTAAAAAGTTAAAAGACCAAGAGACAGGGAATTCAAAAGTTAAAAGACCAAGAGACAGGGAATTCAAAGGTTAAATGACCAAGGGACAGGGAATTCAAAATTTAAAAGACCAAGGGACAGAGAATTCAAAAGTTAAATGACCAAGAGACAGGGAATTCAAAAGTTAAAAGACCAAGAGATGGGGAATTCAAAAGTTAAAAGACCAAGGGACAGGGAATTCAAAGGTTAAATGACCAAGGGACAGGGAATTCAAAGTTAAAAGACAAAGGGACAGGGAATTCAAAAGTTAAATGACCAAGGGACAGGGAATTCAAAAGTAAAATGACCAAGGGACAGAAAATTCAAAAGTGAAATGACCAAGGGACAGAAAAATCAAAAGTGAAATGACCAAGGGACAGAAAAATCAAAAGTGAAATGACCAAGGGAAAGGGAATTCTAAAGTTAAATGACCAAGGGACAGGGAATTCATAAGTTAAGTGACCAAGGGAAAGGGAATTCAAAGTTAAAAGACCAAGGGACAGGGAGTTCAAAAGTAACATGGCCAAGGGACAGGGAATTCAAAAGTAAAACTCCAAAGGGAAAGGGAGTTCAAAAGTTGAAAGACCAAGCGACAGGGAATTCAAAAGTTAAAAGACCAAGGGACAGGGAATTCAAATGTTAAATGACCTAGGGACAGAAGGCCACAAAACTTAATCTAGAGCAACATTAGTCTAATGGTATAGGCCTATTTGAAAAAGTTCATCATATTTTTGATTATCTCAGAAATCGTTTCCAGCTTTGCAATAAAACATTTTTATTTTTATTTTCTTTCAGATAAACACATTAAACATGCAGCCATTAAGCATTCCTAGTCTGTGGATGACCTTGATAACAGTTCTCCTTCAAGGTCAAGGTCACTTAAGTCGCCATGTGACCAACCAAGACTCTAATGACGTCACAATAGAGGCAGAACGGACTAGAGGAGTCAGACTAATAGGCGGTCAAGTGGAAGGAACAGGAAATGTATTACTATTTCATTCCGGACAGTGGGGACTACTTTGCGATGATGGTTGGGATTTAAATGGCGCAAATGTGATATGTCGCATGTATGGATATCCCTACGCCCTGGGTCATACAACTAATGCTTACTTTGGAAGGCAAAAATATGGTAAGAACCCTTTTTACAGTAGCCTTGTTGTTAGAAGATAACCTTTTTAAAATGTGCAGATATGATCCGCCTTAGGATGGGCATAATGTTTTCCTTCGCAGTGTCTCTCCGTCTGTCTGTCTGTTAACACTTATATGAGGAAAAAACTGTTACATGGCTTCTCGTGAAACTTAGCATGATTTTTTCATTGGCCCTAACAAAGAACTGATTAGATTTCAGTGCAGATCTGTGCAACGGATACCCTGTAAGACCGGATAGAGTTTTACACACATGTATTTTAATAAAAGCCAGCCCACAAGCCTGGTAAGGCATCACGCATGAGTGACCGCACACTGTACCATTCTATATATAGCACTTGCAATGCTGCTTCTGTAGCGGCATAGTCAAGGCGGATCTATCATGGTTAATCAAAGCAATGCAATAAATATCTATTTCTGAGGGATGCAAAAATAGACCTCGCTCCTTGTTTTGTCACGGCGGGCCTTTGCACTCCAAAGAGTGCCCCCACCTTCGTATATACGGGCTTGCACTCTAACAGAGAGCCACCATCTTGTTATGGAAATTCTTTCACAGTTATCGGTCACCATGCTATCAAGCCCAAATATCCTTTTCAGTCATAATTTGAATCTGCTTTCTTTCTTGGCTATATAGAAGTTATCCTGAAGGTAGCAAAAAATTTCAGGACCCAACTCTCTCCCCATTCATATTCAGTCCAACTCAGCCTCCAGATGGTCATATCTCAACATCCCTCCAAAATTCTACATTGTATGATTACAGAGGAGGGCCCAGCACGCCTGTGCAAGTTTAGAACAAACACACTAATGTCTCAAAATATTGAAATACAGAAAGCAACAGCAGATAAAGATCATACTGAGGCAAAACCTCACACTTCAACAGAAGTTCCACAAAGCTAAAGGAAACAGAAATTTCCAAAAGACACGTTTTTAAGGACATGAAGGACACTACTCTCTGTTAATACAGACTGTTACAATGTGATTATTTATGGGTGAGGAAGAACTGTGGAGGAACATGTTGGAATTTTGCTAAATAAGGGAAATAGCAAAATGGCAGAGAATGTCAACACACATAGCTCATTCTTGTTCAATCTGACACACGATACCTGTAACACTTGTAATTTTAAAGAAGATCTATTATCAAAGACTGTGTTTAAGACAGTAGGAGACCATCTGACTCACTATCTGACACATCTGTCTTGCCATACATAACAACAAGCCAACATTATAACTTTTTATCTGACACATAATGCCACAGTGTTGGGTATCATGTTCGTGTTATAAGAAAATCTGGTGTGTGAATTGCAGGGTTTTTGTGGTGATGAGTATCTAGATAGTCATATTTCAAGACATAAATATCACATCTTAAGTTTGTCACTAAGTTTCTTCTGAAGTAAGTTACCTGTTGCCAGTAATATACTAATATTCCATACTATGAGGTTATATCATGGGTGGGGGCAGTATATCCCTAGTATAGTCACCCAAGACCCAGTATATCCCGAGACCCGATGTAACCTTTTTATCCCATGTCTTTTTTTTTTTAATACTTTTATTTTATTCATGTAAAACAGTTTGAAGCACTTAATGTGAATGCAGTTGTGCTACAAAAAAAATCAATAATCCTTAATTGGCAGTACTTAATTGCCTTAAATCATAACAATAAAAAAATATGCTGGTTTGTTATGTTAATAAACATGGTCGTGTACAACGTCTTTTTGTTGATTGTGGTATGCAAATGAGGCAATGCTGTTTTCTGATTTGTCAGTTCCAGTATATCCCTGCCATCTAATGAATAAATTAGTATATCCCTCTAAGCTAATTTATTGAAGAGCTCTGATTGGGTGTACTGATATTTGTCCCTCTTAATACTCACTTATTTCCCTCTCTGATTTGGTATTTACCTGGGAAAAACTCAGTATCAGGGACAAAAGTTTGCTAGACATGGGATAATATAAGATTCCAGATCGACTTGCAGCGTTGCTTGTCTGGAAAAGCTTGTCTCCTACAATATGTCTCTTAAAACCGGACTCTTACAAATTTCTCTTTCAGCCTGTATCTTACAGCCTGTCACTTACAGCTGCTGGCTCTTACAACCTGTCTCTTACAACCTGTCTCTTACAGCACCTGCCTCTTACAGTCATCTGTTTCCATCTGTCTCTTTCTCCAAGAGCATAATATTATCTCTTACTGCCTACAGTTCTCTTACAGCCTGTCATTTACAAGTCTGCCTGTATACAGTCAGACTTCTCTTACAACCTATGTCTAACAGCCTGTCTCTTGCAGACAGTCTCTTACCACCTGTCTCTTACAGCCGGTCTCTTACAGACAGTCTATTGGAGTCCACATTTACAACCAGTCTTTTATAACCTGTCTTTCACAGCCTGTATCTAACAGCCTTTCTCTCACAACCTGTCTCTTACAACTATCATTCAAAGCCCATCTCTTACAACCTGTCTCTTAACATATGTCTCTTTCAGGCTGTTTCTAGAATCTGTCGATTTGCTTTCAGGGTATCGCTTACAGCCTGCCTCTCATAACCTACTTATTTCAGCATATCCCTTACAGACTGTCTCTTACAGCACGCCTCTAACAGTCTACTTACAGCCTCTAATGCTAGTCTTTTACAGCCTGTTTCTTACAACCAGTCTCTTGCAACCTATCTCCTCTAACACCGGTCTCTCGCAGACTCTCTTACTGTCTTTCTCTTTCAAATTCTCAGTGTATCTATAACAGCCTGCCTCTTGCAACATGTCTCTTACAATATGTCTCTTACAATATGTATCTTACAATAATGTCTCTTAAATTCTGCCTCTTACAGCTGGTTTCTATAATTTGTCTATTTTCCTACAGCATGTCTCTTGCACACTGACTCTTAGAGCCTGTCTATTACAGCAAATCTCTAATACCAATCTCTGTCTACAAGTTGACCGCTTTTGCTGCCACCTAGGGTGCAAAATTTGCGAGCTCCTGTGAGCGGTCAACAGAATTTCGATCTCTGGAAGAAACCAGGACAGTGTGGAAGAAACCAGGACAGTTACATTATTTGGTGATAGTCTAGTTTATTTCCAAAAACTCTGCAAGTGTCTAATCTGACTTTGGTTGGCTTCAATTTTAAGCAGATAGCTTGTAAATACCAAAATAAGTTGGAACTATTTTTTATTAAGGAGGATGTATACATTGTAGCTCATTTATATTGCCAGTATAGAGGGGGCCACTTGTGGCATGCACAAGACATTTTGCTGAGTGTAACACAGCTTTTATGAAATTGTGAAATATATTGTTGTCCTAGTTCATAAATCTCCGTAAAGTAACAGAATAAATACAATTGAGCATTTTTGATATCACAAAGCATAAACATCGGCTTTGTATGGACACGTGAATAAGTGAGAATGCATTCTTTTTGGACCCTTTTGTGACCACAATTTAACATGCACTAAATGGCATAAGTAGATTGAATACCATCATACTTCTGATGAGTAAAATCATCCGTTTCACAGGCAAAGTGTATGCTAAAGTTTCAAAACTTTCTTTTTGTCTCATGATATCCAAACATTTTCATTCAAAGCAGTTGGCTGGATATTTACCAGCAACCATGCTTTGTGAAAGTAGTTTGGCGTAGTAATATGGACAGCTGTTGTTCGACCTGATCTGGTGATCTGTCCAAGACAGATCAAATTATTGTTGACTCAATTCGATTTTCCAGGGACTATCAGCATTCTGCTGCCACTTGACAGTCCCGAACAGAGACAGTACCAATCTCATACAATCTGTCTCTTACAACTGGTTTCTTACAGTCAGTCTCTTACAACCCACCTCAAACAGCCTGGCTCTTGAAGACTATTACTTACTGCCCATCACATACAGCCAGTCACTTAGAGCCTGTCTCTTACAGATTCTTAGAGCATATAAATTATTGCTAGCCTCTTACAACATCATACCTGCAAAGCTCACAGTATGATAATCAGATCATTCATCCGTGTCACTGTGCCATAAAATTGAAGAGGATGCTGATGGGTGATTCAATAATCTAATTTAACAAGCCAAAGAACAAAAGAATATTTTTAACCATTTTCATCCTGATTTAACTTTAGTATTTATGTATTCTTCATATTACAAGGTATATAATATGAAACAATGCATAAATTTTATTGATATTAATTCTAGATCTCACATTTCATTATTTTTTTGTCCCCATTTGGGGCCCAAATATGACTGCTCGCATTGGCCCCAGTTGGGAGAAATTGTCAGGAAGTCAAACTAAATGCTCTATGGAAATTTTCCCGGGTGCATTCTGTTATTACTTGAACTCACTAAATGATACTATTTGTTCATTCTGATAAAATAGACACAATAACAGTGTCTTAATTGGTGAAACGAATGCAAAATTGAGGTCGAGAATTTTGACAATTCTGCCTCTCCCAGCCAATTATTCCCAGTGTTTACAATCTGCAAATTCCACGTGGCTAAATCTGCACTATAAAAAACAAGCAAAGCTTACAAAATACGGGTCTGCCAATGCTACAACCCTTCCTAAATGCTTTAGAATATCATTATCTGTCAAAACACATGTACAAATTTAACTGACAACCCTGCACTTGCTAAATCTGACATGATACAAAAACTATCAACAGACCTCCGTGCGAGAGCCAGCCATCATTGCCCAGCAGCTGCTCAGTGAAGCGTGAATTTGCAGCCTGCTAGCAGCGCCGTCTTTGTACAATGTGAACATGTCTCTTACAGCCTATCACTTACAGACTGTCTCTTACAGGCAGTCTTTTACGACAGGTTTTTTACAGCCTGCCTCTTGCAACCTGTTTTTCATGAAATGTCTCTTACAGTCTTTCTCTTACAACCTGTCTCTTACAGCCATTTTGCTTAGAGCCTGTCTCTAACTGTCTTTTACAACCATTCTGTAACAGCTTGTCTCTTACAGCCTGTCATTTACAGCCTATCTCTCATAGCCTGTCTTTTACCATAAGTCTCTTTAGATCTGTCTCTTAGAGCCTGTTTCTATGATCTCTATTTCTTACAGCCTGCCTCTCACAATTTGTTTTTTCAGCATATCCCTTACAGACCGTCTCTTACAGCATGTCTCTTACAGGCTGACTTGTACAGTCCGTCTGTTAGGCCGCATCTCACAACACAATGTATGTCTCTTATTACCGCATTTCTCTAATGTCAATCTCTTACAGCCCATCTCTGACGCTTCTCAAAACCTGCACAACCTCTTTCTCTAACAGATTGTCTCTAACAGCCTCTCTCTTTCACAACCTGTGGCTCAGAACTTGTTTCTCACAGCCAGTTTCTAATTTCAGCAAGGTCCACAAAACAAACAGTTATTATTATTGTTGTAAAACCCTATTCACTGGTTACTTTAAGTGACACCGTCTCTGGTATACAATGTATTTGCAATGCACCTAACTGAAGCAACCCCAAGTGGTCCAACACCCAGGGTGCTCACTTGCTCTATTGAAGGTCTCAGGTTTGATTTAGTGGTTGGGAACATTGTAGTTATTTGGGGCAAGGGCAACCATGCTAGGTTATAGGGTGATCATATAGGAGAGACAATAATCCAGAACCCAGGGTTGATTTTGATTGTACACTCTCTTCCAGATATTATATTAGATGATGTACGTTGCCATGGTGATGAAGACAATATCACAAAATGTAGGAATTCCGGTTGGTTGACACATGACTGTTCTCCAGCAGAAGCCGCTGGGGTATTTTGTGCTCCCAGGTAAGTAAAGTTCTAAATCAATTCCAATTGACACTTGAAAGATATCACCCCTAGGAGGTACTAACATTTACATTAGTTTATTTTGAATGGCCGTGGCGGATCCAGACAGGGTCAGTCTAGGGCAGGCCCCGGAAGTGTTTTGGCATTTGTGGGCTTGTGCCGAAGCATATTTTCTTCAAAATACTATTATCAATCTCAGTGGTCTGGGAGGGGCCCGGGCCCCCTAGTCTTCCCCAGGATCCGCCACTGAATGGTGTGGTACCCGAAAGAATTAAAAGAAACAACTTGGATGAAAGCATAAAATGTTACTCCTAATTACAATATAGGCCTATATATTTTTAACTGTAAAAAGATTTGCTCCATGAAGAAAGATTGTGCTTTATTCACAGATGAGGTATGAGGACCTAAATATTGGCAAGCTGAGACACAAGTAAAGTTGTTGTTTGGTTCTGAATCGTATTCATAATATTTTTATTTCACACTTCAGATCAATGGCTCGGCCCACCACAACTACCACCACTACAGCTGCACCAACTAGTTCTACAAGGAGTCCAAATCTGATGCACGAAAAAGCAAAACTAATGGCTGCTCGCATGAAACAGGTCGGATTAATAGCTGACGAAGCGGACAACCACGAACACAACCTCGAACATAACCCCGAACATAACCATGTGAATAAGGTGGAAGTACAAGAGGTCGATATAGTCAGAGGACACCCTAATAGGGTAAGAAAAGCAAAAGGAGGCCTAATATCTTTGCATATTTCTCATCCTGAATTGATGCAAGTTTGTGCAATGTTAGAATCTCATTTACATCTCTGGCCTTATTTAATATATTAATATAAATTGGAAGGCACTCTCATCGTCATTTGATGCAGGACATGGATGGCGTATTAGCACAGCCTTTTGACACCAGTTCTCGCCTCTCATTTGGGTAGACTGACGAGATGAGAGAATCGGGGAAAAAGAGTGGGCAGGAGTCCACAACGTTGAACATTTATCCCATGTGAGGGATCTTTTACTTGCCCTGTGGTATAGAGACGAGACACTCTGACATAAGAAGCCGCCACTCTAACGTTGCATCAATACATACTCCAGCTGTGGACTTCGCTCGTAAGATCTGAACCCCCCCCCCCTTCCCCGGATAAGGTAGCTTCCCACTACTAAGGCCATGTTTTTTGTTACACACCACCTCTAAAATGTATAGTCAACAATCCTTGACACTTATTTTCGTGGGTTAATTCCATTGACGAAAGAGTCTCCCACAGCCAGCCTTGAAAGAATCACAATTTGCAAACTAATTACTTTTTTCAGTCATCTGAACAACTCCTTAAAAATCAGATGAGATTTACATCCCTTGCTCAGAACATTAATTAGCTCTTTCGAACTTGCATGGTTTCTAGCCCTTCTTCAAAGACCCATACATGTACCTTTGATTCCCGGAAAAGTAGTTTTTCAAATACACAACGTATGTCAATATTCCATATTGTAAATTTATTTCAGGGAGAAAAATACCAGGTTCGTTTATCGAACGGCCGAAACCCTGAAGAAGGAAGAGTGGAAATAAAACTGAAAGGCCGCGACTGGGGAGTCATTTGTTCGGATAGGTGGACTTTGCTTGAAGCCAATGTTGTCTGCCGTCAACTGGGGTTAGGACACGCTCAAATGAACGTGAAGGTACCATTTGAACAGTGGCGGCCTGAGGTAACCTGCTTATGCTTTCTAACCGGTGATGGGTTAACAAAATAAGCATAAAAACACTATTTCGCTGCAATTTAGGTCTAATATTTAAGGTTAAGATAAGGTACTGTTTTTTTCGGGCAGAAATAAGTCAATATCAGTTAATGTATGCTAACATATTTCTAAGTTTGTTTTCATTAAAATAATACTAATATATGTACATTTTCAATACTACTTTTTTAAGCTGCTAATCATCTGACTCATAGTCATAAGTGCTAACACAGGCCAAAATACTGAGTTACTAAATCTGGCAATCAATTGTAGCATCACCTCATTCGGGTTCTTTCCCGTCTTGCAACATCTACACATAAACAATACATTCCACAGAAGAAAGTTCAACCAAACAAACAAACAAATGTGCACTCAGTGACAAAAAAGGAAAAAAAACATTTTTGTTCACTACCAAGTATTTTACATTTGTGATGACACTATAATGACAGCACTAACTGAAGTTTTGAGAGACCAGATTCTTCATCCATCCTCGCAGGCTTCTTACCATTGTTAATCTTCACATATGCGAGAGAGTTGAAAACTTCAGTGAGCAAAAACTCAGACTGTAGTAAAATGATTTAATCATATTGGTCAAATACTGATATAAATGGACTTCCAAATGGAAAAATATAAGGTGTCACTTTTTTTCTTTTGACCCTGAGTGTAAATTTCAAATAAAAAAGCACTTTTACCTCAGGGAGAAGTCTTTGAAGGTCTAGATAAGGACAAAGTAGCATCAGGAGTGACCTGCGACGGAGAGGAATCTTCCCTTGACAAATGTTTCCACCACGCCCTGGGCAAGGATGTTGTATGTCCTGAACCTCAGATGGTAGCAGGAGTCATCTGTACAACAAGTGAGATAATACCACATCTTATAGGTTGTTAATTTGTAGCTGAATACATCTAATTTCATTCTAAAAGATCACATCACACTCATGACTCATTATTCAGCATAATTGTTGAATTTCAATAAGACCTCCTAGTTGGTTATATTTTTGCTCTAGCCATATCTTTGACAATTCACAAACTGATCACAAGCCAAAATGATTATTGTATCTTTTAATAAAAATATGTATGTTTCAAATTTATAAGAAATTGGGTGATAACTAAACTTTAAGATCATTTATCTCATTGTTGAGTTGTACTCTGGTACTGGTATTATGCTTGAAATATTTTACAATACTTGGATTCAACTTGAATACAAGATTTTTAAGAAGTTAAGCACATTTTGGGTAGCAGCACCAAATATTTACTGTGTTAACATCAAAGTATTCTTTCATTACAGAACTACCCGATTTAGTACCAAATGCAACTTTGATTCAGCAGACAACATATTTAGTGGACCGACCTCTTCTCTACATGCAGTGTGCCATGGAAGAAGGCTGTGCCGCCAAGAAGGCTTACACATTAGCAGACACGTATCAAGGTATTATTCAACAAACTCATTAAGATTTAAGAATGGATGACCCTGCAAACTTAAAGATCGAGTGTTTCCAGAAGTTTTTAAAGCAAAAACCAAGCATGACTTCATACTTAAAATTCTAACACTTCTCAAGTTTTTCGGTGACTGAGATAATATTTCTGCAGAATTTTAACAAAAATATAAAAAAACACTAATCACTGAAGTCAAAATGATTTCTTTTAGATTGGTACATGCACAGAAGACGTCTGCTGCGCTTTTCGTCTTCCATTTGGAACTTTGGAACATCTGACTTCCGCCCTGAGCTTCCAAAGAACCACTGGGAATGGCATGACTGTCACATGTGAGAAAAATAATGCTTTTTTGAAGTGAAGAAACAAAGAAAATGTCTTTAACTTACTTTTTGAGAACTTCTTGCTGCAACTGCATAGTTGTAAGTCTTTGGTTGAGTTGTGCACCAGATTTGGGAAGAATCACAAAAACCCTCTGCCAAGCTGAAAAAAAAAGGAGTTCATTTTCAATATATATCTTTGAAGGTTAAATGTTGCCGTAATGCTTAATCACAAGGTATTTCATACTTATCTGATGCAGATGTTTTCATTTATCGATCCAGGCACTATCACAGCATGTCAGTGTTTGCCCATTATGACATCATGGATGACCATGGCAACCGGGTTGCCGAGGGACACAAAGCTTCTTTCTGTTTGGAAGACGTCCAGTGTCTTCCAGGCGTCCAGAAAAAATACGCTTGTCGAGGATTCGCTGATCAAGGTACTATCTTTTAAAATTTGATAGGTGATTTTTCAAAACATTCTTAAACGTTTTACCAGTTTGCAACCACAGTCAAATTGAAACTAATCTGCAGAGTGAGTTCTTGTGACACCACTTCCTTCCACCAGGTGGTTGGAGGTCAAAACACATTGAGCATCTTTGGTAAAAAATGTACAAGTGTTACATGAGTCAAAAAGTTTTTAACGTAGCACCATCGAGAGTAGCCTGGAAAATCCAGCTGGAGTGGAAGTACTGCCACAAAAAAAAAATTTCCTTGACCCTCATTGACCTTAATGAAATATTTACTTCCAGTTGAAGCAGGAGTAGAGGGCACAGCATATATATGCAAATAAATCAGAATTTCCATCAGACTCTCAAAGGTTTTTTTAGAAACACTTCACTAAAGTGACATCAGAATCGGTACATTTTTTAAAGCAAAACTTGATATTCAAAGAGATAGACTTAGCGATATCTCCATTCTGCTTCAGGGATCTCTCCAGGGTGCGCTGATGACTATCTGCATGACATTGACTGCCAGTGGGTCGACATTACAGAAATGAAGCCTGGTACTTACAAATTTCAGGTATGGGTATTTTGACAAAATGTTGACTTTTTAATCCAATTGACAATTGTCCAATCAAATATCAACAGAAATTTTATGACAACTTTATCTGTCTCCAGGTCCATGTCAACCCAGAGTACCAAGTAGCGGAGTTAAACTTCCACAACAATGCTGCGACCTGCACATTGGAGTACACTGGATTCCAAGTGTACCTCTCCAATTGCACCATAGGCCGTGCATAAGTGAAAAATAATGATCTTAATAATTATGAATGCTATTAAATGATGTAAATCAGTTTGTGTATCATGTTATAATGATTAGTATATATGAAATAGGATTTCAATCTCTTCCATTATATTTTCATGGTGCTATCGATACAATGAAGCCACACATGCTTACCACACTCACTCAGCTGGTCAATAATGATCATCCAAGACACATGACTGATAAAAAGTTATGATTTTTGACATCATTCATTCACTGTAACCTTTTCACAGATTGCTAAAAAAACTGGAGAAATGTTTCACCACATGTTCCATAAAAGTTAAACTTAAAAGTTAGGCAGGAGACTGAGGAGAGATCTCAATTTTGGAAATAGCAAATTTTTCATATAATTATAGATGGTCTCCCTTTTAAGAGTAATTAAATTGTTCATTGTGCCTCTACATTGTATTTTTATTCCGCATCAGGAGTTCAGGACAAATTATTGGTAAATTTGTAACAAAAACGTGAACAATCTCACCACTTTTTTGATAAAGAGGTCTGATGATGTAATATTGTCAGTAGGTATTGCAGTACAAATAGCTATCTCTATCTACCAGTGAAGTTACCAAAGACCATTCACTGTTGTAGTAGCAGCTACACACTACAACATATCTCCGATCACTGACTTCATTGTATTATTATTTTTAAAGCTAGCCATACCCAAAAGAGCACAATACATTGTATTTTTATATCTTATAAGAATGTTTGATTTATTACCATGTCTGTTACATTTTCATATATTTTTAAAAGCTACATTATATCTATGCAAGTCCCGTAACAATTTAACTGCTTTTAGATAATAAATACATACATGTACAATACAATGCATCATGTATTTTTGATATTACTAATACACACATATTGCTATTTTTTATGTATATTTATTATGATGTTGTTAAATAAATGTAATGTTCATACTTGTAAATGCAACTTATATTTGTTCAGAAGACCATAGAAAAATTTCATTCTCTTACCACAAATATGAATATAATATTTGTAAAGATATAAAACATCATCCAAGGTTAGAAATGGAAGAATATGCTATCACTTTTGCTTAACAGATGACAAAGTTTAGTCCGACAAAATCTGACTCCGGCTGTCTTCAATAAGATAGAATATTTCAATCGACAGGGCCTCTACTCGCTCACTCAGGTGCTGCCCCCTTGCGAGCAACTTGACAGATTCAGTGAACACATTCATTAAGCAAGTCATTGACCATATTAAAACATTGCGAACTACCAGCCTATAGTCAAATCAACATTCATAAATAGATTAGTATCTAATCTTGACTAGTATAAATCTTATCCTTCCAACTAAATTATCTCATATAGCCTAAGTAATAGTAAACCAACCATAAAACATAAACATAATACAAAAATTAAATAGGAACAAAATTATGAGAACTTGTGATGAAAGAAAACCTGAGTGTTTTTGGAATAATCGGTCGCCATAGTGATTCCACTAGCTTTGGCTCCCAGATAGGCCGCTCCATATCGGGCATCTTTGACCAAACGGTGAAGAGTGATATCCTTTAAGGGTTTTTCAGATGGATACTTGGGCTGCACGCCTTCGAGAAATCCTGAAAATATGAAAATGCATAATGCTACAAAGTTGTTGTGCAGGAATAGCATAATACATGACACATTCGCAACAGATACTTCAATGGATATAAACTAATCTATAGATAGATAAGATAAATAGTGCAGCCCTCTGAACGAGAGTTGATAGATACAAACCTTTCTCCAGGATACTCCAGCTTTTAAACACGGATCCTACACAAACGATGTTGAAACCACCCTCTCCTTCCAAAAGACTCTGAAATTGAATGTTTATTTTAAATTCCCACAAATAAAACTATGGCCTTGAACACCTATTCAAAACATGCTGAGATTCATATGATTTTGTATCCCCTCAAAAAAGAATTTTCAAAGATGTATTAATTTTGTCAAAATTAGATAATTTTATCAAATTTTATATCAACTTATGAAATCTTACATTACACATCAAGAAATCCTAAATCCCTGGACACTGCGATTGGCAGCCTAGCATGTTACCACTAGACCAACACTACCACTACCACCCCCCACCTCCCAAGCAAAGCTGTGAGTTCCATCTATAGTCAGACAGACCATGAGTGGGCTTCAGCGGACTGATACAACACTATGAGTGAGTGGTCTTTATGGATTAGGCCAAATAAATTATAAATATTATTCACGCGATTGCGGATTCAGAAAGCACATGTCTTTTAAACTATTTTCAATATAAATAATTTTAATGCCTCCTACCTTATCCCCTTTTGGCAATATAGCCATAACATGCCGGCCTATAACTCTGCCAGCTTCTTGGAATATAGACATACACATGACATCTTTTTCCTCTGAGGCTCCTGGAAAAGATAGTATAATTTACTTAGTATAGATCTTTACAATTCATCAACAAAACCTCAAGTATATCAGTAATTGTACTTAGATCCAACTTAGGGTTCATGACATAAGCAAATTTAGAGGAGGACCACCTTTAGCAACTTCGGAACAGAAACCGGCAACAAACGTCTTGTTAAAATCTGCATAAATAGGGGTTAGCATCCCAAAAGGATCTGAAATCTAAAATGTAATTAACTCAGTAAAGATGTAACAACTAAACCCATGCAACAAAATTGAAAAGTGCAGTACAAAACAGTGCCAGGGATGACACAGATCAAAAATATTTCAGCACTCATTTTATAAATAAATGCAAAATTTACAAGCTTAAATCTTATTCAATACCAAATCTTACCATGTGTACTTACTTTGAAATATTTAAACATAGCCTCCTTGAGATAAGTTACATCATACTCTGGCTCCTGCATATGATCCAATGCATCAATCACAATTGTAATACTTTTGAGACTTATCCAAGTACCTAAAAGTAGAACAAAGCAAAATTACACAATACCTGGATACTGTGGATAGTGTAATGGGCTAATGGTGTTGCACCAGCAAAGTACAGAACAAATTCTGACCATAGAAGACAACACTATATTTATTTGTTCATGTGGAAGTGGCAATTGCCTCAAATAAGATATTTGAGAGGGACGTCTTTTTTTTCAATAATTTGGTCAGGGAGAAAAATTGTATAACCCTGCATTCCTATAATGTCTATAATCTTTAAACAGGCAGGACTGGTGATGTTGTTCAGGGGTGCCGGAACAGCGGGGTGGGCATGATATGCCCTTTTGAACATAACAAGGCCCGATATGGCCTTCCTTAGGCCACACATAATTGATTCTTAGCTTCGCGGACCCGCCGACACTTGAAAATCTATTGTAATAGATTTTCTGCCGATGCAAAAAATAAATAGAAAAAAAAAATTTTTTCACCTCGTTTTTTTGTCCTACCGACCGACCCTAGAAAAAGTGCCTTGAGAAGATCCGAGAAGCTAAAGATCAATTATGTGTGGCCTTGAGGCCGTTTTGATTGTAAAAAAGGCCCAATTTGGGCATCTTTAAGACTCAATTAATACTTATTTATTCATAATTGCTATAAATGCTCTATTAACATTTTGTCACACGAATCTGAATTGCCCTTTATTCTACAACTGCCCCTGCCACTCCAACCCCACTTCCTTCCGGCACCCCTGATGTTGTATTAATGTGTATTGGTATTGCACCACACAACTGAATATGTGTCAAGTCTGAAGATAAAAGCAATAATTTTTTACTGCAAAATAAAAACGAACTGCACCTACCACTTCCCTCGTCTCCTACCAGGTGGCCCCACCCTCCAATCCTCAATCGCTCTCCATTACGATTAACCACTTGACAAGTACTGCCAGTCCCTGCAATCAGCACCATGCCACCTGCAAATTACCTTAGGGAGTGCCAATATTATTTGAAGATTTCTTCTGTGCATTACATGTACATCTATCTATTGGCAAAATTACCAATAGCTAGGCCATAAATTTACCAATTTATTATGAGTATAAATGTCTTGGTTCTCTACTGAAAAATTAATTTATATCTTTTTCGACCCCCCCCCCCCGGGCAAGTCTATTTACCTTTTGGAAAAGCGGTAGCTATAGCGCCCTCTGTGTCACAACCTACAAAGTAATGGTCCGCCAGATCGGCATTCAGCTTTCTTAACCTGTCTTCTATATTTTTCCGGGCTTCAATTGTATCTCCACCGGACAATGCTAAACCCTAAATTGAAAAGGTGTGAAAATGCAGGATTCAGCTGGACTCTCAAAACTTTCTGATGAGTCAGAAAAACGCAATCCTTAATAATTAAGAGTTTTCATAAATGCATTACTTAAAATACAGATACTGAAGCTAAAAAAGTTACGGCAATTCGTTAAAAAAAGATCAATGTGAACAAAATATATTAATCGCAACAATATAGTTATCACCAGACAATAATATTACCGGACTTAATTGATACCAGCTTGCTCGCAAGGGGGCAGCACCTGGGGAGCAAATGAGAGTGAGAGGAGGCGCTACAATTAATGTACACAAATTCAAGCTAACAACTACTATTTAGTAGTGTAGAACTATATATAAGTTCAACAGTGTGACATTGAAGCTCCTGTGGCTGCAAGCAGCATGAACTGATTGAATTATAACCAAATTCAAAAAGACCAAATATTTACCAAAGCATGCACTTTAGTGTTTGGGTCCAGCCCGGCCTTGACCTTGGCTTGAGTAGCAAGGTCATTGATTCTCTTGGCGCATTCATCCAGACCTATCATCTGAGAAAACATAAAAAGAATAAATCACTTTCAAATTAATTCAAGACAAACTGATGCAATTAGACTTTTCGTTGAATATTTTTTACTAACTTGTGTGGAATCAGAACCTCTCACCCAATAATTCGAGCTGGGCCCCTCACATTCACTTAAAACAGTCCCATCTTCGGTCATCAAGACCATTAATGTCTTTGTGCCACCCCTGAAGGAGGAAATGAAAATGCTATTTACATAAACCAATATTACTACAGCCTATAAATGTGCTTATCAGCATTCAGAAATATCAGGTTATAAATAGCCTACTAACAATACTGGCATAAATTGTTGTCATTAGTTTACTTGAAATGTAACTGGGGGCAGGAGGGGAGTAGCCCCCTACCCCAAACCTTTGGGAAAATGCCACAATTTGGGCAAGGAGGCTAAAGATTTGGGCAGATGATCAAATAAACAATATCAAAATTAGTGGTTTCCGGGCAAATTCATTTGACATGGTATAAAATTTGGATTATAAAAACATCTTCAGAGGCGAATTATCAGATTTTGAGAGGAGATACAAATACTTTGAAGAATTTGGCGTCAAACTGAAATAGAGAAATTCACAGAATTTTCTTTTGGAAGATAAAAATGTTGCTCAATTTGAGTAATTGCATTACCTGCTTACATTTAAAGATATCAAAATGCATTAGATACCGTTGTCCATTGAAATAAACTGCAGAAATCTGAAGAAAAATTTGAAACATAGGCCAAAAAATAAATTATTTAAAAATTTGAAAAATTTAATAAAATGTGAATAACAATGTACAGACTGTCTCATTTCAAGCATGGACGGTCGACGTCACAATTCCAACAAAAACGGCACCAAAACATCAGAAAAAACATGATAAACAAATTACAAAATAGCTAATCTATCCGTGAGTATTCATATTTCTACTGTGTGACCAATAGATGCTGAGCAGTCAGGCCAAACACCAGATCGCATGTTGTGAGACAAACTGTACATAGTTTTTCACTCTTTCTCCATTGAGTGTTTACGTCAGGAAAATTTTATACTTATCTGATATGATGTAGACCTTTTCATATTAATCCAGGCACTATCACAGCATGTCAGTTTTTGCTCAATATGACATCATGGATGACCATGGCAACCAGGTTGCCGACACAACGCTTCCTTCTGTTTGGAAGACGTCCAGTTTCTTCCAGGCGTCCAGACAAATACGCTTGTAGAGGATTCGCCGACCAAGGTATTAATAATATCATAAATTTGACTTTCGAAATGCCACCAAGTGAATTTTACCGGTAGTCTGGACATGGTCAAACGGAAGTTCGTCTGCAGAGAGAGTTCTTTTGGCGTGGCTTCCTTTCTTCCATCTGTGTCAGACTGTAGGTAATCCTTAAGTGGTTGAGTCATTTTCCGGATATTGTATCAATTCTGAACACGATGTAGATATCAAATTGTTGACCCTGGGCAGCAATCTTTTTGTTGGCGGGAAAAGCCACTGTTCACCACTGGGGGAGCCACCATCTGACCTACTTTGGTCATTATTTTTCCACCATCTTATCATCAACTTCATCACATATTTTATCTTCAATTTCTCTTTCCCTGGAGTTTTGAGAGAGCTGCTGCTGGCCATCCTTGCAGATCAAGGACCAGAGGATATAGGGATTATAAACAGAGAGACAACTGGAGTCTTACTTAACCATTGGCTTGAAGAAAAGACTCAGGATTATTAGCCTCTCCCAGCCACAAAGGACCACTGTTTACAAGAAGGCTGTGACCTAATTATGGAACTAGGCCACTGCTGGGTGCTGTGCAGTGGAGCATGACAGCAACAACAAAGAGATCATCATGTGGAGAGTCTACATTAGGCCTAATCAAATTAGGTTTTATACAAGCAGATTCCCTGTGGTCATGATTGGATCAGTGAAGTTTTAATTGCAGCCTGTCAGTCTTGACAGTCAAGACTCATGTCCTTTCTGTTACTTGACAGTTATATATTATTATTCTATTATTGTCTGTTCACCAGCCTGTTTCCTTGACATACTGCCTGTCTTTCTTGACAGATTTTCTATCTTTCTTGACAGAAATATTAATTTAATTTTTGTTATCTGACAAATTTCACCCATTTGCTGTCTTTGAGTTGACTACATTGTTTAGCCTGTCTTCCCGGACAGATATGATTTGCCTGTCACTCTTAGCAGAATTAATTGTATTCCTCCATATCTGATGGACTATTTTCCCTGTCTTTCTTAACAGATATTATTTCCCCGTCAATCATGGCAGAAATATTAATTTTACAGAAATTCCTTATTTTACGTCTGGCTCGTGACATTAAGAAGATGCCGTCTTCCCTGACGGTTATGAACATTAATCCTTTTCCCCGTTTCCCCCGAGAGAAAAATTAAATTATTCACTGTCACCCTTACTTCTGTGATAGACTTACTTTATGAAAATTATATAGATATATTTATTTCTTGATCTCGTCGCCAGTATTGTTTATTTATCCCCTTTAATCCTTGACAATAACTGCTATGTAATATGTACCGATCACCTGCTGCTCTCACATTACGAGATTTCAACTCTAAAGATTGCTTGTCTTTTCTTGACAAAATATTTCATCAATTTCTTCAGCAATTTTTCTTGACATCAATATACTAATTGCCTGTCTTCCTTGACGATTCCACATTAATCCTAGGTGAAAATATTTTCCGCTGCCTGTCATTTTGACAGATTGCCTGTCTTACTTGACCGTTGACAGAAATATTGAATGATTTCATGTTTCCAGATATTGCTATTGCTTGTCCTCCTGGGCGGCGATTTTGTACACTGAACATTGTTTTGCCTGTCTTACTTGTCAGATTGTCATTATCACGTGACAGATTTACAGTCTTGAGAGAATCCCAGTCTTTCATGAAAAACATATTATTAATTTAATTGTTCTTCTTGACTTTCATACTTGTCGGTATTCCGACCTTTCATAAAAATTCAGGAATAAGGATTTATTTCTTGTTTCTCACCGGATATTCTTTACAGAACCCGATCTTCTCTGCAGAGCCAGACTTATTGTACCCAACAAGTTGACAAATTTATGCCCTATCTTCCTTGACAGAAAGATTAAATCATATACTTTGTCAGAAAATGCTCAAGGATCAGCTGAGGATCGACCATTTACCTTGATTAAATCATGTACTTTGTCAGAAATGCTCAAGGATCAGCTACCTTGACTTATAGTCTACATTAATTTCCTCTCTTCTTTGAAACATATTATATCTATTCACAGCCTGTCTTACTTGACTGATGGTCAGCTTTACTTTACAGATTGTCTTTTCTGACAAAAATATTAACTTAATTCCGTTTACCTGGACAGATGTTGATTTACTTAGCGCCAGTGATCCTGAACCGTTTCCTGAACAGTTTAATTTCCCTGTCCTTCACAGATTGCCAGCCTTTCTTGGCAGTAATATCATTAGTTTCTTTACAGATATGGTTTAATAACTACCTGTCTTCCTGGACATGTATATTATTTCGCCTGTCTTTCTGGACGGATATTAATTTATTCACAGCCCATCTTACTACACTACCTGTTGTTTTGACAGATTCCCTGTCTTACTTGATAGAATTGATTTAATTAACTGCCTGTTTTATTTGACAGATTTCATTTTATTCACAGCCTGTCTTTCTTGACAGATTTCATTTTATTCACAGCCTGTCTTATCTTGACAGAATGCCTGTCTTTCTTGACAGATTTCATTTTATTCACAAACTGTCTTATCTTGACAGAATGCCTGTCTTTCTTGACAGATTTCATTTTATTCACAAACTGTCTTATCTTGACAGAATGCCTGTCTTTCTTGACAGATTTCATTTTATTCACACCCTGTCTTATCTTGACAGAATGCCTGTCTTTCTTGACAGATTTCATTTTATTCACAAACTGTCTTATCTTGACAAAATGCCTGTCTTATCTTGACAGATTTCATTTTATTCACAAACTGTCTTATCTTGACAGAATGCCTGTCTTTCTTGACAGATTTCATTTTATTCACAAACTGTCTTATCTTGACAAAATGCCTGTCTTATCTTGACAGATTTCATTTTATTCACACCCTGTCTTATCTTGACAGAATGCCTGTCTTTCTTGACAGATTTCATTTTATTCACAAACTGTCTTATCTTGACAGAATGCCTGTCTTTCTTGACAGATTTCATTTTATTCACACCCTGTCTTATCTTGACAGAATGCCTGTCTTTCTTGACAGATTTCATTTTATTCACAAACTGTCTTATCTTGACAAAATGCCTGTCTTATCTTGACAGATTTCATTTTATTCACAAACTGTCTTATCTTGACAGAATGCCTGTCTTTCTTGACAGATTTCATTTTATTCACACCCTGTCTTATCTTGACAGAATGCCTGTCTTTCTTAACAGATTTCATTTTATTCACAGCCTCTCTTTCATTTTATTCACAGCCTCTCTTTCTTAACAGATTTCTTTTTATTCACAGCCTGTCTTACTTGACAGAACGTGACAGATTTAATTTTATTCACAGCCTGTCGTTTCCGGACAGGTCTATTATTTATTCACATCCTGTCTTGTTTTATTTGGATGTCAAATTTACGAATTCATTACACAGTTCAAGTTATTATTTGTACCCTATTGCCTCATGAGTTTGCCAAGCCACTCGCACGTGTATATTTGTGTGTACCAAATAACTTAGGTACCAAGTATTTGCATCAGTTTTGCGATCATAAGTCTTCCTTACTCGGCGCACTGCTGCATGTAGCTGGCCAGCTGATTGAGATCTGAGCTGATTACCCACTGTCGTACTTTAAGTCATTGACTGCGAAGGACCAAGGCCAACAATACCTACTGGAGGAGACAATGGGGATGCCAACAACTCAAGAGTTTGGGCAACAACTCAAGGGTTAGGGCCTAAACCCTGTATACACACCTACACTTCTACAATATTTGATTTTATTCACAGCCTGTCTTTTTTGACAGAATTTATTTTATCACTGCCTGTCTTTTTGGACAGAATGCCTGTCTTTCTTGACAGATATTATTTTATCACAGCCTGTCTTTCTTGACAGATATTATTTTATCACAGCCTGTCTTTCTGGAAAGATTGCCCCTCTTTCTTGACAGATTTTATTTTCTTCACCACCTGTCTTACTTGACAGATCTATTATTTATTCACAGCCTGTTTTACTTTAATTTAATTTATTTTATTCACCGCCTGTCTTTCTTGACAGATTGTATTATATTCTCAGCCTGCCTTTCTTTCTTGACAGACTTATACTTGATTTTATTTTATCCACAGCCTATCTTACTCCAAATATCTAATATTTTATTCACCGCCTGTCTTACTTGACAGAATCTCTGTATTTCTTGGCAGATTAATCCTTCCCATCCTCCCCTACAGCCAGTTCATCGACCATCTCCTGCCGCAAGGACCAAATTCCCTACTTAACCCGGCTACTTTTCGCCCATTCGCCAAGTTCGAAAAGCATTTTGTCGAATAATGACAGTTCCAGATAAACATCAAACCCAACTTACAAACATTATTTTATTCACTGCCTGTCTTTCTTGACCAATTGCCAGTCACACTTTAAAGATTTCCTGTCTCCCTTGAAGGCTTGACTAAATGCTAATTGATTTATCTTTCTTGACAGATATTCTTTACTGATCGTCTTCCTTGACCTACATGTCTTCTTTATCGCCAGCCTGACGGGGTAGATGGAATGACTTTCCTGTCTGGAATAGCAATTTAATTCTTGTTTACTTTGAAAGATATTGCCAACTTATCGCCTGTCTTCCTTAACAATTATATCTATTCGATTTTGTCTCCCTTGACAGATATCATTTTATTCCCACCCCCTATATTAATAGACCGATTCTAATCTCTTCACTGTCTGATTTCTTCACAGATAACATGTATTACTTATACTTTATTTCGTTTACTGTCTTGCTTGACATTTTCCATGCTTAATTGCGGGTTTGCCGCCCTTACTTGTCCTACTGCCTTCCTCACTTAAATGTTATCAATTTCTTGTTTATTTTCCTGACAGACATCACTTATTTACAGCATCCCTTCTCTTACATTGCTAGTCAGATACAATTTTGGCCTATTCACATCATATCCTACTTGGACAGATTTATAAATTATAACAATATTAAGTAATTATTCACTTCTAACAATATCCAGTAATTATAACCTCATCACTGTTGCTTGATTTTCTGTTTATATTCTCCATGATTTCCTGCCGCCTCTGCCTCACCTGGCTGATCCTCTATCCAGTTAGTATAATATCGACCAAGTGAATCGAAGTCTCCATATCCGGGGCCAATATTGGCTTGTGACGTGCAGTCATTCCATGCATGGATGACCCGCAATTGTGCATCAATCTGCATTCCATGCACATGGATGTGGATATCGACCATCTGTGGCTATCATGTCGATGATCAGCGGATCCAAATCTGCCCACTCTGCGCACATGGCTGGGCCAATATTGCTTTGTATCCTGCGGTCATTCCATGCACATGGATGACCCTCAATCGTTCAGCAATCTGCATTCCATGCACATGGGTGTGGATATCGACCATCTGTGGCTATCATATCAACAATCAGCGGATCGAAATCTGCTCACTCTACGCACTTGGGTGGGCCAATATCGGTTCGTAACGTGCAGTCATTCCATGCACATGGATGACCCTCAATCGTTCAGCAAATCTACATTCCATGCACATGGGTGTGGATAGCGCCAATCATCGATGATCCCTGGATACAAATCGTTCATGTTGTGGTCATTCCATGCATATGGGTGACTTTCAGCTGTTTACATCCTGAGGATTACCAATCATCAGTCAGTTCACTCCCTGCGCGTGGGTCACCCATCTGGACTCTGCCTCTTCCTTCTGTGGGGTTTGCTCATTTGACACTCGCTATGGCGCCTTTGGTAACCCCACTATCATTGTGTCATCGTATTCCTATTGTTCACTGTTAATATTTATTGTACATATGTTCAATTTATTACTTTTCTTCACAAGAAAAATTCTTCACCTTTATTTCTATATTTTCCATAATTAAAATGTATGTCACTTAACTATTCCTTCATCTAATTTTATTTATTGTGTATCATTAAAATAGTTGTTAGGCCTAAGTAATCCTAACTTTATCCTTCATTTCAAATACATGTAACTGTTTACTTTATATTTAATTAAAAATTTTAAAATCCAATCATGCCTCGGGTTTTCCTTGCCAACAAAAATCAAATTGTTGACCCTGGGCAGCAATCTTTTTGTTGGCGGGAAAAGCCACTGTTCACCACTGGGGGAGCCACCATCTGACCTACTTTGGTCATTATTTTTCCACCATCTTATCATCAACTTCATCACATATTTTATCTTCAACCCTCCTCCTTCCCCTTTACTCCTCCTTTTCTTATCGATGCTGGCCCCTTTGGTAACCCCACTATCATTGTGTCATCGTATTCCTATATTGTTCACTGTTAATATTTATTGTACATATGTTCAATTTATTACTTTTCTTCACAAGAAAAATTCTTCACCTTTATTTCTATATTTTCCATAATAGAAAAAGTTTTGACAAGCTGAACTGATGTTACAACATGACAAAATTGTTTGCCCGTAACCTGGTTAGAAGTCAAGTTATAGGAGTTAATCACTTTAGGATAACCTGTGTTAAGTGTTCATACAATCTGGCAAGGAAGTAACAACAAAAGAACTCACTCTGCAGATGAGCTTCCACTTTACCATGTCTAGACACCCGAGACCGAGGCAAGGCCACGGATTTAATTGGCGTCCGAGACCTAGCGAAGGCCGAGGCGAAGGCCGGCCTTGTGGAAGAGGCCGGCCTAAAGACCTCCAACACTGCAGTATACCTTTTCTAGAATGTGGCATCAGGAGTTTAGAACAACTAATTGGTAGAATTTGCACAACAAAAAATTTCACCACAACTTTAAATTTTTACGTTTAGGTGCAGGCTGGTCTCATCAGTAGGTTTTGCAGTATCAATGGCTCTCCACGTAACCGTGGCTTCATTTTATCATTATTTTAAAAGCTTACCATAACTAAAAGAGCACAACACAAGCATTTCTATATTTTACAAATTTTTATATTGTGTGATTTATTACATTGTCCAGAAACTTCGCATAATTATTTTTTTAAAGATGCATTATATCTATACTGATCTTGTAACGATTTAACGACTTTAGATATTATAAATGAATACCATGTAAAATGTCTAAGGCATCATATATTTTGATACGACTACTAGACAATTTATGCTATTTTTTATGTATACTTATTATGATGTTGTCGAATAAATGTAGTGTTCATACATGTAATGCAACTTATTTGTTGTTCAGAGGATTACTATAGAAAAATAGATTTCTTTTACCATGAATATATGAATATAATATTTGTAAAAATATAAAATATCACCCACATTTTGTAATATAGTTATAAATTATATAGTTACGCAAAAATATCAAGTAAACAAATAGAGAATGTAAATGAGGAAAGATCACATTTAAAATTGTGAAATGTAAAGAAGCATTTTACAAACATCAATCAACATTCCTTCAAGAATGGCGAGTACGTATATTAAACCACCCACAATTTACAAAGCAACTGATTACAGAATATTTTCTCGTTATCACATAAATTATTCTATTAGGCAGTTGGCATCAAATGCAATAGAACCAGTTTGATAAAAATTTAATTTTGTACGCATCAACTTTGCAACCGTCACAAGGTTTTACAATAAATGTCTTGAGAAAAAGAAAACCCTGATACATATAAACACCTCAGGCAATAGTGGCATTTGATAAGACCACTGTCATATTCCTCCCTAATCTAAAAACAGCCATCTCCCATTTCTCATGCATATAGATAAGCCTGCTAACTTCCAAAATTGAAAAATATAATTTCTATGAACACAATTAACGTCGGTGAACTAATTTATTATGCAAGATAGTGCTAAGGAAGACCATTTAATGTCTGGGGGGAGGGCTTAAATAAATCATTTCTTGCTCAGTTTTAGCAGGGGTATTTCTTAATAAGGCGTTGCTTGATTTAGGAATGAATATTTGGGGACTCAGCATGCATGAAATAAATGTATACTGCCAGCGTCAGTGTGAAAGAAACATTAATTTCCCACTGAAGAAAACTCCAAGCCCCCCTGGAAATTAAATGGTCGCCTCCCAATTAAGACATAACAAACTACTACTGCATAGTAAATTCAACGTTCACAAACAGATTAGTATCTTATCTTAACTACCAGTAGTATAAATCTTATCCCTCAAACAAAATTATCTCATAAGTAATAGTAAACCAACCATAAAACATAAACCAAATACAAAAATTAAATAGGAACAAAATTATGAGAACTTGTGATGAAAGAAAACCTGAGTGTTCTTGGAATAATCGGTCGTCATGGTGATTCCACTAGCTTTGGCTCCGAGGTAGGCCGCTCCGTATCGGGCATCTTTGACTAAACGGTGAAGAGTGAACTCTTTTAACGGTTTTTCAGATGGATACTTGGGCTGCACACCTTCGAGAAATCCTGAAATATGAAAATGTATGATGCCATGAAGTTGTAGTTAATCATTGCACAAAGGTCCACTTTTTTCTCAGCAAGGAGCTTTCGCCCATCTCTCATTGGCTTCCTCAGCTTTCTGAATTAGCTCTGTGGGTCACATGACAGCTCACGGTAAATAAGGCTGAGACCTCCCCCCCAATTTTCTGCTGCCTCCTGTCACATGAATTGACCACGGGCATTATATATTTAGTATTTTCTAATGATTAACAAATAAGAACTTTCAATAGTCAAGATTAAGTTTACCACAGTCATCGAGGCCCGTTTTCACCAACATGGTATTAAGAGTTGTGCCAGGTCTTAGCTAAGACCTGGTCTGACTAAGCCAATCACTCAAGCGGAGAAGGATCAAGGAATTTCAGTTAAGTGAAAGCTTACATATATTGTGATAACAGATCAGCTGTTACAAACACAATGTCTCAATTTCCCAAAAAAATTCAAAGATATGGCTACACAAAAGAGGGAGGGGCTTGGAAATTTTTATAATAGATAATTGCCCAACCAGTCTTGGTTAAAAAAAAACCAAAGTTCAAAACTTCCCCCTTTCCCATTAACCAACCTATCATTGATATCAAGCAACCAAACAACACAACCTATGCTATGACTGTATTCTCAAAGTATCATAGTCTCTCACACAAACATCACCTTTCATATATATATTTACTTTATTGTCTATATTTAAGACGACATTCAAGGTGTTCATCACAGTCAACATTATCAACCTGCTCTACCCGAATCATCAAAATGGAGGTGGTGTAGTGTCCTAAGTTGAAGTTCATATGCCCTGAAATTGACTATTTCCCTGATATGAGTGCCAGTACCAGGTGTTGTTAATATATTGTGTGCTAAATTTCAGAATTTTACAAATAATCCATTTTCAAGCCACAAAATGACCATGTGGCAGATGCGACATGGAAAAAGAATACATTCCATAAAAGAACTTAAAAAGAGCTTTAATATGATGCATGGAAATGTGTGTGATCTGCCAGGTAAAACCTCCTTTTTGTGGAAGGAGCTGCACATTCATTTTGGCAAATATATGATAGACAATGAGAAGACTGGGAATCTTAGAGAAAGACATACTCTATCCAATAATAGAATTCACTGTCTCAGTATTGAACACTGGATAGTGGATATAGGTATAACAGTTACCTACATCCATTAAAATCCAATGGGCTCTGACACTGGCTCTGCAAAACTGAGTTCCAACACAAAATTTACACTAAAGTATACATGGCTGTAAAAGTTAGGCCTACTAATATGTTTTTAAAACTAAAACAATTTTTGAAGTTACCAATTTATTCATTACCGTTAATTTGTGAGAAATCAAAATTTAAGAAAAATATCAGAAATCCCAATATTTTTCGAGTTTTTTGGTTTTTATGAAAACTTCAAAGGATTTGACCTCCTAATGAGTTTAGTCATATAAAGAGGTATAACTTAGACACCTAAATGCAAAATTTCAGAGGTCTAACTCCAAAATCGACGGAATCATGGAGCATTGAAAAAATAACATTTCCTTCAAATTTTTGCTGAATTTGCTCTTACTGATTTTTCTAAGAGCAGTGAGACCTCCAAAAGGCACATTTTAGAGTATTTAACGCATAATATGGCAGATTTTCATGTTCATAGGTACAATTGTTTCGGAGTTCTGTTCCGGAAAGGAAAAAAATAATTATTTTTAATTTCCAATATTTTACAAAAACTGTACCAATTGCTTAAATATGAACACCAAAAGACACATACATTCTACACAACCCATTCATGTGCTAAATATCATATATACAAGTGCAATAGTTTAGGCACAGTGGCCAATACACAATGTGTGATGCTGCCCGAAGTGGATTCAAGCTAGATAAAAACGAAGTCACGGCCAAATAACAATATACCGGCTATTCATTCCCATGTCAGATGCTTGCTCTATAATCAAGCTAAGGTGCATTCTTGATTCCAAACTTCTCCAAACAAAATTGCCAAGTCAGGGCTCAAAAGACATTCGAAAATGCTCAAATTTCAAATTTCCCGCCAAAACTTTCCATTTTGTCAAAGTGACTGCATAAATGGAGATGTGTACACACACCTCCATTAAAAATGAGTTCAAAGTTGGTAATCTAGATTTCCCAAAAATGAGCAAAATTTGACGAGAAGTCACGTTTTGGTGACATCTTGGTGTTGAGATCTCTGACCTGCTGTAGCGACATATTTTGAATTGCATCATCTAGACGGCATAAATTTCAGTAATATTTATTTGATTGCTGGCCCAAATTTTTAGCTTCATTTTATGTTGTTTTTTTTTTGCCAGTTCATTTTGATATCTATAAGAATCTTTGCTCTATGATTTACCAAAGTGTGTGAAATGGTGAAACTGGCCTCATTTGCATAACATACACTGGGTGGAAACAAACTTCTTCTTTTTTTATGTGGTGAACAAACTTTTATTTTCCAGTGTCATGTGCTGAAGCTTTTTTTTTCATCAAAGTCCAGCCCCCCCCCCCTCCCCTCATGTATTATCTGGTCAGCCCCACAGGGACACCACTTTAACAGTTTGACATCACTAATCTGTAAGTTGTCTAACAATAAATTGTCAACCACTGAACCTTGACTAGTCTATAGACTAAAACTCAGTTGGTGAAAGGGACTTCACTAAACCAGGTATAAGGCTGTTAAGACCTGGACTAACTGCTAAAACTATCTTGGTGAAATCGGCCCATAAAGTTTTTGTTCAGGAACTGTATTATAAATAATACATACACAACAGATACTTTAATGGATACACACCTTTCTCCAGAACATTCCAACTTTTAAACACTGATCCTACACAAGCAATGTTGAAGCCACCCTCTCCTTCCAAAAGACTCTGAAATTGTATGACATATTTAAATCCCAAAAAATAAAACTCATGCGGTCAAATAAATAATAAATATTCATGAGCATTCAGAAAGCAGATGTCTTTCAAAATATTTCCACTGTAAATATATTCGAATGTCTCTCACCTTATCCACTTTTGGTAAAATAGCCATGACATGTCGGCCTATGACTCTCCCTGTTTCATGGAATATAGACAGACATAACGGATCTTTTGCCTCTGAAGCTCCTGGAAATGATACAAAAAGTTTGTATAGATCTTTATTATAAACAAGACCTGAAATATATCAGTCATTACTTCGATCAAGTTTGATGTGCATGACAGAAAAAAATCAAGACTGTCAGCCACGCCAAGGCCTAAATAGAGTCTTGTCTTTATTTGTCTTTTGTAAATTCAAAGATATCATGCTTCTACTGGGCCTGCCATCTTCATCTGGACAGAAACTAGGTCACTTATGGAATTAACCAATCAGAAAAATTCTTGGAAAGGTTATACTTGTAAGATCCTCTCTGATTGGCCGCATTCAAAGGTGACCTATTTTCTGTGCAAATTAAGTTAACAGGCACAGACACAGCATATAACCTTAGTATATTTACTAGTAACAATTAAGACTAGATTTCCGGCCTTGGGCCCCCTTGGCCTGTGCTGTCAGTCTGTCATTTCATTCAAGAGGAGTACTACCTTTAGCAACTTCGGAACAGAAACCGGCAACAAACGTCTTGTTAAAATCTGCATAAATAGGGGTTAGCATCCCAAAAGGATCTGAAATCTAAAATGCAATTAATTCAGCAAAGAGAGTTGAAACTTAAACCAAGCAATGAACTAGACGAATGCAGTGCACTCAGTACCATGGAGGATACAAATTCATCAAAAATATTTCAGAGGATCATAGAATTCAATACTAAATGTTACTACTTACATTGAAATATTTAAACATAGCCTCCTTGAGATAAGTTACATCATGCTCGGGCTCTACCATATGGTCCCAGGCATCAACAACAATCTTTATACTTTTCAGACTTATCCAAATACCTGAAAGCAGAAAAATACCAAAGTTAGTGAAGTTACACAATATCCAAATAGTGTCATAGGCTAATGGTGGGAATGATGTGCCAGCAAAGTATGGAACAAATTCTGGACATAAAAGACTAAATGTTTATTTGTTCATGGGGAAGTAGTGTCTGCCTCAGTTCAGAAATTTGAGAGCGGTCATAGTCGGTGCATACTGGATGCCAAAAATTGCATACTTTAAAACTGCTGTAAAAAAAAACTGAATATGCAAGTCCATCTGAAGATAAGTCTATTATTTTTAATAGTAAAATAGACTACACTCACCGGCTCCCTCGTCTCCCATCAGGTGGCCCCACCCTCCGACCCTTGATCTCTCTCCATTTGGATTGACTACTTCACAGTTACTACCAGTTCCTGCGATTAGCACCATGCCACCTGGAAATTACATGAAAGAGTACAATTTAAAGTTTTTTTGAAGATTTCAAAACTATGGAGAAGAGAATCTTTTTGCATCATTGCATCATACATTGGTAAAATTATCATTTGCTTGGCAATTTAACAAATTATTATGAGTAGGCCCATAAATGTCTTGGTTCACTAATTAAAAATGAAATTCTATCTTTCTCTCACCCAAGTGTATTTCAACTTGACAGGATGGGATCGGAGAGGAATTGAAATTGATAAATTTGACGGGACCGGAATAGGATTGGGAACAGACAGGCCAGAGTGGGTGGGCCCAAGACTGACCACCTAGCTGGTCCCGTGCAGGGCTTATCATTTACCTTTTGGAAAAGCAGTAGCTACAGCGCCCTCTGTGTCACAACCTACGAAGTAATGGTCCGCCAGATCAGCATTCAGCTTTTTCAGGCTGTCTTCTATATTTTTCCGGGCTTCAACTGTATCTCCACCGGACATTGATAAACCCTATGGAAAATAAATAAGGTATGAAAATGCACAATTCTCAAAACCTTTTTTAGAATTTCCCTAAAAAAAACCAAAAAACAAAGCATATTCCATAGAAATTTCAAATGAAAATTTCAAAATACAAGTATTGTTTGCATCCAATGCATGGATTAAATATTTAAAGTAACAAGTTGATGTTAGTAACAGTAACTTATGAATAAATCAAAGTCAATTAAAGACTTATCCATTAAAACAGAGAGAGGCATGTTTGACACATAAAAATATATCAGGACATAGATAGATAGATACATGGTAAGTGCAGCTCTCTGCTAAGCCCAGATAGGTGATTAAAAGACCTCATTTGAAAAAGACCGAAGATTTACCAAAGCATGCAGTTTAGTGTTTGGGTCCAGCCCGGCCTTGACCTTGGCTTGTGTAGCAAGGTCATTGATTCTCTTGGCGCATTCATCCAGACCTATCATCTGACAAAAAGAAGAAATAATTTCAAATCAATGAAAGATATTTCCAATTATGAACCTCTTAAATCAATTCTGCAAAAAAAATTGCACTATAATTGATTGATAGGGCCAATAAATTTTCATCCACGATCCATCATTAAAAGAATACAAAATTTGCTATTTACCAGGTAATATCATGTCTTGTATTTTTATTTCTAAAGCATAATTTAAGCATCACAACTTGAAGTTATCTGGAAAGATAAATGCTTCAAATAATTAGAAGACATTTTGCATGTTACCTATAGATACACTGTACATAATAATAACTTAATTCTTTTTGGTTAAAGATTTTTTAAAATTAATTTTATGCATTACTTAAGAACCTCTTACCCAGTGATTGGAGCTCGGTCCCTCACATTCACTCAACACAGACCCATCTCCAGTCATCAAGACAATTAACGTCTTTGTGGCTCCCCTGAAGGAGAAAAGCAATGCAATCTGCATAAATGTACACTAAGGCCACACATAATTGATCTTTAGCTTCTCGTATCCTCTCAAAGCACTTTTTCTAGGGTCGGTCGGTAGGAAAAAAAAAATTCTTTTTTATAATGTCAAAATAAATATATTTTTTTTTCCAATTTTTTTTTTCCATCGGCAGGAAATCTATTTGTCGGCGGGTCCGCGAAGCTAAGAATCAATTACGTGTGGCCTAAATACTATATATGTACTGACAGTCTAACAATACTGGGGTAAATACTGTTTCGAGTAGTCAACTTGTTTAAATATTGTTGGCATACTAACCGATGAACAAAAGGGAAAATTAAAATTAACTTAACTATTTGTAAACCGAAAATGTTCAAATTGCCAGTATAATATCGATGAATGTTATTTAACATAGGGCCAGACTTTACCGATCAGAAATTTCTTAAATTTTCATGGATTTCAAAAACCGTTTGTTTTGCTTTCTTGGAAGTTGTCTAATTTGGTCAAAACTTGAAAATACAGCAGCAGTTTAGCTGCAAAAACTTTGAAAAACTTAAAAAGAGATAAGCATGGGTATTCAGAGGATGAAAATTGAGGTCAATCAGACTGAACTAATTTAACAATGTCGAATGTAATTAATGTGTCATGTGTAAAAATCACATTTCAGCAACCAATAGTTTATCCAGCTGCTCAGAATGAACATGTTGAAGGATAATTAAGGCCAGACTATGCAGACATAATTGATCTTTAGCTTCTCAGATCTTCTTGAGGCACATTTTCAAGGGTCAGTCGGTAGGACGAAATAGAGAAGAAACTTAAATCTCTTTTATTAATAATGTCAATTAAATAAAAATTGTCGGTAAGTTAAAAAAAAATTTTCTGTAGGCAGAAAATATGTTGGGTCAGTTGATCTGAGAAGGTAACATTCAAAAATGTCTCAAATTTCCTGGCCTTAATTTAAAAGGCAGCGGGGGTATGTCACCTAATTGTATGGGGTCAATCGGGGTCTAGGGGGAAGTTTTCAATTGAGCAAAAAGACAACACGTGATCGACGTGAGGCACTGAGGCACAGCTAAACAATGCAAATTGAGTATAAATTCCGGCACTTAATCCATAACTGCAAACTGCAAGGCCAAATTAAGGGAATAAATTTCCCATTGAAGTAACATACCACTCAAGTCTCATGCATTGTCTGGCAGAGCCTATACATAGCTGAAGGGGGAGTTGAAGCACATTATTTTAAACATACAAAAAAAATATATAGAGAGGAAGCTACATGAATGAAACACATAAAAGCCATATGCACGATCTCAATATCAATACAATAGCGACAATAAAATTTTGATTTAAATTCATGCAAGTTAGAAAACATTTGACACACCCCTCCAAACCAGCAAAGTATAACATGTTTTCTCGGAGACAAACTTCCAAACAGTATCAAAACGTAAAAGGAGTTTATCAAGATGTACCGATAGCGGGCGCAAAAAGATTTGCAGCACAGGGGCACATCAAGGAGCTGAAGGGGGGGGGGGGGGGGGAGCACGTATCTTTAAAAAGTTAGAGAAGGTGGGTAGGTGTCATCATTATATGGATTATGGAACAAAATTCTGAGGAGAGGGGTAGTCCGGTGCGGGGGGGGGGGGGATGGGTGGGGGTGAAGGAGTGAAGGACCAATCAGTCACAATGAGGCTCTAAGACCTTTGAGGAGTACAGGACAACTGCCAGGGTCTGGGCTGCACATAATGTTGTGGACTATAATCTAGACTATGCCATAGTAGACTACACTCTATTGGGTCCTGCTCATTGCCTACTGCCA
Source organism: Platynereis dumerilii (assembly GCA_026936325.1). Classification (NCBI taxonomy): domain Eukaryota; kingdom Metazoa; phylum Annelida; class Polychaeta; order Phyllodocida; family Nereididae; genus Platynereis; species Platynereis dumerilii. Next base: position 69,946,116 of record JAPTHN010000005.1, on the reverse strand, counting down.
AGCAACCCCCATTTTTTAGATTGTCAATAAAACTTATAAAGTATGCACATCAGGGCAGTGTTGAGGATTTTCTGCAGTGAATAGGACCAAAAAAAGAAGGGGGGGGTGTAGGTCAGCTTTCCTCTAGTAGCCCTGGGACCCCCCCCCCCCCCCCCGCCTCAGGTTACATGATGAGGGTGAATAGCTACATGTAATTTCATTCAATGTCTCACAGACAGACTTGTCTTGTTGTTTTTGGTTTGCTGGTTTGTTGCACATCTAAAACATACCCTTCAACACCTCCAATGTATACGCCACTGCTTGACATTGTTGTTATCAGCTGTTATCAACAATATATCACACAACAATCAACTTCTTTCATCAATAAAAGAGAAAGTCTTCAACAATGTTCAACACAGACACGTCCTTGTTTGGCAAAAAACTGTGCAGGACAGAAGCAAAAGAGTTGCAACGTTTTTAGCAGACGAATTTGTTTCAAGACACAGGAGTGGTTCAAAAAGGTTTTGGAGTTGTCAGTCGTATGGATGTAGAATTTGAAAATTGTCAAGAACACGTTATTTGGCTCCCATTGGCTTTAAATTTCTTATAAACGCTTTACCTTTGTATTTATGAATAAAAAAAATATCTTCCAAAAGGTGGCAGCTGGGTATGAAAATTGTCTGGATGCCCTCTTGTGTGTACTGACCACAATAGACTGATTGAGGAAACAATGTGGGACTTGATCAATTTGTCAAGCATTTTCTCACTAAAAAACAGGCTGAAATGAACCTTTTATGTGATGCTCTTAAAACTTGTAATCTGGAAGAGGTGAGGATTGATTTGCATCCATTGACACTCTCATTCAATGCTAAATAGTTGACAAATTTTGCAATTGAAATTGGCACCATCATGACCATCAGACCATGTTCTTCACCAGTAACTGTTGGTCCAGGCTGGTTCTTCAACATGGCATGAGTAAAAGTATTTTTAAAAGCATAAAGCTTTGATAAAATCCAAGACATAGGCTACAGTAGCTACTCCATGCCAAAAATGTTGTAGGGACCTACTATTTTACACACACACCTTTTTAAAAAGACAATTTATGTGAATTTACACATTTTGCTTTCACAGGGGGTGGGGGGGGGGGTGACTCCGAGGTGGGCAGGGCAGTAGCCTGCAGGGGGCAGGGGGGTCAGCTGCCCCCTAGAATTTGAAAAAAGGTGCATGACATGTAAACATTTCCAATTTTCAGCATTTTCCGTGGTTCGCATGCCTCCGGACCAGTCTCTCCCCCCCCCCAGGATTCACCCCAGCCTATGGCCCTGGTGGGATGGTGGCCAAAAGCCTTATAAGCTCTTATAGTTACTGTTTTAAAATATTTATTCTTAAATGTTCCAGGTTGTTTACTGCCTGGACGAGGATCCAAAATGCGTCAACAGATTTTTGAAGTACAAGCATAAAGGCGGATATAAAAGCTGGCAAGGAAAATGTACCCCTGTGTTTTGCGCCGTATCACAAAATGCTGTTGACATTGTAAAGCTGCTCATCGAACGAGGTAGGACTGGGACAAAGGAACTGATTAAGAAATCTTAAATATTTTTTATATTAGATTGAAAGGTGCTGTGTATTCGTACGTCTTGTTGACAAGCGATCTAGCGGATGTTGATATTGTGCGCGCGCATGCGCAGTGGTGTTACTTTTAATATATATATATAAACTTTTATTATGACAAACCGAATATCAGAAAAGATACATGTGTCATCAATATTGCAATACAAGGCAAAATCAAAGTCTACACTAATCTATAGAAAGCTAAAAACAAGGTTAAGTATAATGTTATTATTACAATACTGGTCCCAGTTCTAGTGATTAAACTTGTAAATGTCCGATGTTTTTAAAGAGTGTCCAATATCAGTTTAGATTTTCAAGTAAAAGATAATTTTAAAAATGTCAATATAAATTTAATTTTTAAAAATGTCAATATAAATTTAATATAATAAAGTCCTTAAAACATTATACAAAAATATATCGGATGGACCAGCAGCAACTGCTTAAAGGCCCTCCAACATAGAAATGAGTGCTGTTGATATTCCTAAACAAAAACTACATCTAGTTAGCAACTTACATATCATTCACACATTATAATAAGGTATACAACTGTTAGTAAAAATTTAATATATATACTCTGAAGAAAATTCCCACACATATCTAGCATTCAAACATATATTTAGTACAGAGATTCATTTTGCAAACTTTCACATAACAGTACAGAAACCCTCTATATTGTAGAATGAAGAGTCAGTTGTCCAAAATTGGGTTCGGAAAATTACTGCTCACTGTAGGGAGGCGCAGCTAGACAGCTAAAAATACACAGTAGGGTATTGAGTTATCATTAATTTTTTTAGCAACACTTACATTACTTTGTTTAGGTAAGAGCCTATAGCCTGTATTACATCCGGTCTTTTATCTGACATCAGTGCAATGAATTTTTCACTTTCATCAAGACTACTTAAGTTGGGCATAAGGCTACTAACTCTGTCAAAAAGCTCTGATCTGGGGGCATCGTTATTAGTACAAATTAAGAGGCAATGAATCTCGTCTTCTATATCGTCAGTATTACATTTGTCACATTTTCTCTCTTCTATCGGAATTTTGGGTATGTTATGTCTACCTGTTTCAATTTTTAGATTATGAGAGCTTACTCTGAATCTGGCAATGTTGCTGTATGTTTTCTTTGAGAGGTTTAGATTTAGATACGGTTCTAGACAATAATTTGTCTTAAACATTTTATATGTGCGCAATTTGGGAAATTTATCCGAGTTATTAATCTCATTCAAAATTCTGGACTGTTCCTCTGAATATAGTTTAAGTTTGATTTCCTTTAAAATTTTGCCAGGCTCATTGGTTTGCCAGGCAATGTTAGCATTTGTCATTATTTTTGCTATCTTACTGTACCAATTTTTCTGACCAGCATTGTGATTAATTATCTGTATATTTAGGCATTTATGTAAGATATCATCATTTGGGAGATTTTTAATTTTAGCCCAGTAGCTTACTCCAGTTAGTTGTTGCCTTATCTTAAGGGGAAATCTTCCTGTTTCTGCATACACAGCTATAATAAAGCAATGCATTCTGGGAATGGCGCTCTTCTAACGAAGCGTTGTGTTGTCGATCTGAAAGTGGACCCGCCGTACGGTCCATGTGAAGTCATTTCAATGGCGACGAGGATGATAACTACGTACATAAGGAACCCAAGAATCGATTGAACCCAAGTTTGACGACCGTCAAAGAAGTTTGGTCCGGAAAACCAGCGGCGACGCGAACCACTGTGAAACCACGTGGTCGACGAAGTAAGCTAGCGGTGTGGGCACAGGCAAACGGCGAGTTGTGACAAGCATGGCGACGGCGGCAATTGGTCATCTAGGCAATTTTGAGCCTAAGAAGGAGCAGATTGAAGTATACTTGTCTAGATTAGAAGTGTGGATGCTGGCAAACAAGATAGGCAATACTCACAAAGTTGTGACAATGCTGGCCAGTGTGGGCCCGGAGGCTTATGATGTGCTATTGGGAGCATGCTACCCTGATGAGCCAAACTCGAAAAACCTCCAGGAGTTAAAGGATATTTTATTGGGGCACTATCATGCACCCAGGAATATGTACACAGAGCGGATTAAATTTCGTGAGCGAAAACAAGGTGAGCAGGAATCTATTCCGGAATTTGCTTTAGCCTTGAAAAGATTGAGCATGGTGTGTAAATTTGGTGACAAACTGGAAGAAAACTTGAAGGAAACATTTGCTAACAAAGTCAAAGACTCTGCTATCAAGACTAAATTGTTAGCAAAGGAAATGTCATGGACTGAGATGCAAAAGATTGCAACATCTATGGAACAAAGTAATGGGGACAAAACGAAGTCTGTGAATCGTGTCACCCACTATCACAATGGCAGGTCACGGGGACGGCACTCCCGCGGAAATTTTCGTGGCCGAGGGCGGGGACAGAACACGTGGAGCCAGAACTCGTGGCAACCACCGTCCAGTGAATCGCAGGAGCCTTGTGAACGTTGTCAGGGCGATCATGAAAGTTCATCATGCCCGTACAAGAATGCTTCTTGTCATGGATGTGGCCGTAAAGGACACATTAAACCGGCTTGTAAAAATGGATCGCAGCGTTCAAATCCGGCCGGATCCAAATCGAACAACCGAGGCAGGAACCGCGGTCGGGGATTTAAGTCACGAAGAGTGAACCAAGTTGAAAGCAACGACCAAGAAGATGAACATGAGGATTATGTTAATGCTTATGACCACTTGTTCCAGATTAAGGCTGTCAGTAGTGACAAAAACAAAGAGTTTCTCGTGGAGATGCATGTCGAGGGACAACCACTTATGTTTGCTGTGGATACACAAGCGTCGGTTTCAGTGGTGTCTGAACAGCTCTACCAAAAATACTTCGAACACTGTAAATTGTTACCAGCTCGTGGAGCTCTGAAGAGCTATTCAAATCATGTCATTCCTGTTGTGGGAGAGATCAAGGTGAATGTGTCATACCAGACACAAGAGGCGGAGTTGCCTCTAATGATCGTAAAAGGGAATAAGGATTCACTTCTCGGACGAGACTGGCTAAGGATGTTGAAGCTCGACTGGGCGAAATTGTTTCAGGCGTACAGTATGAAGGAAGAGACGATGGAGACGGTTCTAACCAAGTACCCGGCAGTGTTTGCCAAAAATGGAACACACAACACCATCAAGGAGTTTAAAGCAACCTTGAGGTTGAAGGAAAGTGCGCAACCAGTGTTCATGAAGGCGAGACCAGTGCCTTATGCCCTAAAACCGGAAGTCGAGAAGAACTTGGAACAGGCCGTGAAGCAAGGGATTCTGCAGCCGGTGAGAACGAGTGAATGGGCCTCCCCAATTGTGGTAGCACCAAAGGCTGACGGAAGTATTCGAGTCTGTGGTGATTATAAACGCACCGTCAACCAGCAGTTGGATGATGAAACGTATCCACTTCCCACTGCTCAGGATTTATTTTCAAATTTAGCTGGTGGAACTGTGTTTACTAAGTTGGATCTGTCGAATGCTTATCAGCAGATCTCTCTTGCTCAAGAAGCCAAGAAGCTGCTGACTATTAACACACACAAAGGCTTATATCAGTACCAACGGTTACCCTACGGAGTTAAAGTAGCCCCAGCATTATTCCAGTCGATTATGGATCAAATCCTGTCAGGAATGGAAGGTGTGTGCTGTTACATTGATGATATTTTGATTACATCAAGGAACATGCAGGAGCATGTCGCGAAACTTGACTCTGTTCTAAAACGATTGCAAGAATATGGAGTCCTGGTCAAAAAGGAGAAATGTGCCTTCGGAATTGACAGCGTGAGTTATTTGGGCCATGTGATCGATCGTAGTGGCATTAGACCAAACCCGGAGAAGGTCAAGGCCATTTCAGCGATACGGTCTCCAACGACAGTGGCGGAACTCAGGACCCTATTGGGAGTAGTGACATTCTATCACAAGTTTATCCCCAATTTTGCCACGATTTGTGCCCCGTTGTACAAGCTGACCCAAAAGGGGGTCAACTGGAATTGGTCACGGGAGTGCCAGACAGCTGTGGAGAAATTGAAGAAGCTGTTGGCTAGTGATGTGGTACTGACACATTATGACGTAAACCGACCAATCAAGCTGTCAGCAGATGCCTCTCCGTACGGAATTGCAGCAGTGATCTCCCATGTTGATGAAAATGGGAATGAACGTCCAGTGGCGTATGCTTCCAGGACGTTAAGCCCGGCTGAGAAGAATTATAGCCAGTTGGAAAGGGAAGCACTGGGAATCATGTTCGGAATCAAGAGATTCCACAAATATGTGTATGGAAGAAGCTTTGTTCTGGTTACCGACAACCAGCCATTAACTACCATCTTTAGTCCATCCAAGGATATCCCTACCGTTTCAGCTTTACGTCTACAGAGATGGGCTCTCGTACTTATGGCTCATGATTACACAATTGAGTATCGACGTTCCAAGGATCACGGAAACGTAGACACGTTGTCACGTTTTCCTGATGAGTCTCAGTCAGAAGACATTGAGCTACAAATAAATCGTTTCAGTCACGTGGACGACTTGCCCGTGACAAGTGCGGAAGTCAGGAAAGAAACTGCCAAAGACCCTATTTTGACAAAAGTGGTTAGATATGTGATGTTTGGCTGGCCTGAACAGGCAGATGAAGACTTGATTCCGTACAAGCGACGTCGCAATGAGTTATCTATGGATAAAGGATGCTTGTTGTGGGGAATGAGAGTTATCATTCCAGCGGTATTACAAGACGCTGTGGTGCAAGAACTGCATCAGGAGCATACGGGAATTGTCAGGATGAAGATGTTAGCACGAAGCTATCTGTGGTTTCCTGGATTAGATAAGACTCTTGAAGAAACTGTGCAGAAATGTCAGGCATGTCAAGTACATGCCAAGGCCCCAGTGACAGCGCCCACTGTGAGTTGGCCGCAGTGCACTACCCCTTGGGAGCGGGTGCACATTGATTTTGGAGCACTGGATGGAAATGACTTGCTCATTTTAGTGGATTGCTACTCGAAATGGATTGAAGTAGCTGTGATGTCATCTACGACATCAAAACAAGTGATTAAAGTGTTGCGAACCTGGTGGGCCCGGTTTGGACTGCCAATTGAGCTTGTATCGGATAATGGACCCCAATTTGTGTCGGAGGAGTTTGAGGGGTTCCTGATGAGGAATGGGGTTAGACATACCCTAAGTCCGCCATACAGTCCGCAAACCAACGGAGCAGCTGAAAAGTCAGTGCAAACGGTTAAGGCCATCCTCAAGAGGCAGTTAACAGATGAGGAACTGGGCAGAGGGAGCCGGTCGTTCCAACAGAAACTGGACGACTTCCTGATATCGTACCGATCAACCCCGTCCACAGTAACAGGAGTTACCCCTGCAGAGCTGCTGTTCGGAAGGAAATTGAGAACGAGGTTGGCGTTCTTGCGACCTGAGAAAGAGGTGAAAACGCAAGACATTCCTAAGATCCGTGAGTTTACGGATGGAGACCTGGTATGGGTTAAGAATCTCACAGGCAAAGTGAAGTGGTTACCTGGACAGGTAGTCAGTAAGGAGGGAATCCTTAAATACCAAGTCGCGGTTGAAGACCGAAAAAGACTGGTACACGTGGACCACCTACGAAAACGTGTCAAGGGTGGATTATCAGTGTCTGTGTTTAATGAAAACGAAAATGTGCTAAATGTTGGAAATGTGCCTTCTACTGTGCTTAATGAAAATGTGAATGTGCCAGTGGGGGAAAATGCACCTAGTGCAAATGAAACTGCTGCAGTGGATGCAAATCCAAATGATGCGGTAGCAGTCGAGGAGCCGAGTGTGGTGGTGCAAAATCCAGCAGATGGCGTGCCAAGAAGATCGTCAGGCCGTGCAAGGAAGCCGCCTGAAAGACTAATAAAGACTATGTAACTGTTGCCAGTTACCAATGGAAGATCAAGATCTGGTGGCGTAACATTGAATGTGAATTTGGACTTTGTGAAACATCAAAATGAATTTGGACTTTTATGGTAATACTGAAAAAAGGAATTTGGAAAACTGTGTAATATGTTATGGTATGAAGTTGTAAAATACTATTCTGAATTGGACTTAATTGATAATGGTCAAATTGTTATCTAATTGTTGAAGTCTAAACTTTCCATCTAGACCTGGTATAAATATAATGGTTATAAAATGTAATTGGTAAAGATAAATGAACTGTTAAACTTGCAGATAGGGCTTGAGCTATAGTTTAGAATTACTAAGTGGTGCTTGTATAGATACTAGTCAAAGTTGAGTCACAGTTGCCTAGTCTTATGTGTGTCTGTAGTCCTAAGTAAGAAATAAGTAAATCAGTCTCATTGTTAAGAGATCTGGACAGATAAGTAGTGATTCAAATTTGTATTACTCAAGTATTGAAGGTTATTTTAGACTTGTTAATGGTTAAAGTTAAAAGTAATGTTGTAAGTTTGAATAGTGGAGTTCTTAGTTAAAAAGGGGAGAGTGCTGTGTATTCGTACGTCTTGTTGACAAGCGATCTAGCGGATGTTGATATTGTGCGCGCGCATGCGCAGTGGTGTTACTTTTAATAAAGCAATGCATTCTGGGAATGGCGCTCTTCTAACGAAGCGTTGTGTTGTCGATCTGAAAGTGGACCCGCCGTACGGTCCATGTGAAGTCATTTCAAAAGGGGTTGTGTTTCTCTGCAGCCTACGCCTCAACAAGTTTGCCAGAATGGGGGGGGGGGGCATGAAGATCCCATGCTTGAAGGTACTATAAGTATATTCCACTAAGAGAAGGTGCAACGTGGCTCCAAGAATCCGTGGGGGGGGGGGCTACTGTCCCTCCTGCCCTTAGCCAGGGGATGGGGGAGGGGGGCAAAGTGTGGCGTTTTGATCTTAAAGAAAAAGAAAATTATTAAATAATAATAATAATATATGATTAGGTTTTAATTTAGGCAAAAAAAAAAAGTAGGCCTGTACTTTCAAAATTATTTTGGACTCTTATTTAAATGTTTGTCTCGCAAATTGGATTTACCCTTTAATTATAATTAGATGACAGGCAGAGGTCCCTCAAAGGTGCACACACATAGGATGACAGGAACAATACCTATAATTTTGTGGGGAGAGGAGTAGGGGGGCCCCTGGGAGGGTGCCAGGGTGGGCTCAACTGGTCACTGGTAGTTGAGCCCCTGACTAGACGGTCTGTTTGTGGTTCATAATAACCGTTCATTGGCTTGGTCTGTGTTTGTTTATATTTTAGGTGCGAATGTTGATATCCCTTCATACATAAGGACTGAGAGTCATCAAAGGAAGTGCACTTGCTTCGTGTATGCTTGTGAGGAGTCCTACATCTCGCTGCTTAAGCTCCTTGTGGATGCTGGTAAGTGCATAGAAATACATAGAAGGACATGAGGCTGTATGATGCCACCTCAAGATGAGGTCACCTAATCCGCCATATTGGAACTGCCCTGAGACATGACGTCGAAATAGACTAATTGACAGTAATTGTGATGTGACATCATGCCATTGTTATAAGTGACATCACTGTTATTGGTGACGTCACGGTTACATTGTGCCAGGATACAGGGCAGTTCCAAGATGGTGGATTTGGCTGCTTCATCTGCCAGAGCCTCTTGTCCGTTCTATGTATTTTTATGGGTAAGTTAGGTTTACACTAAATTACTTGGGGAAAAAAGAGTAGACTGCTGGGTCTGACATAGTTTGGTGTATGTCAAGGTTTGTCACTTAGTCTTCTTGAGCTAATGCATCTCACTTTAAATTTTCATGAGTCACTGGTGAAATAGTTTTGATACCAATTGAACCTGCTACATTCTTTACTTTGACTTCACGTGCAATTCAGGTGCTGATGTAGACAGCCCAGATGATGGCTGGCACGAACAGGAGGAGGAAGGAGGATACTTGAGTTATGCTGAAAGATCTAGTGAAGAGGGACTCCCAGGGGCCTGTCCAGGGGTTTCTCCAGGCATCACTTGTTTGCACTGGGCTATCATCAAGACGAGGCTACCATTGGTGCGCGAACTGTTGAACCTTGGGGCGGACCCTAACCTTAAGTAAGTAGTTATGACGCACGTTTAGGCCAAACTTAATTGATCTTTAGCTTCTCGGATCCTCTCAAGGCACTTTTTCTAGGGTCGGTCGGTAGGACAAAAAAAAAAAAATTTTATAATGTCGAAGCTAAGAATCAATTATGTGTGGCCTTATGTGTATAAGGAAGTTGTGGTGCGGGAGAAAGCTAGACAGTTTGTCCAATCGGCGTCCATTACTTACCTTTAGTCCCCAGGCATTAGTCATGACTCTTTACAAGAGGGGAGGGGCAGTGAAGAGGCTTGACCCTCGGACCAAAGTATGACTCTTCGGTCTAATGGTTAACATACTTCCCTTCTGCACCTGAGATCCGGGTTCAATTTCTTAAAACGTTACTCAAGTTTTGTTATAAATATCTGCTGCAGACTATGGGCCTTGAAGTGCGTTTCGTTTCTTTCTTCAGATCTTGCCAGGGACTTTCTTCTTTGCATTATGCTGCACAAAATTTTGACGAAGAATATATAAAGGAGATAATACGAGCGGGAGGAGTGGATTGCGATCACGACACCTATCATTGTACGTTTCTGAGAGAAATATTAATTCATCCTCTGCGAAAGTATGATGGAGCTATTGAACTTGTGCAGCTGATGCTAGCAGCTGGTTACAATATTGAACGTGATGCACGGTTGGTTTCCCTCAAACTCCGAGAAACATACTGTCAAGACAATGATTCAGAAGAGACTGGTGAGGAAACCAGTGAAGAAGTTCAAAATGTTTCTGCCAAGAATGGCCCGTGTCTGGTAGAATGTCCGTTTCAGGAACAAGCCGATCCTCAGTATCTCTCGGGTACTTTAGAAGAGTTTTATCCCTTTCTGTTGGAGTGGATCAGCAACCCAAGATCCTTGAAATTTGCATGCAGACTCTTAATTCGCCGGACATTAGGATGCATTAGGTTGCGGCATAAAATTAAGCAACTAAATTTAGCTCCAGTTATATCGAAATACCTGGAGTTAGAAATAATTTAATAAATATGAGACCGATATAAATGTAGGTTACTGAGATGAATTAGACAAGCAGGGCTAGTTAGACTAGCAGGGCTAGTTAGACTAGCAGGGCTAGTCTTTAGGGATACTATGTGTCGTCCAGTTCCGAGTCTACCATCTCCATGGCAACCACAGTAGTAGTACTGTCTATTTACAAAAGGTGGCTACACTTTCTTCTTCTTCTTATAGGGAGTTCTCTCCTGTGTTTTGGAGCTCCCCTATTGATAGTTATGATATGGTCAATAATGTTAGTCAGTGATGTCAACCAGTGATGTCAGTCAGTGATGTCAGCCAGTGATGTCAGCCAGTGATGTCAGCCGATGATGTCAGCCGGTGATGTCTGCCAGTGATGTCAGACACTGATGTCAGCCACTGATGTCAGCCACTGATGTCAGCCAGAGATGTCAGCCACTGATGCCAGCCACTGATGTCAGTCGGTGATGTCAGCCACTGATGTCAGCCGGTGATGGCAGCTGGTGATGTCAGCCGGTGATATCAGTGACTGATGTCAGCCGGTGATATCAGTGACTGATGTCAGACACTGATGTCAGCCACTGATGTCAGCCGGTGATGTCAGCCGGTGGTGTCAGCCGGTGATGTCAGCCGGTGGTGTCAGCTGGTAATGTCAGCCAGTGATATCAGCCGGTGATGTCAGCCGGTGATGTCAGCCACTGATCAGGTAAATATGATCCCTGCCACTGATGTCTGATGGTGATGTCAGCCAGTGATGTCAGCCACTGATGTCAGACACTGATGTCTACCACTGGTGTCAGCCGGTGATATCAGCTGGTGATGTCAGTCAGTGATGTGAGCCAGTGATGTCAGCTGGTGATGTCAGTCAGTGATGTCAGCCGGTGATGTTAGCCGATGATGTCAGTTGGTGATGTCAGCCAATGATGTCAGTCAGTGATGTCAGCTATGGTGATGTCAGCCAGTGATGTCAGTGCTGTCAGCCGATGATGTCAGCCGATGATGTCAGCCGATGATGTCAGCCAGTGATGTCAGGCAGTAATGTCAGCCAGTAATGTCAGTCAGTGATGACTCACCTGATGAGGTGAACAAACTGCCGATCGACCCCTGCTAATCTTGCATATGGAAATATGCTCCCGTCTTGTTCTTCATTCAGCTGTGATAGCTTATAAATCTTTTATTTGCTAAGCTCAGTTTTTATCAAGGTGCCTGTGCAATGCTAAACTGGACTTGTCTGTGTCAGTTCCTCTGACAGCATGGTCACTGCCATGGCCATTTGAGAATTTTTAGTTCTGGTTCATTCCACATAGGGTCCTCCAGGTTCCAAAACACAAGCATCTCACACCAGGTGCTTGTGCTGAGAGCTGCTGAGCATGTGAAATTGGTTGTATAAACTTGTATTCTTAACCTAAGATAGATATTGTATTATCTTTAGAAACCTCTGTGCAGAGAACTACTTGAGACAAATCATGAAATTCTCAAATTAGTATACATTTGCTTTCAATGGCTATCATAATGGGTCAATAAGTGTCTCTTTCAGTTTAGAATTATCAAATTCTTGTGTTTGTTTCTTCAGATCTTGCCAGGGACTATCCTCCTTGCATTACGCTGCACAAAATTTTGAAGATGAGTATGTGAAGGAGATAATACGAGCCGGAGGAGTGCGTTGCGATCTCGACACCTATCGTTGTACGTTTCTTAGCGAAATATTAATTCATCGTGAACGAAGCTATGATGAGGCCCTTGAACTTGTGCAGCTGATGCTAGCTGCTGGTCATCATATTGAACATGATACATGGTTGGAGTCCCTCAAACTCCGAGAATCATGCTATCAAGACAATGATTCAGAAGAGACTGTTGAAGGAACCAACGAAGAAGTTCAAAATGTTAGTGCAGAAAGTGGTCCGCGTCAGGTAGAATGTCCGTTTGAGGAACTAACTGACCCTCAGTATCTATTGGGTAATTGGGAAGAGTTTTATCCCTTTCTGTTGGAGTGGATCAGCAACCCAAGATCCTTGAAATTTACATGCAGACTCTTAATTCGCCGGACATTAGGATGCATTAGGTTGCGGCATAAAATTAAGCAACTAAAGTTACCTCCAGTTATATCGAAATATCTGGATTTAGAAATAATTTGATGGCTGTGGATCCGATATAAACGTAGGTTAATGAATATTCAGCTGTGATAGCTTCTAAATCTTTTATTTGCTTAGCAAGTGAAAGAGGCAAAAATAATTTATTGTGTGGTGTAATTTAAATTTTAATGACATATACAGTAACACAGTTACACAGGATTACTGGTACATAATAATACATTACATTGAAACCGACAATAATAACAGCATAAAAGTCGCTGTCCAAGCTAAAAATTCAATACAACTGGTAATGCTGTTTGTCAATGAGATTTTTGAAAAAGACAGGTCATTCTTTTTAAAGTTACAGAAGGCAACTCTTTAATCTACTGTCACTATCAACCCTAAATGAAGTCTAATTTTGACCTGGGTCAACTCTCAGGCAGAGAAAGAGTGTCGTTATAACATGTGCTGTTTTTCAAAAATGACATTATAAAATCCAACTTCTCCGCTGATCCATTTTTCCGTTCAAGTGTTAATCCGAATTTGATGAGAACAAAAACGTAAGAGAGGATCATAGTCGTGATCTGGAATAAAAGGAGTAAGGATAAAAAACGACATTCTTCTCAAGATTTTATATATACATCAGCTGTTGATTTGTTTAAATTTTTTGTGAATACATGTGAATCGGCAAGATAAATTTGAATTATATTACAATATTATTGCATGTGCACAATATGCTGTAATGTTTCATGATGTGGTTCCGATCTGAGGGAGGGTCTAGATAAGGGCTATTCCATTTAAAAACCTGGGAGGGGGGGTGGTCAGTTTGATTTATTTTTCGTAAGATGGATGTAGGGATCAACGGAAATTCGCTTCAGAAAAGAAATCGCTTTAGATGTACATGGGGGGGCATTATCGCTCCATGAAGGCTTACGCATTGTGATAATAAAATTTTTATTTGATGCATGTGGGGTGGGTAAAAAATTTCATTTAATGCATGGGGGTCGAAAATAATTCACTTTAGATGCATGGGGGGGGGGGGTCAAAAATGTAACCTGACCACCCCACCCCCATGTTTTTAAATGGAATAGCCCTAAGGGATATCAACATTAATTTAAGTCTTGCTATTGAGGGACTGGACTGAACAACAGAGTACAGTGGACACTGGACAGCAGTTTATTTAAATAAAATTTCATTCCTTTGCTGTTAAAAAAATAATAGCATAATATTAGGTAGGCCTACAACCTTTGGTAAAATGTAATAATTTTGTCAACTGTTTTATTTCATTTAAGTGGTAAAAAAATTAATTAATGTTGGCATAATTATTTCTGAGGGAAGGGATAGGTATATACATGAGCTATAAGAACCGTTAGCAGTGTAGCTCTGTTGATGTTGAAGAGGTGCCAGGCAGTTAGACCGATGTGACTGGTTGTCACCCTCTGTAAGAATATGGAAACCTGCAAAAGAACGTTTTGATAACCTTCGGTTATTTTTTAATGTATTGTAAATTGTAGTGTTGTGAAACTATAACATTTGATTGTAATTTCATGTGGTATTTTACCTTCTGTTTTTCTATATTTAGTATGGAGAGTTTCTTTCTTTAAATCGCATGGCTTTAAATAGCTCTCACAACATATATGGGGTTGATGGGGCTAAAACAGAAATCCACTAACTCTTTGTTTCAATTGCTGTTATTAAATTGCTATTTATTATTTCAATAGCATGTGGGTTTCATCAAATAACAGCTTCTGAAAATGTGAATATCATCAAATAGGCCTAACATCTTCTGAAATTGAAAATGCTGAACTGTTGTGATTTGAGCTGACATCTTAAAATTTGCAAATCATGTTTTCTAAAATTTGAAAATTCCAACTAGCATGTACAAGTTTCATCAAGTGACTTCAAGTTATTCTTGATTTTAAAGTATTAACCACACATGGTGTCTGCATGATTATTACATTTAAAACTGTAGTAGCGTATGGATTTTCTTTATTAAAAGGATTTGTTGGTTCTTATTTCTGAGTTTGGAATTTGAATGCTATGTTACCATTGGCACTCTACATGTGAATGTCGTCAAAATTTAATTGATTTCATGCTACATTAATTTTTATGTCTCAAAATGGGAATGTCCCAAATTGGAAAATTGAATTATTCTGAAAGTGCCAAAAAGCATGTGATTTTCATCAAATTGAAATGGTGGTAACATCGCTAATTCTGGGCTGGCAATCTATCTCAAGACTAGGAATGTCCTGAATTGGAAAATTTGAATTGTCTGGGCTGGTTATGGGGCCCAAGCTAAGAATGTCCCAAATTGAAAATGTGTATTGTTTTAAAAATGCAAATAGCATGTGATTTTCATCAAATTGAAATGGTGGTAACATAGCTAATTCTGCGCTGGCAATCTATCTCAAGACTAGGAATGTCCTAAAATTGGAAATTTGAATTGTCTGGGCTGGTTATTTGGCCCAAGCTAAGAATGTTCCGAATTGAAAATGTGAATTTTAAAAATGCAAATAGCATGTGATTTTCATCAAATTAAATGGTGGTAACATCGCTAATTCTGGGCTTGCAATCTATCTCAAGACTAGGAATGTCCTAAATTGGAAAATTTGAATTGTCTAGGCTGGTTATTGGGCACAAGCTAAGAATGTCCCGAATTGAAAATGTGTATTGTTTTAAAAATGCAAATAGCATGTGATTTACGTCAAATTGAAATGGTGGTAACATCGCTAATTCTGGGCTGGCAATCTATCTCAAGACTAGGAATGTCCTAAATTGGAAAATTTGAATTGTCTGGGCTGGTTATTGGGCACAAGCTAAGAATGTCCCGAATTGAAAATGTGAATTGTTTTAAAAATGCAAATAGCATGTGATTTTCATCAAATTGAAATGGTGGTAACATCGCTAATTCTGGGCTGGCAATCTATCTCAAGACTAGGAATGTCCTGAATTGGAAAATTTGAATTGTCTGGGCTGGTTATGGGGCCCAAGCTAAAAATGTCCCAAATTGAAAAGGTGTATTGTTTTAAAAATGCAAATAGCATGTGATTTTCATCAAATTGAAATGGTGGTAACATCGCTAATTCTGGGCTGGCAATCTATCTCAAGACTAGGAATGTCCCTAATTGGAAAATTTGAATTGTCTGGGCTGGTTATGGGGCCCAAGCTAAGAATGACCCGAATTGAAAAGGTGAATTGTTTTAAAAATGCAAATTGCATGTGATTTTCATCAAATTGAAATGGTGGTAACATCGCTAATTCTGGGCTTGCAATCTATCTCAAGACTAGGAATGTCCTAAAATTGGAAATTTGAATTTTCTGGGCTGGTTATGGGGCCCTAGCTAAGAATGTCCCAAATTGAAAATGTGTATTGTTTTAAAAATGCAAATAGCATGTGATTTCTATCAAATTGAAATGGTGGTAACATTGCTAATTCTGGGCTGGCAATCTATCTCAAGACTAGGAATGTCCTGAATTGGAAAATTTGAATTGTCTGGGCTGGTTATGGGGCCCAAGCTAAAAATGTCCCAAATTGAAAATGTGTATTGTTTTAAAAATGCAAATAGCATGTGATTTTCATCAAATTGATATGGTGGTAACATCGCTAATTCTGGGCTGGCAATCTATCTCAAGACTAGGAATGTCCCGAATTGGAAAATTTGAATTGTCTGGGCTAGTCATTGGGTCCAAACTAAGAATGTCCCGAATTGAAAATGTGAATTGTTTTAAAAATGCAAATAGCATGTGATTTCCATCAAATTGAAATAGTGGTAACATCGCTTATTCTGGGCTGGCAATTGATCTAAAGACCAGGAATGTTCTAAAATTGGAAATTTGAATTGTCTGGGCTAGTTATTGGGCGCAGGCTGGGAATGTCCCGATTGAAAATGTGAATTGTTCTGAAATTGAAAATAGCATGTGGTTTTTCGTCAGATTGAAATTCTTCAGGGTTTTTAAGTTTCACATACTACCGAAAAATGTACAGCATCAGTTGGGCGGATATGTCATCAACAATAAGGAATTCTAGAAATTCTAATCAAAATAATTATATTAAAAAATATTTTAATTAAAATTACCTGTATGGCCATGTGGAACTTTTCAAAACCTATACCTTCAAGTTTCAAGTCAAACAGTTCGTCTGCAGCTGCTGTTGCCTGAAGAACAGGAAAGATATTTTTCACTGTAGAATATATGAGAATATATATATATATTTTTCCTCCACATTATAGAATTACTTTCAAATCAATAAATGTGAAAAAATCCAATTCAAAGGATCTGCTTCTTCTTTGAAATAACTGGCAGACCGTGCGGCATAATTATGCTGCAAAGAAACTTATTTTCTGAAATTGAGAGTTTGTGAAGGATAAACTTTGGTCACTATATTAAGGAACTTCCCACGAGAAAGCAAGGCCTATCTAATTTATTAAGGAACTGCCCACGAGAAAGCATTGGCCTAACTTATTTATTAAGGAACTCCCATGAGAAAGCATGGCCTATCTAATTTATTAAGGAACTGCCCAGGAGAAAGCATGGCCTATCTAATTTATTAAGGAACTGCCCAGGAGAAAGCATGGCCTATCTAATTTATTAAGGAACTGCCCAGGAGAAAGCATGGCCTATCTAATTTATTAAGGAACTCCCATGAGAAAGCATTGGCCTATCTAATTTATTAAGGAACTGCCCTCGAGAAAGCATTGGCCTATCTAATTTATTAAGGAACTGCCCACGAGAAGGCATTGGCCTAACTCATTTATTAAGGAACTCCCATGAGAAAGCATTGGCCTATCCAATTTATTAAGGAACTGCCCACGAGAAAACATTGGCCTGTCTAATTTATTAAGGAACTGCCCACGAGAAAGCATTGGCCTATCTAATTTTTTGCATTACATATCATTTTGCACGTGGAAAATTAATTTCTGCTGATATCGAGACAAAATATACATTGTCAACCAACCTGCATAGATACGGAAGAGGCTGCCATGGTAACGACAGCTATCTGGCAGACGATTAAGAACAATTGAACGACGACCAGTAACATCAATAGGAGGTGGCCATCATAAGCATGGAACGCAAAGTTGTAGATCACAAAACATAGGAGTGGAATACATGTGATGTAAATGCTGAGGTTGTAAAGACTAAAAATCAAATCCAAGTCGCGAACGAGACGACACAACTTCTGGTGTCGACAGCGGAACACTTCAATTCCGTTATGCTGTTTGTGGTCATCTTTCAGCGATTTCTTAAGTTCAAAAGTTAAATTCTGAAAAAAAAATTCATCCATGTACATGCAATAGGGACTGAGTCTTGGTCCGGAAAAAAAAATGTTTTCAAAATTTTTCGCATTATTTCAAAAATTATCGAATATCCTTCAAGCAGACCATCAAAAGACACAAAGCCATATATAAGCTATAAGTGCACCAAATTTCATCCATGTTCACGTAATGGGGCTGAGTCCTGGCCTGGCGGACGGACAACATTTTACCCAAGTGATTACAATACCTGAAGGTAAAATGATCTTATATGGTATTTGTGGACATTGGCAGATCAGAACATATGCTGTCATGTGTTGCCACCTAGTGACTAGTGTGCTATTCCGCGAGCTCCTGTGAGCGGTCCACATCATTTCAGTCTGAGGAACTCACACAATTTTGTCTGGAAGAAACCGGGGCTGTTTCTGAGTGTGCTGATGGCCTTGTCTACTTCCTTAGAGAATGTGAATGCTTGAGTCTGACTCTGGTATACATCAATGTTGAATAGAAATTTTGTGATTGTGCAATGAAATTGGAACTATTTCTTGGGACAGCAATGCTGTAGCAACTTTTGTGCCAGGTGGCAGCAGCATGCAGTTCTCATTTTCTCCAGTCTGGGGCTGGTCTATGAAATAATGTGACTGCCCAATTGTTTTGATTAAGCCAATGTCTTCTTCAGATAACTCCTTGAGAATTTCTCAAAAGTGACTAAAGTGACTGATTATTGGGTATATATAATCGAAATTAGTTGATTTGAAATTTTCCAATGGATTACGATGATCTGTCATTTCTACATCTCTGCCTGAGTCTGTATCCCTGAGCGTAAGTTTGATACTTACCTGGAAATTTTTTCGGATCCCGACGCAGATGCTGACGACCAAAGCGGTGGGTAACATCCAGGCAATAGCACTGTAGGTATTGGCGACTAAAAATAATACCTTCAAGTAAATGTTAGGATTTTCCAACTGAAACAATGCAAATCTGGTAATTAAAATAAGATTCATGTATGTTATAATTGTATTATAATAATTATTATGCAATACTGGTTGTATCTACATAAAGCTTCTGGGGCTTCTCTGTTGATGGTATGGTTGTTTTATTTTTTAGCTGCCAAGCTCACTGCCAGCATGGACCTCTTGGGGCCATAAACGATGTGTGCCATGCTTTTGGTTTGAAACATTTTTTGCGCAACTAGGGACCCTTGCTTCAAATCTTGACCTTCACTTGTCCTTTTTACAGAAATTGAATCAACACAGTGAAATTTGAAATTTTGAGTCAGCTCAAATGATCGAGTGAGATGGTTGCATGATTTGTTTAAGCTATTATAGTTTGATGTTTGGAGTTATGATAATCTTTCTGTTTTCATAACTTTTAACAGCAAGCTATGTTAGCTCAAAGGAATTTTGCCATCTCACTTAATCATTTAAGTTGAATCAAAATTAAAATTTTACGGTGAATTGGTCAAATTGAAATGGGTTTCGAAGATTTCTTCATGTTTCAAATAAAGCTATACTATGAACGTGACGTACCTTCCAAAGGACACCGCTCTTTGTCTCGGCTGAAAACACATTAGAGCCTGCTGAAAACATATCTGACCCTTCCTCAAATATCATTGCGACAACGGCTATGGTGACTGCTATCGTGATAATCCCTGTGCCGATAACAAGATTGCGTACAGCCACTCTCTGTATGTACGGGCCTGTCCTGCAGTGGTGTTGGTACACAAAGTCGTTCCACTTTCTCAGAAAATTTGGAAGTTTAGGTGATATTCCGAAGTAGTATATCGTGGACACTACAGCCGTTTGTCCGTACCAGACGTGCATAGTGATGCGGAAGAAGAGTTTTGTTCCGTACTGATGCTGTTCTGTGTACGCCAGGAAGTATCGCATAAAGTTCAACCAAAGTAGGATTGTGACTATGATGGAATAAGCCATGCTGTATGTAACTCGCTTATCTCTTGCATGAACGAGAGCCACCAACTTCATGGGAACTATAAGAGGTCGGAGGCCGTTTACGACTGACGCTCTCTCTGGGTACTTCACGGCCAAACAACTGGGGTTTGTTCCGCAAGCATCACAACTTGCGGTAGCTTGGGACGTGAGTCCTCCGCTGTCTTTGAATCGTCTAGAATAATAGGTGTCCTTGATGACGTCGTAGAACTCAGTGTTGAACTTGGTGTTGTGACGCATGGTCTTTTTTCGCTTGCTCTTGGCTCTGCTTTTGTCAACCTTTTCGAGGATTTGGAACATTGACAGTGACATTGTTGCTCTTTGTTGGCCATTGGTGTGCTATGAAATGGGTTGGGATGGACTGCACCTGCAAAAGACATTTGAAAGGCAGGGAGTGAGAAACTTATATCAGGTACATAAAATAACTTGCAAGCACTTTAAGAGATGCTTGTAGATAGACTGCCCATGATAGTATCTACCCCTTTGCCTGTCACCTGCACAAGGGTATCTGGCATGTGAGACCTGCACAAGGGTATTTGTCACTAAGACCTGCTGGAGGGTATCTGGCCTGTGACCTACTTTTGGTGATTGACCTTTAACCTGCAAAAACTTGTCCTGTTTGTTTTTTTAAAATTAATTTCTTCATCTCAGAAAGACACCAAAAGTTTATCAACGCAAGATAAAATTCTATTGAGACTGTATGCAAAGTTTTAATGACAGCAATGAAACAGCATGACCAAGGCAGTTGTCATAAGTTTCAGAGCCTTCCTGCCACAACAGAGATGCCACTTGCAAGCAAGCAAGCATGTCTAAAAACTGTTTATCGCTTTGCGACTCCTTAAATCCTCACACCTTTTCTGTTTTGAAAAATGCTGAAACCTTGGGGTTCCCGTCTTCTGCAGGCTATTAGACTTACATGTATTTAAAACTTACTATAAATTCTTTGCATTCAGGCATTATGGAAAACAAGATGTTTTATATTGCTGATTACATTTACAGAAACTCTGCAAATTGGTATTTACCTGATTTATTGATTGCAACAGATTTATTCTGGGAATAATTATCACCAGTGATTGAACAGTTGCTGATTGCTAGTGTCTACTTGAGAGTGAGACCCAATTTGAGACCTGTCTGGAGTGTTAGTCAAGAGGGAAGCTGCTGATCTGAGATAAGCTGCTACAGCCATTTGTCCAGGTGTACTTGTTCTGCTCTAAGTAAGCTAATCTGTGCAAGAATGTGCATTGGACAACATAGGCTGCAGTGCAACTAAGCAACTGATGCAATTATGCAATGATGATGTAGCTATAGGTGTGTTGCATAAGTATTGGTTATTCACCGGGGGAGAGGGAATATGTGATTTAACAACCGGCGCCTTTAGCCCGAGGTGCGTTAAACACATATTTTCGATCCAATGGTGAATAACCAGCTTATACCATGAGAGAAACACTCAAACAGGTAAACATGAGAGGATAAGTGGACAACAAAGAATTTGGGAATTATCGCAATGAAATACTAGCATGTTATTGGCTGACAGATGGAGACCTGTGTCAAATGGTATGAAACTATATATTGCTAGAAAGTGAAAAATAAGACATAAACACGTAAAAAATATATGTTTGATAGAAGTAAGAGAAGTAAGATATCACAGGTAAAGAGATGTAATAATTTTATATTTTCATTACTCTCTCCTCAATTGTATGGCACTGTTACTTGTGCACAGCCAGGACTTGCATTGCATTGGATATTTGCACTATCTATCTATCTATCTATCTGTCTATCTATCTATCTATCTATCTATCTATCTATCTATCTATCTATCTATCTATCTATCTATCTATCTATCTTACCTCAGAATTAGAAGAATAGGAAGTGTACTTGCATTCTGACCATGGCAGGGAGCCAAATATGTCCAGCAATATTCTTTATCCCTCTGTCGCCTTGCTGTGCTGTTGTAGTGTTGCAGTGGGACCCAGCAGTTTCAGGTGCAGGTAGCTAGGTATCTTGAGCTGAGGTGCATGCAGTGCATAGCCAGTCTCCCAAAATAATTTCTGGCTTTCTGCATCACGTGAAGCTTGCTTGGTCTATTGCAAAACAATGCAAAATGATAGTGCTCTAATATCACTTACTATTGTCAAACTCACAATAATGAATAATCTTTGCTAATAGAAATACTCCTCATGCCTCTAGCCAATGCTGCAGCCATTGGAAAGTACATGATCCAGTTAATAAATGTTGATATCCAGTGTCACACATTTTGTCTGACAGATGATTAGGTGCTTGTATTGTTTTCTCAACAAGAGTTTGCAGCACACAGCCCCTGCAGGGCCTGCAGTCCTGCAGTTACTCACTCATACACTAGATGGCTTAAAGTCATTTGCTTTCTCATGAAATTGTAGTATTATATTGTTATATATGTAAACTTTAACACAAAATAACAAGACAGTAAAATTATACATTTGTTTATTTACCCTGTTTTATCGAAAATAGTACAAAAAATGTAGGTGATCATTTTGGCATGCGTGAATTCCTCTCCAAAAATGTAATGGAATAACTCTATGTCTGTGTTCAAAAAGGCGTCTTCTATATTCTGCTTTCTGCTGACCTGTAGCTTATTGGGCCTTGGTCCTGGCTCTTTGAGCAGTGTGTTTGGCTGTGAACCAATGGGACCCAGGTTCGATCCCGGTCTGTCCAACCCATGAGAGACGTCTGTTTCATCTTGTGCCCTAGAGTGCACTGTGCATCACCGCGTTGTGAGGTTCTGTTTGGTCCAATTATCATTTAGTCTGATTATCATCACATTGTGACATATCATAACCTGGCATATTTCATTATTAACCTTCAGGGTATTTATTACAGCCATTTACAGAACTCTTGAGAACTACATAATATTGCCATGCTGGAGAATCTACTACATTCAAAGTTGAGTTTACGTACAAGTTGCATGTGGTTGATGATCCAACTGAAATTATTGCAAAACTTCTACATAAAGCTACATTTTTCAAGGTTTGTTGATAACACAGCTTTGCACACAGCCAGGGGTGAGGTCTTGCTATTGTTGAGGTTGAGTTTTCAGTTATTTCGAGTGGTCGAACTTCTCCCAATCTCCTTAAGTGAAACTGTTCGTGAGGAGCTGCAATGAAATTAGGCACATTACCAATTGACTATTGGATACAGATAATACAAACATGGTCATAATAGGAATATAATATTTTATGATCATTAACTCTCCAGTAACCTTTATTACACCCTTGTTCAGTGGACACAATTATTAATGGCATTGCTGACCACTTGACCTTTATATGTTGGGTATAATTCAGTTCACAGTTTGGTGTGTTCGCTGTACACATTTCAGCCAAATTTAATGTTGACCAATACGCTATAGATCTCATATTATTGATAGGCAGTAGTTAGAGACACTAATTTGTTGAATGGTTATTAAAGTTCAATGATCTTTATCTGGACTGCTATACTAATGAAATTTTACTGAAAAGGTATGTCAAATGAGTTAAATGTATTAATTGAGATACATTGGTGAACAATAGGGGGAACGGGGGCACATTGGGACACGGGGCACTGTGGGACGGTGGGTTTTCTTGGATCCTGGCAAGGTATATGATATGGTAGTGCCATCATATCTTGTAATTTCACATCCTGATGTTTCCACGGTTTTATAGACAAATTACAGCCACATGCAGAAGTATGGCAAGCAAAAGTTTGTTTTCCTACTACTAAAGTAAATATGGACGGGTTCAATTCGAACCATTCTGTGGACAAACCATGAACAATGAGGCTTTCCCAGTGCTTGTATGAATTTTATATATCGTAACGAACAGTTATGAATTGCTATTGTGATAAACACACTCACTGGTGTCCAAGAAATGAGCATTTTGGTGTAAAAGTCATATTGGGGCTCATTGGGACAGTGAATTGGGGCACATTGGGACGCACTTAATATGGCAGAATTTAAGTGTCCAAGGCAACTGAATGACCCAGGACAGCACACAACAGGTGTTAAGGCCACAGTTAAGAGAGGTATAGTGGATTACCATGCTCTGTGAACAAATTTTTCGCTAAGCACTGTGTGTTACTTACATAGATGTCGGCACCCAGGACAGCTTATGTTACATGTTTAAAAATGTTTAAAGTTATGAACTATTGGCACTACAAGGTGTTAATGCAATGATATTGTCTTACGCACTATTTATATGTGATATATATTGCACATGGAGTGTTCAAATGATTTTTTAATTAATGTCCCAATGTGCCCCGGCTGTGCCACGCTGGGGCACATTGGGACAGTCATTTTTACGATTCTGTGGCTGCAAAAGGGTAGACTGTGCACTGTGTGCAGTCTAGTTTATTATGTCTTGCATTTTAAGCTCAATAGTATTGGTGATATTCTTGCAAACTTCTGAGTTCTTCAGTGCTTTGTGCATTGAGCAAAGTTAGTAGACGTTAAAAGCGTCCCAATGTGCGCCTGTTCCCCCTAATATGTGTAGATAGATAGTTAGATAGATAGATAGATAGATGGATAGATATGGCAAGTACAGCCCTCTTTTAAAGCCCAGTTCTGGGCACTCACAAGGGTTGATTGATGAGATCTGATAGACACTGAAAGAAGGGGCCACCAATTTAACGTCTCATCTGAACAACATCAGCTGGGATTTTACTCCTGAAGGTCCACTAAAAATTTTGTGTGCCCCACCTTTGAACCCATGCATGCAAAGACCTTCATTTGGGCATGATTTTAATTCTCTGTCAGAACATTACAAGTAATTCGTTAAGGTTATTCACCGCAGGAGAGGGAATATGTTATTTATCACCCGAGGCCTTTAGGCCGAGGTGTGATAAACACATATTCCTGATCCCATGGTGAATAACTGGCTTATACCATGAAACAAACACTCAAATAGTCAAACATGAGAGGATAACTGGACAACAAAGAATATGGGAATTATTCCCTTGATATACTGTAATGCAATTGGCTGACAGAGGTGTCGATTGGTATAAATTGAAATACTGAATTGATACAATGATAGTTTGATACCTTACCTGATTTTATTTGATTAACTCTTTGGTAATTAGAGTTGTTTTCTGTATTTGATGATGCTGTCACCGATTGGCTATTGGAAATGTTCTTGTAATTTTCCACATTATCTGCAGATGTGTAGCTGTTTGTGTCTGAACTATCATTCCGTATTTGTGGCACACTTGTGTAACTATTTTGTTCATTATTTGACACAGAGGCTGTGCTAGTGTTAATGTTTCCACCTGAGTTAATTGTCGAACCTGCAGGAAAAGGATTGCTTGTAATGGTATTTGCGATCTGATTTATTTCAGTCGATAATCCTGATTCTGCATGGGATGCCCCATTGGTAGATGTTGTTGAGAATTCTTCTGATTGCAAACCTTGTGAGAGATTGGTTGCACTTTGTGATGCACCACTTTCGGATATTGTCATAGAGTTATCTGTATTAGTATCAGGATTGTTTGTTCCTAATCCCCATTGTGCTTTATTAGTAGTTAATGATCCATCACTTGCTGTATTAGTATCAGGATTATTTGTATCTAATCCCAATTTTGCTTTATTTGTAGTTAATGATCCATCACTTGCTGTGTTAGTGTCAGGATTATTTGTTTCTAATCCCAATTGAGCTTTATTTGTAGTTAATGATCCATCGCTTACTGTATTAGCATCAGGATTATTTGTCTCTAATCCCGAATGTGCTTTATATGTACTTAATGATCCATCACTCACTGTGTTAGTGTCAGGATTATTTGTTTCTAATCCTGGATTATTTGTTTCTAATCCCGATTGCTCTTTATTTGTTGTTAATGATCCGTCACTTGCTGTATTAGTATCAGGATTATTTGTTTCTAATCCCAATTGTGCTTTATTTGTAGTAAATGATCCATCACTTGCTGTATTAGCATCAGGATTATTTGTTTCTAATCCCGATTGTGCTTTATTTGTAGTTAACGAACCATCACTTGCTGTATTGATATTAGGAGTATTTGTTGCTAATCCTGATTGTGCTTTATTTGTTGTTAATGATCTATCACTTGCTGTGTTAGCCTCAGGATTATTTGTTTCTAATCCCAATTGTGCTTTATTTGTTGTTAATGGTCTGTCACTCGCCATATTAGTATCGGGATTATTTGTTTCTAATCGCAATTGTGCTTTATTTGTAGTGAATGATCCATCACTAGCTGCATTAGTGTTAGGATTATTTGTTTCTAATCCCAATTGTTCTTTATTTGTTGTTAATGATCTATCACTTGCTGTGTTAGCCTCAGGATTGTTTGTTTCTAATCCCGATTGTGCTTTATTTGTAGTTAATGATCCATCGCTTGCTGTATTAGTGTCAGGATTATTTGGTTCTAATCCCGATTGTGCTTTAATTGTATTTAATGATCCATCACTTGCTGTGTTGTTGTCAGGATTATTTGTTTCTAATCCTGATTGTGCTTTATTTGTTGTTATTGATCCATCACTTTCTGTGTTAGTGTCAGGATTATTTGTTTGCAATCCCAATTGTGCTTTATTTGTAGTTAATGTTCCATCACTTTCTGTGTTATTGTCAGGATTATTTGTTTCTAATCCCAATTGTGCTTTATTTGTAGTTAATAATCCATCACTTGCTGTATTTGTATTAGGATTATTTGTTTCTAATCCCAATTGTGCTTTATTTGTAGTTAATGATGTATCACTTGCTGTATTAGTAGCAGGATAGTTAGTTTCTGAATCTAACTGTGCTTTAGTTGTACTGAGTAATCCATCATTTGCTGTTTTAGTATCAGGATCATTTGTATCAGGATTATTTTTTTCTGATCCCAATTGTGCTTTATTCGTAGTTAATGATCCATCACTTGCTGTATTAGTGTCAGGATTATTTGTTTCTAATCCAGATTTTGCTTTATTTGTAGTTAATGATCCATCACTTGCTGTATTAGTATCAGGATTATTTGTTTCTAATCCCAATTGTGCTTTATTCGTAGTTGATGATCCATCACTTGCTGTATTAGTGTCAAGATTATTTGTTTTTAATCCCGATTGTGCTTTATTTGTAGTTAATGATCGCTCACTTGCTGTGCTAGTGTCTGGATTATTTGTTTCTAGTCCCAATTGTGCTTTATTTGTAGTTAATGATCCATCACTTGCTGTATTAGTATCAGGATTATTTGTTTCTAATCCAGATTGTGCTTTATTTGTAGTTAATGATCCGCGACTCGCTGTATTAGTATCAGGATTATTTGTTTCTAATCCCAATTGTACTTTATTTTTAGTTAATGATCCATCAGATGCTGTGTTAGTGTCAGGATTATTTGTTTCTAATCCTAATTGTGCTTTACTCGTAGTTAATGATCCATCACTTGCTGTATTAGTATCAGGATTATTTGTTTCTAATCCCAATTGTGCTTTATTCGTAGTTAGTGATCCTTCACCTGCTGTGTTGGTGTCAGGATTATTTGTTTCTAATCCCGATTTTGCTTTATTTGTAGTTAATGATCCATCACTTTCTGTATTAGTGTCAGGATTATTTGTTTCTAATCCTGATTGTGCTTTATTTGTTGTTAATGATCTATCACTTGCTGTATTAGCATCAGGATTATTTGTTTCTGATCCCAATTGTGCCTTATTTGTAGAATATGATCCTGCAATGGATGCTGATTTAGGTTCGTTAGTCTCTGATGTCTCTTTACTTGTATGCCCAGAATTTAAGGTTTGATGTGATGTCACTAGGTTTGATACTGTATCGGTCTCTGATGCAGGATTTGTTGTCAGTGTTGCTATTTTGCTATCAATTGATGATGACTTAACAGTTTGCTGGCTATCTGTGCTCATCTGGTTTACAATAGACTTGTCAGAAGATAAATTGTTAGTGTCAACTGGGAAACTTTCTGTGGTAGCACTGTCTGGATTCGTTGTGATCTGTGCAGATGGCAGGGAGTTGATAGCAGTTAAATGGGGTGAAACTGATGTGGAACTGTCAGTTGGTAGGAGGCTATTAGACATGTTGTCAATGGTTTTTGGATAAACACTGGTAGGTGATGGATTGTCAGTTACAGATGAAGAAGACTTAGTCACAGCAGAGAATGGTTGATCAGTTTCATCAACCTCCGTTGAAGGTTTGTCTTCAGTAAGTGAATTCTGGCTTGCAGAAAAGAATGGCATGGTCTCAGAGGGAGAGAATGTGTTGTCTTGATCTTGTTTGGCAGTATTACTGGTACTAATGCCAGTTAATAAGACAGAATTTGTTGAAGTTTGGGTCGTCTGTGTCATCTCTCTGTTTGTTTTGATGGTTGTTTGCTGAGTTTTGGTGTTGTCTATAGTTTGCAAACTTGGATCTGAATAAGGTTCTGAACTTGTAGCTAGATCAGGTTGCATTTGGGATGTAATCCTTACATTTGATGTTGATGATTGTATGCCTTCTTCAGTGGTTGGTTCCGGGGGAAAGACCATTCCAGTTGTTGTAAGATGTTCTTTAGGAGGAATTGTGTCAGTAGTTGAAATTACTGATGTTTTGGAATTGTCTACATAGATTTCTGAAGTATGGATGAATGTATCAGGTGTTTCTGACGATGATGTGGAAATCTCTGAATTTACTTGCGAATTGGATGTTATTGATGATTGACTTGCTTTTGTAACGTCATCAACAGTTGAAGTTATGGCTGAATTTTTATCAATTGTTGTTGTAGATGCATCTCCAGTTGTTGGCAAATTAATAGCTTCTGATGTAGATACAACAGGAAAATCATGAGAGGATTGCTTGGATGATGATGGATCATTAGTGTTTGCTGTCAAATCTGACATCAAGGTACTTCCATGAGAGGATGATGCCTTTTCTTCACTGTCTGTAACTGATTGTGGAACTGTGCTTGTTTGCATCTCTGTCCCAAATAAAGCAACTGAAATTGTACCGCTAGTGGACGTCTCAGATTTACCTGTAATAGTTGGATCAGTATTTGTTGTGGTTGTCTTTACTTGATCTGGAGTGGATAAGCCATCAGTAACTGTTGTACTACTACCTGCAGAATTTGTTAACTCAGTGAAACTTGTAGAACCTGAATTGACATGGGTAACAGTTAATGGATCAGTATTCGAATTGGTGGTTGTTTTTGCCACTAGGAGATTTGTTATTGGTTCAGTCACTGGATTTTCAGTAGCAGATTCAACAGTGGGATTCGCAGTTGTGGGTTTTACGGAAGTGATCGAAGTCATTGAGGGATGGTTTGCTGTTGCTGCAGTGGTAGGAGTGTTTTTATGATCAGTAGAATAGTTTTCAGAATCAGTAGAAGGGTTAGCAGCAAAAGATTCTGTTGTGGGATCCGTAATGGCCTGCCCTGAAGTGGGAATTGTAGTTGGTTGTTCATTTGTTGGATCTATGGTGCTTGTCTTTGTTGTAGGATGTATTAGCTCTGTACTTTGTCTGACAGTGGTTCGTGTCACAGAAGTTGGAGTGGTTGGTTCAGTGAAAGGATTTTCAGACAACATTTCTGTAGTTCCAATTGAAGTTGTCGAGTCGGAATGATGATCCGTATTATGATTTGAATTCAAATAATAAACTGCTGATGCAGTTTTTGGGCTTGTAACACCATCTGTTGGAATATTTTCGGTCACAGTACTGTCTTCTTGAGAATAATCAGTTACTGATTGTGTTGTTGCCGCCAAAGTTTGTAGATCTGGACTGGATCTAGTTGAGGTAGTTAGTGATGATGTAATACTGAAGTGTGATTGGTCAGGCACATCTGTAGTGGATGAGATAGTTCTGGATGAATGATGTTCGGTTGAGAGATGACTCTTAGAGCTGAAACTGTCTTCCAATGTCGACAACTCATTGACTGGTGTAGTTACAGGATGTGACACTGAATTTGTGGATGATAACATTTGATTTGCAGGTGAGGTTGGTTCTGTTTTGAGGACAGAAGTTTCTTGAGCTGAGTCAGGAGAGGAAAAAGTGATAGATTTAGATGTTGTTGAACCACTTAATGTATAAGTGTCTGACAATGCTTCCGAAGTTAAGATTTGAGATGATGACTTTGTTCCTGATGCTGTTATAGATAAAGGAGTTACAGATTCAGATGTAATTGTTTCTGATGTGGAAGTGGGAGACTGTACTGGTTGGGCTGTTGTTGGACTTGATTGATGGATGTCTGGTGATGTTTCAGTTAGTTCTTTCGCAATGAAAGGGGTTGAAGGCAGGTCGGAGCTTGACACGGATGAAGTGTCTATGAAGATGTTCATATTGTCTTTGGTTGATTGTATTTGGATAGTAGGTGCCATTGATGGATCAGTTTGTATAGAAATTGTTAGTTCATTAGTTCCACTTGGTAAAGTCATTTCTCCAGATGGAGTTGTGGTGGTTGATACTCCACTTACTGTGGCAAGTGAACTTGTATGTTCAGAACTTGCTGAAATAGAGGTGCTTGGTACTGGATTTGGAGGTGTAGATGAACCAACATTTTCCAAATTAGATGTACTCTGATCAATGAATATCTTTGTAGTAGTAGATGATGGTTCATTTGATTCAGGTGCACTATTGGTTGTTGTCGACTCATGCAACGCTTGAGTACTTGATGTTGTGCTTTTAGCCTGCCGAGAGCTCATATCAGATGCAACTGCTGCACTGCTTGTCGCTGTTGAATTTGTGATGTCTAATGGTACCCCTGATGAAGTATCTGCTGATGATACCTCTCTACTTTCTGGCATTGAAGAAGTTGCAGAAAACCCAGTGGTACCTCCAGGGAAACTGGTTTCTTGAAACTCTGAAATGGTTGCAGTTGATCCTTTGGTAGTTGCAGGGGGGACACTGTCACTTGATGATATATGGTTTTCTAATACTGTTTGTGCTGAAGTAATGTCTTTGATTACTGTGTCTGTTTTAGCACTATCTGTGTAAAGGTTGTCAGTTGAGTCAGCGCTTACTTCTAGTATGCCAGCTGTTGTTCCTGAAAATGTGAAGCAAATTGTAGTTAGTGCCCACATTGCCCCAGAAGCTCTATTTTATATCTTTCGATGACATTATCAGAAGCTGTACATTACTTTTAAATATAACAAATGTATCTGATAAAATCTCTTATCAGTTTTTATCGAATTTATAGTAATATGAGGTTGTACCGTGGGCAACAGCAGTACATCCTCGGTATACTCCCCTCAACCCCAGTTTATTCCTTGAACCCGAACTCGTAATATTTTTGCTCATCAGACACGCATATATACCATGGTAATTATAGTATATAATGAATACTTTTGAAAATCTAATCTAATTTTTGCCACTTTCTACTTTAAAAATTGTTTGATTTGCACATTTTTGTAGCTTCAAAATTTATTCTGTATAATTGAAACATTGGATAAAGCTACCTGTTATACAGTTTGGAGTAGAACCTGACCATATTCCATTGTCTTGACAGGTTCTTTCCAAGTTTCCTGATGAATGATAAAACCCATCTTTACACTTATATCTGATGGTATTGTTTATGTAATATGGCTCTGTAGACAATGTATCAACTCCTGTTATTGTCTCTTCAGCACAGGTAACAAGGCTAGTTTGAATTTCTTCAGATGGTGATGTGATAACTTCTGATGTTTCTACTGAAGGTTCTGTTGTTGTTGACAATACTGGAAGAAGAGGAAAAATAATATAATAAAATGGAAGAAAAGATTGTGATTTTTAATAACAAATATATTATAGTAGCTTGATTTTATTCTCCTTTGTTGAATTATAATGGCAGGCATAAGTAGACAGGGATAATGCACAGGAAAGCATTTGCTACTCTGGTATACTGGTATATATTGCTTGTCATTATTGTTATTTCATCTGACCTTGCATTTTTTTTTAAATTTCTTTATGTATGAATGTAAGGTTTATTTTAAGTTGAGGCTTTAAAAAAACTTTTTTTACTCTTGTCAGATTTTTATTGAGACCTTTTTTCATTTTTCAAGTTGTTTAGCTAAAAAATTGGATGAAAAAAGAAATGAGAGTGAAAAAAAAAGCCTTACCCATGGTGAGAGCACAGATCAGCAACATCCAACTGCAGAGAATATCCATGATAATTGCTTTTAAACAATGTACAAAAAAAACTATGTATGGAAGGTAAATAATGTCCGAGAAATTGCCTCGTCAGTGGTCAACGTACTCCGAGGAATTATTTGAAAAATACCGTACAAAGCTGGGTGCAGCATATTATTAAAGGTCAAGTTTTATTGGATGTTTTGATTGATACTGGTAGGCTGGCACATGAAAATGGATTTTTTAATAAAACCCTTAGGCCTACTAAAACTTGACCATGAATAAACTTGTTATCTTGATAATTTATCAGTGTTATTAGAATAGGAATCAATAGAGTTGTAGGTCTGTACTAATATGGACCAATGTTATTTTCGCCAACAAAGACATATACCAACTCTGTTATGTGTTGCACTAATTTATTGCTGTGGCGGTCATTAAATCTTATTTGCAACATTATGCTCTTTAAAATATTTGTTACACAGATCTATAAATATATGTTATTGGCAAAGATTGTTTTCGTTATCTGTTGTTTATGAAGATCTCTTCAAAGAGGATTTTTTTAATATAATGTTATAATCTGTGGCGCATTTCTTTTTGGCTTCTCAGTTTATCTTTGGCCATAAAATCTCTGTTGTTTTCTTCTTTTCTTCTCATTCTTCTCCTTGCTTTTTCCCATCCACCTTTGCTTTTTGTTGGGGTAACATTTTGTTGTTGTTGAAGTGATGTTTTTCCAGTAAAGAAGAGCTTTCCTGAATATCCCCCCTTGGCGGCCTTGACTTTAAAGCCTTCAAGATACCTTTGAGATAACCAATACATTAAATTGTGCAATGTGACCAACTGTCACATTCTTACTCTTCTTCTGTAGCGCTCTTCCCTCCTTTTCAGAACATGACGCGGTTCATATGAACCATACCATGACTTTTTAAAATTTCAATAGCGAGGAGTAACCCTACACTGCGGCTTCAATAGTTTTCAGTGGTTTTGTCTCTTGTAGGTCTTCTCGAAGTTGAAGTCTTGTAAAAAATATGAGTCTGGGCTTTCAAATTTCAAAATGGCATTCGTTGCCAAGTGCAGCGAAGGGTCTCCGCCGATTCTTGAACTTTCACTGATTTCGGTGACTCCAATTGTCACAATTGATTGCAGAAGACAATCACGAAGTCTAAACTGCTTTAGACAACACACTTTGATATCAGAAGACCCGAAATGATTCATTGAGTCAGTAGAAAAACATATGCTGAAGTGGGGGAGTCACATTTGAAACACATCTGACTGAAGGGGCCGAGGGGTAGTCTTGAAGTCATAAAATTTTCATCGCAGACATAACACCGAATGTGGTCAGATGAAACAATTCTGCAGTCTTCGGCTTGATTTTTAGGAGGTGTCCCAGCCATTGACATTGTTTTTTGTAAGTGAAATCTTGAATAGGCCTATAGAGTATGATGAAATAAATTATTTCTCTCTCTCTCTGGTGATGATCTTCAGTGTGTTTATAACAGCTTTATGAACCTGAGCAGCAATATTAGTCAAGGCAATGTTATGTGGATTTGTTTATGTTCAGTTCTAATGCTGCCACTTACACTGCTTTTTTTTTTGCATTCCTTGGTCAATATTGAGGTGCATTTTCAATTTTTTAAAAACCAGATAAAGCCTGGTTGTTCAAAGGTAATAAAAGGTATTGTATAGAGAATCTTTGGTACTTTGATAACTTGTTAGGTTTGGAATTACGAATGCCACTTGCCTCCATAAATATGATTTATTTATGTGATGATTTGAACAACCACAAAATAATAATGGTGTTATGAAATGTTCATTGCAGGGTTCTGGGGACACAGACTTATCTTTGTGCCTTTAACTAATTACAATGAATTGTTTTCCACAATTGAATGCACTTAGTGATTTGTATGGCTTTGGTTATTGTTACCAATAAAATGCAATCAATACTCCAGAACCAAGAGCACATTATGTAATGGAATTGTCACTGAGTACATTATTATACAATAAAATAGCAATAAACTTTTTTTTTTTTGCTACTGATTGAATGTCCATTTGTGCTTGATACTGGCTTGTGTTTCTGGCAGCCTGGTTTGGCTTATCAATTTTGTAATACGTATAACGGTAATACAGATGTTAGTTTCAGTTGGTTCTCGCAGGCTATGTCTTACGCATTGTTAGTCATCCCGATGCCATAAAAACTGGTATTTCACTCAGTACTGTACAATAACTCTGTTGTGCCACAATCATAAATCGTTGGCATGCTTTTGCTCATTATACTCTGTTTAGTGAGCATTGCGGAGACTGTCGCCATATTATTTATTCAGCAGATTTTTGTTAACTCTCTGGCCAGTGAGAGCTGAAAAAAAAAGCATGGCAATTTCCCATTCTCTGCAGAAGAAGTTATAGAGGTTATTAGTAAGACAAGGCACGGATTCATTTGAATATTAGATTTATTTACACGAGAACAGATAGATGCCAATCAATTGCAGTTCAGCATTTTCAGATTTGGCTGCTCAGTTCTCCAAGAGAATGTATATAACCTAGAGAATATGTGCACGCACAAACTGTTCAATGAAGAGTTATCACAATACAGATATCGTCAAAGAATGTTCACAAAAAAGAAACGGTTTGTCAAAGAATGTTCACAACAAAGAAACTGTTCATTAAAGAATGTTCACAACAAATAAACTGCTGTCAAAGAATGTTCACAACAAAGAAACTGTTCATTAAAGAATGTTCACCACAAAGAAACTGTTCATTAAAGAATGTTCACAACAAATAAACTGTTCATTAAACAGTGTTCACAACAAATAAACTGTTCATTAAAGAATGTTCACAACAAATAAACTGTTCATTAAAGAATGTTCACAACAAAGAAACTGTTTGTCAAAATATGTTCACAACAAATAAACAGTTTGTCATTGTCTCTTGCGTCAACTGTCATTGTCTCTTGCGTCAACTGTCATTGTCTCTTGCGTCAACTGAGCAAATAGTTATGTAAGCGTCATTACATTTTTGGAGTTCGGAGGCTACTTGAGGACATTTCGCTTAAGGAGACGTCGGTTCCTCTCTTAGGAATGCACGACTTGCATAGGGGAGTACAAGCCATGGACCTCAGACAGTTCAACAGCTCCATTCTGTAGGACCTCAGGGTTGGGATGTAGATCAGGGAATTTACGAAAGAATTTGCTCCTCCGAACCACACAGTAATAAAATCTGACAGGGGGCTAAGAGTATGGCCTGTAAAAAGCTCCCAGAAAACAATGCAGATGAAAAATGGCGTCCACATCACGTAATATGATGACGTCATCAGAAATAGTGTTAGGACGAACTTCCTGTCACTCTTCATCTGCTTGGCTGCTTCTCTGTTCTGACCAGCCTGAAATCAACAGAAGAATAATGTCAAGTTAAAAAGTTCCAATAGTTGGTTCCATCTGCTAGTTAGTTATCGTAGGAACAAGTAACAAGTATATCATGGACGCAGGTCCTGTGAAGGACCTCTATGTCCTGGTCAGAGTAGAAAGTTCTTTCTCCGTAATAATGATGCGGACCGGACCACCTTTAAGAATGGTCTGGTCCAGTCTGGCACTGGACCGGTTTCTGTCAGGTGGTCTGGTATTTTGGCGGTCCATGGCTTGACCGCGGACCAGACCGCCCCAAGGCGGTTCGGTCTGCATCACTACTCCGTAGGAGCCATTGATACAGATTCTGAAGTTGTTGAGGAAGCCACCATGCTATACACTGTGTGATACTATGCTTATGCCTTCTACACTAATTTTTAGCATTCACCATCACTATGGTGAATGGTCTTGATTTTGGTCATATTATTTTTCTTCCCTTTTTTTCTGAATTTCAAGCTGAAATTAAGTAGATAGGTAGTCCTGGATGAGAAAATAAATTAAGCAAAATATTTTTGACCTTGACCTATTTTTCAAGGTCACAGGTCACCTCAAAGTGGCCATTTGTGGAGGTCTATCTCCTGAACTAATAAAGATAGAAACACCAGATCTTCACTGGTAAGTTACTAGTCAGTCACTTGATCCAGATCAGTCATAATTTTTTTTATTTTTAAAAAGGGGTAATTACTGTGACCCCTTTTAATGAAAACCCTTTTGCGCACGGTTCTGGAGAAACCGTCAGCAGGAATTTCGTAAAATTCTAGGACAAGGTGCTCTATAGGAATATCCAGTGTGGAAAGGAAGATAGTTGAGATCCTGTATGTGGTTACTGAGATATTTGATTTTAAAAATTAGAATATTCTGCCCAAAAGTGAAAATATTTTTTAACTTTGCTTTGAATGAAGACAACTCAATGAAACTTGGCACATATATAGTCCTATGATAGACGAATATTTTCCTTCAACATCCATGACCTTGACATCAAGGTCAAGGTCAATTAAAGTGAATGGATAGGTACATTTTCACGTCGTTTTTGTCATTTTTCAAGCATGGTTGTTCAATTGTAGTCTAGCATTTCCAATCAAGAGTAACTTGAGAGATCTAAAAAATATTTGACCTTGTGAATAAGTTCATCACATGTCAAGGTCATCACAAGTCAAAGAGAGGAAACGTGAAGAAATGAGTAAAGTGCGAAGTAGAGTAAATTAAAGAATGAATCAAGTCAATTTGAAGTCAATATGAATATCAATAGAATGTTAATGTGAAGACAATGTGAAGTCAATATTAATGTAAATATGAAGTCAACTTGAATATCAACATCAAATTGAATGTCAAAATGAATGTCAAAATGAAGGTCAGTGTCAATATCAGTGTCAATATCAGTGTTAATATAAATGTCAGTATGAATGTCAATATGTATTTTAATATGAATGTCAATACAACCAACAATATGGATGTCAATATGACTGCAATTTTTAGTTAATACGAACGCCAATATGAATGCCAAAATGAATGCCAATATGAACGTCAACATGAATGTCAATATGGATGTCAGTATGAATGTCAATAGGAATGTCAATATGAAGTCAATTTAAAGTCAATATAGAAAGTCAGTATGAAGTCAAAATTAAGTCAATATGAATGTCAATATGAAGAGTGTCAATTTGATAGTCAAGTAAATTATGCGAATTGGTGAATGCTCATTACTGGTTCACCAGTAATATTGATGTCTAGTAAAACTTGCTATGGTAACAGCGTCAGCCAACCCGCCCATCAACCAACCAACAAGGAAACTTATGCAGAAGGATACATTTCTATGATCAGACCAAACTGGATTTATTAATGAATCAACGTGTTTTTCATTTTTACACCACTCTCTAAGTTTTGTTTGCAGCAGGTCTATATATATATAGTTTGTAACTTTCAGTTTCCCCATTACCAAAGCCACATATAAGGAACTTCCAACTTGTCACATACTGCTGAAACATGGTGTACATGTACAAAATGAAATGTGCAAACATGCCCCTTGCCTTTCATCTGATTTAATAATTATGTATGACATTATATTGATCATACATGAGAGAGTAGTGTTAATTGTAATGATTGTAGTTACTATTGGTTATTGGTTACTCCATATATATAACAACAGTATTTGGACATCATCCAAAACAGATGAGGAAGATTCAAGAAGCTTTTTCCAATTGGACATTTATGAATAATCTGGTGTCCTTGCAAGGAATTGCATTGTCCCAGCACAAAAAGTTCTCAAAAAACTTTCAATACCACATCCTATGATAGTATCAGGTGAATCAATATCATCTAAATTACTGTTTGTTTAGCTTTGACACCATAGCTTGGGGCCTTACTGATGTATAGTTTAGCTAATTGTCAAAAGTATGCTTTAATTATCACTTTCGATGGGCAAATTGAATGGTGTTTGAGATGTGGGTGACTTGTGTTGTGCATGAAAGTTGCAGTGGCATGCAAAAACAGATAGCTTTCTTTGTGAAAGAGCTCGAAATAGAATCTCAAATAAAGCGTTTAAGATGTCGTACAGAGACTATTACTCTGCGTTATTGAACCCTGAAACCAATTAAAGGAATTAAGAATTTTGAAAAAATTCCCTGCAGAAGTGTTTGTAGTACTTTTTACCCTTCAGCCTCTCAGGGATCAGGATCAGGAAAAGGTCTGAAGTAGTCCCATGGCTAGGCCTGAAGGGTGGCAACAGACAATATGCATCTGCAAGGGAGCTTTTTCAAGTTTGCCCAAATGCTTGATGTATCTAATTAATTTATTCACTTAGGTAGTTGTTCACGCTCGATAATCCAGAAGAAGATTTATTTTTGCAATATTCATGACGAGCATTATGTTTCTAAGCCTGGTTTGTGTTAACTTTGATATAATATGTTCTTTTACGTAGGGGTGCTATCGCTGTTGCTGCTGTATGATTACTGTAAAATGATTGTATGTTCTCACCAGAAGATTGACTTCCTCAACCTTGCGTTTCTTGATGATGCAGTAAATGGCAAAGAAGGACACAAGACAGATGGTTGTTGGTACTACTTGGACAAAAGCGATGATCACAAAAGTGTAGGCTGCGGTACTGGTGAAGTCCACAATGCATAAATAGGCTGCGCTGTACATTTTAATATTAATCCGAGACCCGGGAATCCATGCTACCAAGTAGAGAATCATCATCGAAATCCAGATGGCTAAGACAACTAATAGAGCTCGCTTTGGTGACATGTGAGTCTTGTAGTGTAAGGGGTATTTCAAGGTCAAAAATTTGTCCACATTTATAAAAGCCAAAGTCAGAATACTGACTGAAGCCAGCAAGGGATTGGTGACTCCATTGATGTTACATAATATTGATCCATTGTTTAGTAATGAAGGAGAATACAAGACTAATGTTAGTAAAATGTTGCAAGATAGTCCGAGAATGAAGTCTGTTATTGCGAGGTTCAGCATGGCGACTCCAGTCGCTCCAGCGTGTAAGAGTTTTGTTCGTGGTACTACGATGAACACAACAAGATTCAACAACATATTCAGTGAAGCTATAGTGTACATAAAAAACACCTTGACAGTGCTTGGTCTCTGTATGACATAACTACTACCATTACTAAGGTGGCTGGTATCTGTAAAGTTATCCATCGTGATCATCACTCTGATTATTTTGACCGAATGAACTTCATTCATTTGTTGTTGTTAGATATTATGACGAAACCGTGGGTTTTTTTTATGCTAAACCACATGCATAACAGGATGTGATGGCAAATTTTGACAATATCAAGTATATAATGAAATTCAGTACCAGTGATACTTATTGATGGGACCACAACAAATTAATTTTAATATTATTTGCTTTTTTAGAAATATTAAATTGCAATTATCACATGATATGAAAATGACTGCATCGCCCCTAGTTAATATCATAGGTAATCAAATTCTGATGCACTGATATGTCCAGAATTATTGGTCTTGGAAGGTTCACAAATGCATACCTGGTTTTATTGATAGCCCACAGACATCCATGGCAATATCTTGATATGACCTGCACTTCACAGAGATAGCTACATGAAGGGAACTGGATTATACACTGAAAGACAAAAGTTATGCATATGTTGTGCATTCAAGAACCTCATCTGTGTGTTCAATATAAGGTTCTACCAAACACATGCTTTACATAAAATAAACCATGAAGTCTAAAGATAATGGTCTTGGGTTTCATTCGAAGGTTGAGATGTCCTTTCATCTGTAGCATCCCCTACAACATCCAGAAACATGCCTTCATTACAATGGAGAGTATCTTGAGTTCCGGTTGTTTTTCTGGGTCCAACACCTCTTTGTTTATTCCTTGTCTATCCTGCCTCGCTGTAACAGGCAGCTTTCTTTAATACACTTGACAGATGAACATCATACACTTTACAACATTAAGCTGGGTTTTCACATCTGCACCATTCCAATAGTTTCATCCCCGTCATATTCTGTAATTGGGGACACAATAAATTCAGTTGTAAAAGAATTGTGTGCTTGAATGTTTAAGGATTCATTTAAGCTCGCATAAAACTGCATACCTGCAAATGGTATGGGTAAACAGCAGAAGCTGTGTTTTCTGAACACTCCCCTTTGTCAGCCGTTTTTAAAAACGTAAATGTTTCCCAGTCCAGTGATTTATTGTTTGTGACCCTGTTTTCGGGTGTCTAACACCATGGAACCATCATATTGACCATATCCCTCTAACATCTTGCACTCCCAACATATGCATAACTTTTGTCTTTCATTGTAGCTGCAGATTCAAACATTCCAGCTTCCCATGGATGTTAAGTCAGATGGGAAATACAATTTTATAATTGTTTAATTCTGTTCCTTGCTGTTTTTTACATTGTGGTCATCAGCCTCTTAATAATGGGAGACGTAGTTATCACAAAAAATAATGATTTCAAACATTTAAAAATTTGGCCAAATGTTAATATTTTAAAATGTCTGTGGTATGTACTACTTTTAACAAGGTTCAAATGTAGTAATTATTTGGGAATTTAATAGCACCTGCTATAATTGTGTTTCATTGAAAAGTCCTGGTAGAGTTATTTTTAGCAGTATGACAGCAAGCCACAAGAACATATTAAATATGCAATTTCCTTATTGATAACTTCAATCGTGAAATGTAATTCTGCGGAAGAGGAAGTTTAGTATTAAAAGAAATAAATTATTATAACTTCATTGTAGAGTTTGCAATAATTCCCCATTTAGTGATTGGAACCATGTAGTGCTCTGAAACTTTTTGCCAAATGAACGAGTACTCAGAAGAAATTTAATACCATAAATCATGTTTTATTAATCAAAACAAGATCATAAGGCTCTGTTACTGCATAAACTGGTTCATTGACTGTAACAGTATTGATTATTGAATTGTCCAGTTTTTTTTTTTTATTTTTTTTTTTATTCATTCATAAACAAGCCGCACATACATTCATTATCCACATCTAAAACTTTTCATCATCTGACACATAATATACTTAATTCACTTTTTCCATCACATTCACACATATTTATATATATTTAGGGATGGTTTCAGCCACGTCCCTGAAGAAAACTTTTTTTTTATTAATCAAAACAAGATCATAAGGCTCTGTTACTGCATAAACTGGTTCATTGACTGTAACAGTATTGATTATTGAATTGTCCAGTTTTTTTTATTTGTTTTTTTTTTATTCATTCATAAACAAGCCGCACATACATTCATTATCCACATCTAAAACTTTTCATCATCTGACACATAATATACTTAATTCACTTTTTCCATCACATTCACACATATTTATATATATTTATTTAGGGATGGTTTCAGCCACGTCCCTGAAGAAAACTTTTTTTGAATAACCAGTGGGGATGGTTTTAGCCACGTCCCCTACAGAGCATTACATGTAATTTCAATAAATATATTCAAAATTAAATATCGCAATGGTTTTTTCAATCCTATTGGTCATTAGAGTCTTTCAGTTTCAATAATAAATTATAAGTATTACCATCACATTTCCTTATCAAATTGTTACAATGTGAGTCTATTTCAAAAATCACTTTTCTTACACAATCATCTATTTCAATATAAGTGTCTTCATACTTTATACAATTTCTTCTTTTCCACACATTCCATCGGCATATACTCAAAATCATATTAATCAA
Source organism: Platynereis dumerilii (assembly GCA_026936325.1). NCBI lineage: Eukaryota > Metazoa > Annelida > Polychaeta > Phyllodocida > Nereididae > Platynereis > Platynereis dumerilii. The sequence continues at coordinate 69,904,681 of JAPTHN010000005.1, read as the reverse complement.
ATGAGTTTCAGGACAATCTTCAAAATATCCACATATAGCATACAATTTTTTAAGTACAAAACCTTGTAACAACCTTGAAATTTTTCCTTCCACTTCTCTCCATATCTTTATAACATCTTTACATGTCCACATCATATGTTCAAGATTCTCAATCCCTGTATGGCATATTTTACAAATTCCATCAGAGTATTTCATGTGTTTTAATCGTTTCTCAACATTTACTTGTCCAGTTTTAATGTTTCCAGAATTCCAGTTGTTGTCGTTTGTCTGTGCACAAAAGGGTATACTGACTGGAATATCTCACATGGCACAGTTATAGGAAGATGTCGCACAAAAGCTTCAATCTTGTGGTCATAAGCTTTGGTTGTGCATCTTACTGTCCTGTAGGTGGCTCTGAGCATCGCATAGGAGTCTCTAGGTGCTCTGAGAGACAAGCCACAAAGTGGCCGTTTGTGAGTAGGAAATTCTTTGGATAGAGCCATAGATCAGATGCATTGTCCAAATGTGGGTTGAATTTTCGTCATAAAAGCTGATATCAACAAAAGGCCACCTCCAAGGCTTCTTCCTGGTTTTTGAAGAATATTTATTGAAGAACTTCAAGCGTGACCGAGACTTGACTGCAGTGTAGTCAGGGTGCAAGTCTTTTAAAAGTTTGAAGACAGAAGAACGTTGCTTTCCATCAACCAAAATGTCCAAATCATCATCCCAGGGAATCATATCATGATGGCGCCAAGACCCAAGAAGCATTCCACCGTACATTATATAAGGAATGCCTCGGTCATCCAGGGCCTGACATAATGTCTTCATAAGATCCATTAATACAGCTCGTTCTCGTTTTGACATCACATGAAAGAACTCTGATAAATTATAGTCTTTGTAGTACTCGGACAGCAAAAAAAATGACTGAGACATGGACAGTTGATCTTGAACTGATGTTCTGTTATTTCTGTTGCAGATTGAAATTGCGAAATTGTTGAACTTAGTTATTAGCAGGACAGTCACCAAAGAAAAGACTGTAGTTATGAGAAGCAATTTCAAACATTTTCGCAGTACAGATGAAAGTCTGAATATTGGTAATGACTTGGTCATCTGAAATGAAAAGAAGGACACCCTGAGCAAAAAGGAGCACATATAAACACATATAAAAAGAGTATACTAGCTTTGTATGCTAGCAGGAAGCATTTTTGCAGTACAATCGAGGAGTAAATTTGAGTAATTTAAATAATTAAAGTGCTTTAAATGTGCTCCTTTATGATCTGGGCATGTTGGACTCACGCTAATTAATTGCTTATTCGACATAAATGAAATGTCAGACCTTCTTGTGAACAGATCTGAAAAAAAATTGAATAAGCAATTAACTTAAAGCACTTGATTCTCGTGTTTGTTACATAATCAACAAGTTTCATGTGATGTATCAGCCAAATGCTAAAAACCTGCCATTTGTGTTGAATGTCTCCAAAGTTTCAGGAGCTGTCCATCGTCTCATGTCCAATTGATAAACAACATATAGTGTTTTTTGGCAAATCGCATTTCTACAACTTATGTACACTATATGGGTTATTCAATTCAACAAATGGCTCTCTCTTTGCCAATTCAGAATGCCTTGAAAATTTACGAGAATCAAGATTTCTCACCAGAAAGCATAAACCCAAAGTATAATAATGATATCTCGAATAGTTTCTCTGAAACAAATTGAATATTTATGGTCATTTGCGCAAGTAAATAATCTTTTTCCAGACCCTCGGATTCCAAGCGGGCAAAAAATAAATTTACTTTGTTTTTAATTCCACTATTTTAGGAGCAGCAATTCCGTCATCCATCAAATTATTTTGGTGTGGACCATGAGGCCTTATGTTATATTCCCTTGAATTAAGCTGATTATACATTTGTAATGATCCCAGGAAAGCAGATGTCTAAAATATATAAATTAAGGACAAATGCAGCAAAACCGAAAAAGAGAAAACTAACATTGGCTGCAGTCTGTTCAAACTATTCATTTGCAAAATCAGAAAAAGCACTTTTGATTGTAAATAAGGTATATATCTAAAAAAAAACTGGCTGTAAGTGGTAATTTCTGATTTGAATATGTTTGATAAGATTTGCTTCATGAGATAGCCAAGCAACAGAAGGACCAATATGGATTGATGGACATGTGCCCTTGTTCATCTTGAAATGTTCAGCTTTCCATCCATTCACTGTGATTATTTTTTGCAATGTGTCATGAACAGTCAGTTATTAGCAATCAATTGTCTTCTAGTAGAAATTGTATTACTAACTGTTAGAACACATCTCGGTAAAATTTTTGTTATGGTTTCCCTTGTCACTGAAAGAAATCCAGGCGGAGTAGGAACCTTGTTGCACACTCTTTAAGGTGACTCAAGCGTGGTACACTGCACATACTTCTGAGCTGCCTGGTTGCCTAGCAACATAGCCTCACAACTGCTGCAGGCCCTGAAACAGTTGTGACGTTACCATTTTCTGTTCTCGTTTTTTTAACAGCATGACAGCCAGTAATTTGCTATTTAAATAAGATCTAATGCAGCTAGAAGCATAGTTATTTTTTTATTAAAAGCAGGAACATCTATTCTATACTGTTTTAAAGTTTCAGCTTCTCAGCTTTATCCAAAAAATTTTCTCAGTTAATTTCAGTCAACTGTGTCAAAAATTGCCTTTATTTATTAAAATTGACATTGGCACAGTCATGGAACTGCAGTAAAAAAATGACTCGGTGAATTTTTTTTATTTTTTGCCATTTGTTTGACAATAACTTGTTTATGATATATGCAAATTTTTAAAAAAATCTGTATGATCGTTTTCCTAAAATTTGATTACTGCCAAAATTGATGCATACAAAATCTGCAATTAATTAGTGTGTTGGAGCCCTTTGAGCTCTTACAGAAAAAAATATTTTAACCTTTTTCTTCAAATTTTTGGCAAATGTATTGGTGTAAATCCTTGGGAAGACATTTCCGACGTTTTTGTGTGACAAATGGATGTAATGCTTTATTCTGTGGTACATAAACAAAAACTAAATTTAAGCAGTCATCAGGCAAAACATGCCGTTACCATGGCAACCAAACAAGTCGGTGAAATTTTTTTATTTTTCATTTTTGAAATGTATAGGTCCCATAGAGTACCTATGCAAAATTTTAGAAAAATCTGTATGATCGAACCACCATGCTCGAGTCACCTTAAGAAAAAAGGTTGCGTAGGGTGCTTAGAAAGAACTGTCGGTTGGTGTAAAACTTTCGGTGTGCAACATATGTGACAAGGTGCATCAGCCTTGGTGAGGTGCATCAGAATCATTGGGGTGTTTCACTATGTAAATTTTATTGGATTGTTTCTGTGGACCGCTCACTGCAACTCGTTGAATTGCACACTAACCACAAGCTGACAAATGCGGCATGTTCTACAAAGGCTGGAAAAAGCACTGGCAATGAAACAGCGGTTCACTTGTAGACTCACAGGAGACACTTTGAAGTATAAATGACAAATCACTTAAATTTATAGATACACAAATATATTTGAGAGTAAGCAAAAGTATCAGTGAATCATAACGTGGCATCCAGATAACAGCAGACCTTCATTCAAAAACAACTGACAACTCACCATTGCTTGTATGTTATGTATTTGCATATTACTCATTATAGCATTCACCCGTGATAAAGGATATACTTTGGCAGTGTGGAGAATGAGTGAATGAATGAAGCAATCAATCAACATGGGTATAAATCTATGTATGTATGTATGTATCTATCTATCTATCTATCTATCTATCTATCTATCTATCTATCTATCTATCTATCTATCTATCTATCAATCTATCAATCTATGTGGATTTATTGACAGTTTCCTGATCCATGCCCACAGGCCAATAACTTTACCTAATTTCATAACCCACAGTTAAGTAGCAAGGTCACAATGGGCAGTTCAAGGATGTCAGCCATTCTGAAGTGGCCATTTGGTGGCCAGCTTGGGTGTCTCAATATGTTCCCGATTCATACCCACAGGCCAATATCTGTACCAAATTTCATAACTCTAAGCGAAATATTTAAAGCACAATGGGCAGTTAAAGAAATGAAGAAAGATGGCTGCCAAAATGGCCGCCATCTTGGATATCTCAACATTTTCCCGATCGATACCCACAGGCCAATACCTGTACCAAATTTTATAACGCTAAATAAACTATTAAGGTCACATTGGGCATTTCAAGAAATGAAGAGAGATAGCTTCCAAAATGGCCGCCATCTTGGATTTCTCAACATGTTCCTGGTCCATACCCACAGGCAAATACCTGTGGCAAATGTCATAACCGTAACTGAAATATTAAGGTCACAACGGGCAGTTCAAGAAATGAGGAGAGATTGCTGCCAAAATGGCCACCACAAAATGGCCACCACAAAATGGCCACCAGCTTGGCTTTCTCAACATGTTCCCGATCGATACCCACAGGCCAATACCTGTACCAAATTTCATAACTCTAAGCGAAATATTGAGATCACAATGGGCAGTTCAAGAATGAAGAAAGATGGCTGCCAAAAGGGCTGCCACAAAATGGCCGCCATCTTGGATTTCTCAATATGTTCCAGATCAATACCCACAGGGCAATACCTGTACCAAATTTATAACTGTAAGCGAAATATTAAGGTCGCAATGGGCAGTTTAAAAAATGAAGAAAGATGGCTGCCAAAATGGCTGTCATCTTGGATTTCTCAACATGTTCCTGATCCATACCCACAGGCCAATACCTGTGCCAAATGTCATAAGTGTAAATGAAATATTAAGGTCACAATGGGCAGTTCAAGAAATGAAGAAAGATGGCTGCCAAAGCGAAATATTGAAAATGGCCGCCATCTTGGATTTCTCAACATGTTCCAGATCAATACCCACAGGCCAATACCTGTACCAAATTTATAACTCTGAGCGAAATATTAAGGTCACAATCGGCAGTTAAAAAAACGAAGAAAGTTGGCTGCCAAAATGGCTGCCATCTTGGATTTCTCAACATGTTCCCGATCCATACCCACAGGCCAATACCTGTGCCAAATGTCATAAGTGTAAGTGAAATATTAAGGTCACAATGGGCAGTTGAACAATGAAAAAAGATGGCTACCAAAATGGCCGCCATCTTGGATTTCCAAAATGGCCGCCATCTTGGATTTCTCAACATGTTCCTGATCGATACCCACAGCCCAATGCCTGTACCAAATTTTATAACTGTAAAATATTAAGGTCACAATGGGCAGTTCAAGAATGAAGAAAGATGGTTGCCAAAATGGCCGCCACAAAACGGCCGCCATCTTGGATTTCTCGACAACCGGCCAAATCATACCCATAGCCCCATACCTGCACCAAATTTCATAACTCTAAGTGGAAAAATGAGAAAGCATTATGAGTGAGTGTAAAACTGGCACACAAGATGGCCACCGAAAATACTATTATAGGATTATTTTATTGTGTTTTTTATTTACTTGTCGATTAAAAGCTTCTTATGGCTTGTGTTTCTGTTTTTTGTCATCGAAATTTGTTTAAAAAAAGGTTTTACCTGATTAAAACTGATTGAACAGTGCCATGAAAAGTCTTTTCATGGAAATTAAATACCGGGATCCCGGGACACTCGCCAGTGGTCAAAAAACACATCCCCCAACAGGCTGGGATTGAAAATTGGACGACAGGAAATCCAACCAAGCAGTATGTTTGTCCTCTGACAGCTTTATTGATATGGATCGCCTCAATAAAAAAAAAAAGGCGAAACAATTAGTCAAATGCATGTTGGTTCTTGGTAAAGTAGCTGGCCTTTACAAACAGAATCCAAGGCCAATCTTAAATTTGCACAACTTGCACTGCACATATTTTTAAAAGTTATATCCTTTAGTTAACTGCATATATAATAGATCTCACTTTACCGGAGCAGCCGCTCCTTTTTGCAAGGTAAGAGAGACTTCATAAATATTTTATTATACAATATCAGTTTCTACATCAGTATTATATACACTGAAAATAGCAATTTTGAAAGCATCAACTAAAGTTATATATACATGTAGTTACTTTAGTGAAATTGAGGAGCTTTTTGAGTATACTTGCATTTGTCATGAACATATGATTGTTTGAAAATATAATACTCCTGGTAAATGTCTTTCTATCTGCCAGAGTTATAGAAACAGGTAGTTATGTACACTGGACTGTCTCGTTCATGTATATATTTGTCATTATTTGGCATCTTCACGAATTCGTGGAGGTGTAAAAACGAGCATGTACGAATTTGTGGACCTGAAAAAACGAGCATAGGTGCTCGTGTACATGTTGTAACTAACACTCATGAATGTGCTTTATGATTCATTCGTGTACCTGCTAAAACTAACATTCGTGGAAATGCAATATCATTAGGGTTTAGTGTTAAAATTAGGTTTAGAGCAGGTTTTAGCCAATTTTCTGATTGCAATGTTCGTAATTGCACCTGTACAAATTCGTGAAAAACAATATCTGGCACTTACAAGAATGCCAAATTCGTGTATATGTTAGTTTTTACAGGTTTACAAATTCGTCCACATGCAAAATATTGAAAAATATATACCTCCGTTTATCTTCAATTTGAAAATTTCATTGATTACCTTAAACATGTTTCGGGTGAGAGGATATGTCCTGGCCCAAAAGAGTTCTGGCGCTTTGGTGTCCTATCTTATACATGTAAGTTCATCACTAATACTTCGGATAAGAAAGGGAGTCCCCTGTAAATGTGGCCAGAGCGTTATCCTTTCACTGACTAGCACCTCCTCCTTAGAATGAAATTAGATAGTACAGGTAACCAGCACTTCATAATATGTCAGGGTCACAGAGTAACAATATCACAAACTGTTGTGTGAATTAATATCACTCAAGGTACACATACCATTTTAGAAAGTGAAGTGCTGACGAATTTGGTTGATTTCAGGTTTTCGACTGTTATTCGAACAATGTTACATTGGCCTGCACTTTATATCTTATGTGGTAGTCCAGTCTTGCTATAATTTTCCCAGTCCAACCTATCCTGTTAAAACAAGCATAATACACTGCATTCCCAATTATTATGCAACTATCCTTTTTTGCATTATCTCAAAAAGAAATAACACTATTTGAATATTCTTTTCACACAATGATAAGTGTACCATGGAGCTAATATCCTGCCAATTTTGACCAATTCCATTGACTCAGTTGGGAGTTATGCCATATAATGATGTTTTGGGGTGTTCCCAATTATTATGCAAATTCTTGGAAAAGCATCCAAGGCCACTTAAAATGATCTAAACTAATCTGAAGATGCCATCAACATATACCCCATAACACAAAAGAAAAAGATTAGTATAACCATCATTTCAAACATAGATGCATTCATAGCCAAGAAATTCATGTTATTCGCCTGCATTGAAATAGCATTGAAATTACAGTTTTATTACAATAAAAAGCCTATGTGAGCCAGACAAAATGAAAAATCATTACCTAAGTCATTTTCCACTTTCCTTAGGTTTAGAGCTCTCCTGTAAACCAATGGCAATTAAGTTGCACCACTGTATTTGAGAAATATCTTCAAATGAATTGAACGCATCCAATTGCCAATGGTATTCCAATGCGAAACAGAAGTGTGAGTTTTTGATTTGGTGTCATATTTTGCAGAGATACCAGATTTGGTGTTTCATTGCACGGTGTGACCATGGTGTGTTATAGATATATTCTAAGCTGGAATTTTATTGATATTAATTTTCTTAAGAGCATGGGAGGCTTCTTTATTGAGAAAAAAGCCAATTTCAATGGTTGTATTATATAGATTTCTTGGTCATGAAGGCATCCACGTTTGAAATGATGGTTCCATTTTTTATTTAGTGTTATGAGGTATTTTCTAATGTCAATTCATAATCATCTTTGTTGATTTTGGGTGGCCATGGATGCCTTTCCAAGAATTTGCATAATAATTGGGAACACCCCAAAACATCATTATACGGCATAACTCCCAACTGAGTCAATGGAATTGGACAAAATTGGCAGGATATTAGCTCCATGGTACACTTATCATTATGTGAAAAGAATATTTAAATAGTGTTATTTCTTTTTGAGATAATGCAAAAAAGCATAGTTGCATAATAATTGGGAACGCGGTGTATATATAATTCATGAAGCACCCTGTGTGACTCCGATGCACCCTTCAATATGTGATGCACCTCACCAATGTCGATGCTCCTTGTCTCCTCTGTTGCAGCCCAAAGGTTTTTACCCCAACTGGATGGTGTTTCTAAGCATCCTATGCATTTTTTTTTTCAAAGAGTTGCAGACCAGGTTAAATCCTGCTTCTGGATTTCTTGCTATGACAAGGAAATACCCTGCCACCAACTGGAAACCACTAAGAAATTTTTACTGAGATGTGCTCTAACAGAAATTCTGTACAACTTCTAAGTACGATTGATTGCTGACGTCAACTGACTGTTCATTACACATACTGAAAATAGAATCACAATGGATGTATGGAAGGCTGAATAAGTGCACATCTCCATCAATCCATATTGGTCTGCTGTCGTTTGCTGTCTCATGAAGCAAGTCTTATCAAATCAGGCTCATTCAAATTAGAAATTATCATTGACACCCGGTTTTTTAGAGATATTCTTTATTTACAATTCAAACTTCTTTTTTTTAATTTTACAAATGAATAGTTTGAACAGACGGCAGCCAATGCTGGTTTTCTGTTTAATAGGAACTCTTTTTCAGCTTTCTTGCACGTGTCTTGTGCATTTTAGACATCTGTTTTCTTGGTATCAATATTCAGGTTAATTAAAGACAAACGACCGTTATTTGAAATATGATGAAAATGTGTGAAAGGAAATGTTCAGCAAACATTTCATATCTCATAACCACTGCAGTGACTGCACCTGCCAGATATATTAAGAAATATGGAGAATTATCCAGAATCCGGATTAATGGTAATTAAAAGTCCTATGTGATTAAATTTGCTTAGGGGGAACGGGGACACAGCGAATCAGCAATTTCTTTTTCCTTAATATCTCAAAAAGTTTTTTATCCACATTTTCGATGTAGGCTTAAATGAAAGTTTAATGTGCACCTATGGTGTCAAAGTTTAATGTGCACCTATGGTGTCAAAGTTTAATGTACACCTATGGTGTCAAAGTATTTGCAGAGCTTCAGCATTTTCTGTTGTAATCCAAAATCAAAAAAAACTTTTTGATTTACTGTGGCAACATACGGGGACACAGTGAATCAGCACCCGGGGCACAGTGAATCAATGTTATGAATATAACCATCTAGTGCAAAGACAATAAATGGTTGAGCATCTCAGATCAACTTTCCCAAAAAGAAATTAAGTTTCACATTTTTTCTTGAATGGACATAATCAAAAATTGATATTAAAGCTTTTCATTTGTTCTAACGACCAACCTCAGAAAAAACGCTTCAAGAAGATCCAAGAAGCTATAGATCAATTATATGTGGCCTTATCTTTGCATACCTTTTAATGTGTTTTTAATTTCAGATGACCAATTCATCATTGGCTCCCCTTGAATCATTCTTCAAACTGCCATTGCTGCCTCAAAAATGTTTGCTGCCTCTTCTCATAACTATGTCCAGTTTTTTGGTGACTGTCCTCTTGACCTTTACTAAGTTCAACAATGTTGCGATTTTAATCCGCAATAACAATAATGCAATATCAGAGGCAGATCAACTCTTCACATCAAAGCCATTTGGTTCACCAGTGGAGTTCTATAAAGACTATGATTTATCGGGTTTCTTTCTTGTGATGTCAAAACAAGAACGAGCTATATCAATGGATCTTATGAAGACATTATGTCAGGCCCTTGATGACCGAGGCATTCCATATATAATGTACGGTGGAACGCTTCTTGGGTCATGGCGCCATCATGATATGATTCTGTGGGATGATGATTTGGACATTCTGGTTGATGAAAAGCAACGTTCTTCTGTTTTTAAACTTTTAAAAAACTTGCACCCTGATTACACTGTTATGGAAGATGGTCCGCGCTTAAAGTTCTTCAATAAATATTCCCCTGCAACAAGTAGGAACCCTTGGAGGTGGCCTTTCATTGATATTTGCTTTTATGGTGAAAACACAACACACATTTGGGACATTGCACCAGCATTTAATCAACAGCGTTACCCCAAGGATATTATATTTCCTACACATAAAAGACCACTAGGTGGCTTGTCTCTCAGTGCACCAAGAGACTCCTATGCGATGCTCAGAGCCACCTACTGGACAGTGAGTTGCCGAACCCACTTTTTCATCCATAAGAATGGAAGTTTTGTGCAACATACTCCAATAACCGTGCCATGTGAGATACTCAAGTCTGCATACCCTTTTGTCCATAGAAAACCAACAGCATCTGGAATTCTCGAAATATTAAAACTGGACAATTCAATAATCAATACTGTTACAGTCAATGAACCAGTTTATGCAATTACACAGCCATATGCTCTTGTTCTGATGAATAAAACATGATTTATGGTAACTGTGAAGTTAACATTGTTATTCTTCTACTTAATTTATTACCTATCTGGTAACATCCCTCAATTCTTCTTCAAAGCCGGGGAGCATGATGACATGATTGTTGATCATCCTTGTGTTTGGAAATTAAAGATCACTAAACCAAACTATGGTAAGCAATAACACAAATGCAAACAATTATATTAGGGTAGGGTGGTCCAAAAAACTTTTTTTGTCAATATCAATTCGCACACCCTCTTATTTTGTGAGAAATGGCACAAAAACAATGTAGTTTAAATTTTAGGAAAATCCCATAAGAGGAAGGGGTCTCCCAAAGGCCTTAAAGTTTCAATGTTTTTTTATATTTTCGACCATTTTTCGCTAATCCGCGGTTCTCTAGAACTTCTTCAGTATTAGTCATACAACATTTTAATTGCCATGGTTGGAAAGCTCTCAAAAATACCTTCATTTTGCGTACCAACATCAATGGTCTAGGACAATATCTTGATTCCCATTGGCTCTTCAGCCTGCACTTTTTAGAATGAAAATGTTGCAGACTGTTTAATCCTGGTAAAAAAAGGCTTTTGAATTTTTTTCACTGATTGGTTGCAGTGATTCGCATTCTCTAAGTTCCAGAATGACCAAATATAAAACCTTTTTGATTTTTACTGAGGCAGTGCCTGGCTTATGAGTGATGACGTTTTAAAGTTAAAGTTAGTTTAAAACTCGTAAAATGTGAGATGGGGGTCTGTTGCATTTCTTTTATATCTTCATCAGAATTTATTGCAGGGCAACATGAGTGGTACCACATGAAACAAAATACTCTCAGCATTCTCATGGTACCAGTGAAATTGCCCTATATTTAAATCTTAAAATACAAATATAACAGCCTCTCCCTGATTTGTTTCCATACTTCCAACAAAATTTAGCATTAAATCTTCCAAGGTCATAAAGCAGGATTTTCCATGGCCAAAAATTGAAAAAAATATTTTATTTGCTCTTTCTATGACCTGGAAAGTGTGAATCACTATAATTATCAGTGAAAAAAATTTAAAAACCTCTTTTTAACAGGATTAGACAGTCTGCAACATTTTCGATTCTAAAAAGTGATGGCCGAACAGCCAATGGGAGTCAAGATATCGTCCTAGACCATTGATGTTGGTATGCAAAATGTAGGTCTTTTTGAGAGCTTTCCAATCATGGCAATTAGAATGCTGTATGACAAATACTGACAAAGTAATAGAGAACCGCGGATTAACGAAAATAGTCAAAAACGAAAAAAACATTGAAATTTTAAGGCCTTTGGGAGACCCCTTCCTCTAGTTGGATTTCCTTAAAATTTCACCTGCATCAGTTTTATACCTAACCTCATCAAATCAGAGGGTGTGCGATGTAAAATTCACATTAAAAAATGAACCGCCCTAATATTAGGGCAATATATGTTGTTGATCACTGCAGTTTAGTTTAGTGCATGATCTTTAACTGTGAATTGCCGAACACAAGGATGATCCACAACCAGCCTCGGCATGACAAAAATGAAAGATTGAAGGATACCCTGTCATAGGAAGGATAATATTTTTAAAAATAATTTTTTCTCAGTATTTCAAAATGTTTAGAATATGTATTAGTGATGCACTTTGATAAAGAAAAAATGAGGATCAGAGTCACTGGGAAAAATACACTTTGTGATTCTTGATAGCTGATGAAGTGTCATCTTCTATACTTTCAACATGGGAAACATAGAGACAGTTTGATTTGTCATGATCAAGAGAAGGCCATTTGACTTGTCATAACTGATTTTGGATTGAAAATCAGATGCATAATCCTTTCGTTTGGAAAATCAGATGCATAATCCTTTCGTTTGAAAAAGCAGGTGAATAATCCTTTCGTTTGGAAAATCAGATGCATAATCCTTTCGTTTGGAAAATCAGGTGCATAATCCTTTCGTTTGGAAAATCAGATGCATAATCCTTTCGTTTGGAAAATCAGATGCATAATCCTTTCGTTTGGCTGTCACCAACAAGAGGGTTAGGGTAAGGTGGGGTAATTCCAGCCCCGGGGCAATTCCGGCCCCTTGAGGATAGAATGTTCTCTCATCGCCCTAAATTTGACTGACAATGAATCTTTTCCTAACAATTCATTGCTACTGTACTTGGAACTTATAGAATAAGAGAGATTATGCTGAAAAATACTTTCATTTGGACTACAACTTGTAAAGAAGACAGGCATCTCATGACTGGGCAATTTCAATGTGCAATTGAAACTTTCAAAACTGAAGGGTTTCATAATTATTAAGTTTTATTGCAACACATTACTTAGTGTCATGAAAAGCTATGTTAGGTCAATAGCTTAGCGTGTGCAAGAGATTTCAGCTGTTAATACAACACATATTTACAAAATGACATACTTGTGTTTTGCTGATGGTCGGGGCAATTCCGGCCCTAGTGGGGGGGGGGGGCAAATCTGGCCCCCTGATTCTGATGTTAAAAGCATATGAACATAAAATATTCTTTGTAAGGTGTTCCTTCATTCCAATGAAACATCAGTTGATGATGATTATGATTCAAATGAGTTGAATTTGGGTCAGGTTTTCATGGAATGTTGTGCATGTCACAGATAAAATTTTCTAGTCTCTCAAATAAAGCACTTGATCAAATGATTTTAACTAAATATTTAGAATGTATCCTTCGGAATCTGTGTTTGGCTGACAAATAAAATATGCTTCTCAAGCAATTTCTTGGGTTATCTCATTGTGCTCCAAAGGGGCCGGATTTGCCCCTCACTTGCGGGGCAAATCCGGCCGATGAGTTGGAACATTGATCTTGTAATAATTGGTTTAAACATATTTATTACCTTTGCTAACGAGCCGTAGGCTCAATTACAAGCTCAGGTGTTAGTAGTAAAACATGAAAACAAAACACACAGCTATCGGCTAAGGTCATCACCCACACAAGCATAATAAATCACTAAATTGTTACACACATGCAATGGTGCGGCCATACCACAGCACCGTTAGCCGCTCTTGCTGCCTACATTGCCATGGGTAGCCATACCATGCATTGAATGGTACCAGATCACAATAATTAGAGTCAAATGATTCGAATCTGCTTGAAGCGGTAATAAAACTAGCAGTGCACTTAATAATGCTAAGGGAGACATCCAGTTGCAAAGACTTGTTTCCAAATAACAGTAAATTCACAGTTGGTTCCAAGGAAGTTAAACTGTTAATATCATTTATTAATTTTTGCCTTGGACCAATATAAAGAGGGCACTTGAGCAGATAGTGGTGGGATGTCGCAGAGTCATGTTGACAGCTACATCTAGGAGAGTCAATGCAACCTTTGTTAAACAAATGAGCACAGAGGTCACCAAATTGTAACCTAAATTGACTGATAACAACTTCCTCTTTGCGCGACAGTTCGACAGGCAACAGTGATGGGCCATTCAGATTTTGCACGGAGGTGACAATCTTCTTAAAGGAAGCGAGACTACTGGATGCCCTTGTTTGGACCTGTAGGGAATTCCACAGTGATATGCTACTTGGAATAAAAGATTTACGATATATTTCTTTGCGCATAATTGGAAAATTCACCTGAAGCTGATATGGCCCTCTAGTGCTATAATTGTGAGCAGGTTTCAGGTTGTCTAAGATAGATGTCAAGTAATGTGGGCAGTGATTGTCAAACATCTGGTACATTTTGAAAAGTTTCCGTCCCTGCCTTCTTGAGGATAAGGGAACCCAGCCTAACTCCCGATAAAGCCCGTTTTGAGAAGTATATCTTTTCGCACCAGTTGCAATTCTGGCTGCCTCAAGTTGCACCCCCTCAAGTTGGTCAGATTGTTCATTAGTACAGCTATCAAAGAATATGTCACCATATTCAAGGATGGGCCTAATGAAAGACAAATAACAACGTGCAAGAGACTTCCTAGAAGCACGGGACTTGAAACGTTTAAGAAGACCAAGGCGTTTGTTTGCTTTAGCCACAATACTATAGAGATGTGCTTGCTCCAAGAAAGGTCACTTTGCAAAGTCAATCCCAGATGTGAATGAGAATGAACCTGCTTTAAATGTAATAATTGTTTCAAAGGTGTCAAATTCAAGCATGTAAGTTTCCTGATATGTCTAGATGCTTGTAATCCATCATTCCAAAAACGAAAATATATGATTTTCACGAGTATGAGAGCTGCAGAGATGAATATATGTCAAAAGGGGGCCGGACTTCCCCCACCTTACCCTAAGTCTCCTTAAATCAAATTAACATTGAAAGTATTGGGTATGATCATGACAAATCATCTGTGTGATGACACACTAAGTCCCATTTTCACAGTGCAACAGTACACTCTTTTTCGGTATCAAAGTGCATCGCTGTAAAGGCCGCAACTAGACCATATTTTCAACTTGTGTAACAAATTTCATTCATTCACATGCGATAGTGTCTGAGACTGGCTCGGAAACCGTCTATGGGATAGCAGTATGGACTTGCATTCTGATATCTATAAGAACACAATGATATGTAAAAGTAAAATTTTCGAAAAGGGGCTGAAAAATGAAAATATATCGATACAGAAAGTCTATAGGCAGATAACAGACTTATCCCACCAAGCGTAAGTTAGGAGTTTACTGGAATTTGCCCCACACTAGTCGAAAGTTTTGCTATCACATTGGAAACATGGGCAGATGGGCAGGCCAATGGACTTTCAACAAAAAAAGTGGATCTGTTTGAAGGATCCTCCAGAAGCACCAGGGTTTGAACCTGTGCACTGGGCAGGAATTTCTTTGGTCACTTTCCACTGAGGCTGATCCGCCCAACGGATAGTCATTAGTTCAACCAGGGGCACTGAACTTGGCACGTGCTTAAAAATTTCGGAAAGTTGACACCTTGTATTTTTAGGGCTGAAATTGATATAGATTAAAAAGAAAAAAAATACTGTTTTATGGTTGTATAAGGGTATAATTAAAAATTAAAGCTGCCAATCAATGGGGGAAAATGCTCACTGGGCCATTAGGTCAACGAATTATTTTCACAACTTTCACGACATATGTAATATGTATTAAGCCAAGTTATGTACATGGATCTGACATTCGCTTCATGATCTTTGGCACGTGCAAGGTGAGGCAAGCTTCATAATTATTGAAATTATGTGAGAAAATGTATATATTAGAAAGTTTGAAGGTTGTGTTGCCTTTTATTTCATACCTACATCCAGAGGTTCCCCCGTGGCCTAATTGGTAAGTGCGCTTGTCAACTGGCTTTGAGGGCGTGGGTTCAAATCTCACCCCGGGAAGTCACTTTAGTCCGAGCCCATGGGACATTAAATGGAGGCGGGTTGTATCCAGTATTCTGTGCTGGGGCAACTGAGAGACCCTGGGCATCCCTGAATTAATAGGGTATGTGCCAGACTCACAGTCTTCTCATCTCATCATCATACGGCGGTCGCCTACCTCGATATAGCCCACCAAGGTGCTGCAGAGGCGTAAAACAAACAAACAAACCTACATCTGGAATTCAGTATTGTATAATGATACTTCACAAATCAATAATGCCATAATATGTAAATGCCGAAGCATGAAGACAACATTACCTGCTCTCTAAAGAAAAATGTTAAAGACAATAAATTGTAATGAGCTATAATCTTACTCAAAATTCATTGTTCGTTTACGCTCACCCTGATCAGGGTAAGGTTTTACAAACTTACCCTGAGAACTGAGGTTGCTTATATGCATTGTACCTATTATCTTTTGTTATGAGGGATTTATATTGCATGAAATTCTTTTGACTTAACATCATTAGGAATATTGTCTTTTAAAAGTTGTTTGTAAATTTGTATTTGATGCAATGTTCTACAAGTTCATGTTGTATGGCTGGCAGTGATTTGCTTGAAAATTGTGTTGAATATCTGTTGCATCTTGGCTCTGATGTCAATATGAATTTATTTGTAAAGTGGTCTTTGTTTTTTAATATTTGTTGTACAAGCTATAACCTTGGGCCATTTGCAAGGAAAAATAATGAGTGTATGATGATGACTGCATGCGGTTAATTTTAAACTGGCAAAGTTTTTGCTACCTTCATTTGAACTTTATGAACCTTACGAATATGCTCATTCGAAGCATATTGCTGATAAGTTAAATGAAACTTGTTGACAATTAATTACCAATATAAAACAAAGTTTCATAATGTAACAAACACGAGAATTATGTGTTTTTAACTAATTGTTTATTCAATTTTTTTGTGATATTGCCAAAAAGACCTGAAAATTCAATAATATTGAATAAGCAATTAGAATGAGTCCATACGCACTATTAGCATCAATCTAGGCATTTCTCATTTTTCATTTCAGATGACCAAGTCATTACCAATATTTAGATCTGTACATCGAAAATATTTACAGCTGCTGCTCGTAATTACAGTCTTTTCTTTGGTGACTTTCCTGCTGATAAATAAGTTCAACACTTTAACAATCTCAATCTACAATGACAATAACTCAACATCAGCGCGAAATCAACTGCTCCCATCTCAACCGTCTGTTTTGCTGTCAGAGTACTATAAACATTATGATTTGTCAGAGTTCTTCCATGTAATGTCAAAACCAGAACAAGCTATATTAATGAATCTAATGAAGACATTATGCCATGCACTAGACAACCATGGCATTCGATACATTATGTTTGGTGGAACACTTCTTGGGTCTTGGCGACATCATGATATGATTCCGTGGGATGATGACTTGGACATTTTGGTTGATGGAAGGCAGCGTTCTGCTGTATTTAAACTTTTAAAAGACTTGCACCCTAATCACATTGTAATGGAGGCTGGTGCGTGCTTTAAGTTCTTCAATAAATATTCCCCTCCAACAAAGAAGCGCCCTTGGAGCTGGCCTTACATTGATATTTGCTTTTATGGTGAAAGTGCAACACACATTTGGGTCAATGCAGCAGAATTTAATCATTTACTCTACCCCAAGGACATAATATTTCCTACACATAAAAGACCCCTTGGAAATTTGTCTATCAGTGCTCCAAGAGACTCATTTGCGATGCTCAGAGTCACCTACAGGACGGTGACATGCACAACGAAAATTTACAACCACAAGAATGATTCTTTTGTACGACATCTTCCAATGACTGTGCCTTGTGAGATATTCAAGTCTGTATACCCTTTCGTGCATAGACGACCAATAGCGTCTGGAATTCTGGAAACACTAAAGGGCCATTCTCAAATTTCGGGACAACGGGTATAGGAAAATTGTCCTGTAACGGAGGGGACAATGTGGTAACGGAGGGGAATTTTGATGTAAAAAACCAACTGTAGGAACAGCGACAAAAGGAAAAATGATAAAAGATTGATGTAACTATTATTTTCAGAAGTACTTCATCTCATATCAGTAGATTTTTTGGTCCAAATGTCGATTTCTTGCTCATGATCTGGTAACGGAGTGGACAGTAACGGAGGGGAACAATTCTTTGCTTTTTGCTCATTACTGCTTTTTATTTTGGAGATTAGACAAAATAATTGCAGAATATTAAAACCTGCCACCCTCAGCAACATATACATGAAATCGCTCTGTAAAATTATCATTGGTAAGCTTGGAAATGAAGGAAACGGAGGGGACATTTTAGTGGGACCAAAAACATTTTTTATGAACATTATGTCATAATTTATTGAATACATGTTTTATGAAGTCTGCAAGGCAGTGGTACTATGGTGCACATGCGTCTGATGATATTCAGTGAAAATAGCTCATAAAAAACAATAACGAACAGAGCTATGGCAAGTAACGGAGGGGACAAAAAAATTGACATAAATTAGTGACATGACTATTGTGTCAATTTAATCAATGAAATTATACACCAAAAAAATTGAATATGAACCAAATATAAATTCAAGTCTATATTCCCATGAATCGTTCAAAGAAACTTTGAAAACAATGGTATATTAGGAGGAAAATTAACACTTGATTTTGTCATGTCAGGTCCAGTGACAGGGAAAAACCATTGATTTTGCACGGATTTCTGGACATAATGCATTAAAAAAAGTCTAATGAATGACTTTTTGCTCCAAATGCAGTGGTTCTAAGTAGAAATATGAATAACAGATGCAGAGTGATGCTTCAGATATTTATCGCATTCATATTAATGTCAGGGAGCTAGAGTGACGCAAATTGTCCCGAAATTTGAGAATGACCCTAAAACTGGACAAGTTGATAATGCACAATGTTACAGTCAATGAACCGGTTTATGCAGTAACAGAGCCATATGCTTTTGTTTTGATGAATAAAAATTGATTCATGGGTGGGGCTGGGAAGTTTTCCTTGTTTTTTGTGGCCAATTTGACAAACTGTTTGTTGACAAGCTGAAGAACTTGCATTACAACCCAAAACCATCCAGGTAAGATGCTTGTCTTTGCATACTCTAACACAAGAGACTCAAGACTCGAGATACCTTTATTCGCCTGCGGGTAAAATTCCATTGAATTTTGTGTTTACAATATTATGTTTGAAAATGTCGTTTATTCAAAGTTTTTTTAAAAGGCAGGAGACATTTTAAGACCATATATGCTGGTCGCTGGCAAATGGCCCTCTCTGTTAACTAATGTTTGAGAGAAAACTAAGCCTTACCCTACCAGATTACAATACTCTCTGTCAAGTAACTAAATTGTAACATAACAGCAGGAGACCAGCCTGGTAAAAATGAGAACTGCATACTGTTGCCACCTGGCACAAAATTTCTATTCTGCCGCACTGCTGCTCCAAAGAAATAGTTCAAATTTAATAATTTCATTGCACATTCACAAAGTTTCTATTCATTTCTGAGGTAAACCTGAGTCAGACTAGGCAATCATATTCTCTGAGGAAGTAGACAAGGTCATCAGCACATCCAGAAATAGCCCTTATTTCTATCAGCTAAAAGTAGTGCGAGTTCCTCACGCTCTCTTTCTATGGACCGCTCGCTAAAGCACGCAGAATTGCACACCAGCCACAAAGTAACACATATGGCAGAACATATGTTCTGCAAAGGCTGAAAAAATAAAACTCTGACAAGGAAACAGCAGTCAACTTGTAGACAGACAAGAGACCCTTTGAAGTATAAATGACAAATCATTAAAAGTTCAATATGTAGATATCCAAACATCCAAACATATTGAAAGCAAGCAATAGTGTCAAGGTAATCATAGCCTGGCATCGAGATAACAACTGGCCTTTTATTCTAAAACAACCTTTTCGCACTGTATACGCTATACGGCCTCAATATTCAGTGAGGAAAAGAAATTGCATGGTAATTAACATATGGGACCGTTAACATTTACTGGCTATCAAATTGCTGATTTTGCTATTTAAGAATATAAGACTGACACAATTGACATCTCTGTCTTTGGTCCACCCTTGCACATGGGTCATAACATACTTCAACGCTACCTTTAAAATATGGTCCCTGCACATGACCTGACTTAGGGAGCATCCTTAACTTACACTTCCTTGGATCAAAATTATCCCTTTAGTGTCTACTACCTGAAGATTTGCTGATAGCCAGTCACGTACCAGTCGTTATTTTAGCATACTGTCCTGCAATAGTTCACAGAAAAATGATACTCTGAAAAATTGGTCATAAGTAACAACTAATTTGACATATTATGTTGGAAAAGATATATATCAACTATATGGTGGTGAGTGGCAGTACTAAGGTGAAGACTATACCCCCATCGGATGAAATGCGACAGTGCGCTTGCTTGTACGTTATGTATTTGCATATAACTCATTATTATTGATATGTTTTATTACTTTACTCTCAATTAAAAGCTTCTTATGCCTTGTTGTTTTTTACCTGATGTGTACCTACATATTGAACAGTGTGTCCCCTATCAGCTCCTATCTTGACATAATCTTGCAGGCCATGATAACTCTTTTCAGGGAAATTCAATACTGGAACGAACTCAGCTGGGTCAAAGAACACATCCTCCAACATTCATCCATGCAGGCTTCGATTGAAAATTTGGCCACAACGGCAATGTTTGTCCTCTAACAACTGTATTGATATGGATTGCCTCACTCAGTAAGAAAATAAAAAAGCAAAAATATTAGTCAAATTCCTGATAATAAAGGTAACTGGCCTTTTCACATGAAATCCAAGACCAACACATTATTTGCACAACTTACACTGCAACATATTTTAAAAAGTTATAGCCTGTATACTGCATCTGACGAAATTATGCAAGTAGGTTATTTCGACATAGCACAAAAACTCTTGGGCCCAGCAGTGTATCCTTTTCACATAATCATAGGATTGGGCTGAGAAATATTTCATATGACTTTCATCAAGTTTTGTCCAGGCAAAGTGAAGTTATGCCATATATTAAAATATTTTGGTGTCTGACGAATTTCTAAACAACGCAGTAAGCGGAAGGACAGTACATATGTTTAATTATCAAACAATTGTGCTTAAAACATTAGCGTTACATCATTTCACTACAATCCATGTCAAAAAATTAAGCTTACTTGCTGTCACTGCCGAGCAATATGCATAAATTGTCTCCATTGGAATAACATTGATTTTGCATATTTTTATCAAATATATGCTCTCCAACATCTCAAAGAAGTTCTGATTCTTTTAAAAACGGCCTTCGGGCTCGAGTGATATTATTTCACACAACTGCTCGTGATATTGTTACTCAGTGACCCTGACTTGGGTTGTTTTGTTATAGAACACAGGAGCCCCTTCAAGCAGTGGCGTAGCTCCAGTCCTTTATTGCACTGCGCTAGCCAACCGCCAGGTGGCTATAGCAGTGCCCTTGTTTTCATAGCCTTCCAGATTCGTCAACTAACATTTGCTGCAAATTTTATGTGTGAGCTCCTGGTTCTTTGACATATCTTTTAACGTTCTCCTTCACACGTATGTTCTGTATCTATCATGAAGTTTTTCCCCCACATGTTTAGACTTGTGTTAGGGGGTTAATTGTGTCATATTCCAACTGTTGTGCCTTAGACATTTCACAACTGTTCACTACTCAGCACATTGAGCATGCTTCTATATATGCTAGGCCTGCAGTCTGCTGCACAATGCACCTGGTTAATCGGTTGCATGGGGTACAGTGAATGCACCAGGTCAACCAGGTTCTTCGGTTAAATAAAATGCACTGGTCAGAAAAAAATGGGTACTTGAAAAAAGGTGCATGGCTAACATAGAAATGAAGGAAGGGAATACTTTGATTATAGAATTATCTCATCACATTTTGTAATACTGCTCAGCATGGTTACCCACAAACAAGGACCGGTGAAAATGGCTCCATTTCTTATGAGATTTCCATGCATTTAAGCTAGTGTACTGGCAATAATGGTAGTGGAGATCATGTGGAGACTATAACATGTCTTTTTCCGTTTTATTTTCTGGCAAATTTAAGAAAAACATCCAAAATGCCCTATGGTTTTGCACAACAAAAACCAGGAAAGATACACTGTAACCTAAATGGCACACCCAAGTCTAAGTCTTCCATGTTAAAGTGTGCCTTTGGGCAACTGTGGGAGTGCTTTTTAGGAGACCTGGTGCCTGAAAGCCCAATTTTGTCTCAAGACTATTGCATCCTGTAAAAAATATATAAAGTTTAATATTTAGTATCCTAGGCATATTTTGATAGAATATGTCTTACAGATATGTAGAAGCTTATATAAACATTTATTAGTGAATATCATTCTGATATACGAAGGGATGCGTCATGTAGCGCAGTGCATCATTCATCGCTATGCGATTATGACATGTCTAGTTGTTTTGTGCCTTCTGGGTGTCCCTTAATAGCGGCTATCAGGCCTTAGGCCCATAAATGATATTTCTATGTGGTTATTATATACTTTTTTTGTTAATTTGTATATATATACAATTTATGTCATTTATGTGAATAATTGCCTTTGTTCTGTCTGTCTATGTAGCATATTGGAAAAGTTCTAGGGCCTAATAATAAAAAAAATTTGGGTCAGACCCTAGCTACGTCACTGCCTCAGGGTTATGTCCTCTCACCAATTTGGAAGAGCGCTGGAAAGCATGTCCACTCATGCGCTGTATGGCATGTCCATTAATGCGCTGTATAGCATGTCCACTCGTGTGCTGTAGAGCATGTACAGGCATCCAAAATCTATGTGCAAGCGCATTTTAACACATCCACACCCGTGTATGTGTCAAATCTTGCACGTTCACGACTCCACGCGTCCTAAAAGTGTGTATGTGTGCTCTGGAGCATACGCGGATATGTCAAATTTGGATAAAAATACACCTCAAAGTTATCCCTTGAGTGTCTACTATCTGAAGATTTGCTGAGAGCAGGTCACATGTCAGTCATTATTTTAGCATATTGTCCTGCAATAGTTCACAGAAAAACAATACTCTGAAAAATTGGTAATAAGTAAAAACTATTTTGTTACTCTATTTCTCAATTAAAAGCTTCTTATACCTTATGTTTTTACCTGATTCAAACCTACATATTGAATAGTGTGTCCCCTATCTTGCAGGCCATGATAACTCTTTTAAAGGAAATTCAATACTGGGACTTACTCAGCTGGGTCAAAGAACACATCCTCCAACATTCATCCATGCACACTGGGATCGAAAATTTGACCAAAACAAACTCACAAACCTCAAATGGCAATGTTTGTCCTCTGACAACTGTTTTGATATGGATTGCCTTTATCAAGAAGATAAAAAAGCAAAAAGATTAGTCATATTCCTGGTAATAGAGGTAACTGGCCTTTTCACATGAAATCCAAGACCAACACGTTATTTGCACTACTTGCACTGCAATATATTAAAAGGTGTAGGCTGCAGATATAAGTCCATCCATCTCTGTCATTGTCAGTGCAGTCTTTCATTCTAAATTTGTGCAAGGTAAGAGAAGCTTCACAAGTATTATTATTATTTATGATAAATGCATATGATTTTCTACATCAGCATTATAGTGCAATGGAAATAGCAATTTTGAAAGCAAAAATTATTCAAACAATGTTACATTGGCTTGCAATTTTTAATCAATGTTAGGCTACATTGGACTGCAATTATATCTTATCCGTTAGGGTAGGTTGATTTCAGAACTTCACCACTGGACAAATTGGGATAGTAAGATTTTCATATCAGAAGGCTATATCCAAAATTTGAGGTCTCTAACTTGAAAACTTTTTTCAGAAAATGACATTGAATTTTTGACATTTTGAAAATGTTTCGGTTGTTTCGCAAACTCGCAGTTTTGTAAAACTTAGCCATTTCTCATCATACAGTTATACAACCTACATATTTGAAAAGATCTAAAAAAGACTACAATTTGAATACAAACATGAAGGGTTTCACAATTTTGATAAAGAAAGTCAGATCTGATGATTCAAAGCAGTAATAAACAGGAAATTACTTGAAAGAAGTTTTTTACTAGTCCGGGTTATACTCAACCCTATGTCAATCTACTGGATTACACTTTCACAAGCATTGGACGTCTTACAATGAGCCGTGTCGGGGGTATGGGGACAGTTTCATTTGGCAAACCGATGAAACTTTGCCGAGTTTTCCATCTGCACAGCTTAATTCTTAATAAATAAAACCTCAGAAATAAAATTTGAATGTGGTATTGATGCAAAAAAGTTAACAGCCAACATCAAGCATGAAGCTAGGTTAAAATTTGAGATGTAGGCCTTTATATGGCACTGCACAAAAAAAAAAAAATTGTATTTTTTCTCTCTGTTTCTGAGCAATGATATTATTTTTGATGTGTAATATTCCCAATCCAAAAGGCATGATGTGTTCTGTAAGGCTCCAGTGATGACATAAAGAGCTGTCTAATAATCTATCAAGACATCTTAGTTCCATTATAGAAACTGTAAAAACTGCAAATAAGTTAGTAAATAATTTTTATAGTACTATACCTTAATTTTCAAAACAGGGATGTTTCATATTAGAACTTCCGCGCACCAGACCAGAAATAAACAGTTTCCAATTTGGTGGTTGTTCTATTTGAACTTCTTTCTTGGTTGGAATGATGCCCTGGGTTCCATTTCTTTCTCTTTTTTTAGGACATTAAAATACTGAACCTGATTCTGAAATGACTGACTGACAAAATCTAATAACCTGATAGGCCTACCCGTTGTCAATTAATATTTACAAGTTCTTAATTTCTGTGATTCTATTCAGGATACCTGTGACAATGACTGAATTGACAAAGGTAACTATATTATAGGTCTGGGTGCTTTACCTAAGATCACTAATATTGCCAGATATCTCAACAGCCAATGTAGTTACATTTACACCTATAGTCATACTTTGATGGGCAAGTCAAGCAAAAAAATTAAAAGTTATCAGATTGTGAAGTTACTTGCGCCTTCAAGTTTGGCCTAGACCATTGATGTTGCAAATGGTATTCAAAATGAAGGTCTGATTGAGCTCTGTCCAACCATACCAGGTGCATTGTCCTATCTCTTAAATTGACTAGTTATTCAATACCGCAAATCGGCAAACCTATCGAAAAATGTCTAAAAACTTTAATTGGATTTCCTGAAAAAGGTGTTAGAGTTAGAGACCTTAAATTTTGGATATGACCTTTTAACATGAAAATGTCACTATCCCAATTTGTCCAAGATTGAAATTCAGAATTTTTGCAAAATCAACCTACCCTATTATCCGTTACTCCAATCTTGTCGTAATTTTCCCGGTCCCACCTATCCTGTTACAGCACCCTGCGTGACTCCGATGCACTCTTCAATGTGTGATGCACCTCACCAATGTTGATGCTCTTTAATTGTCTCATCGGTTGCTATTGAAAGTTCTTACACCAACGGGGGGCAGTTTCTTAGCACCCTATGCTTTATTTTTTTTCTAAGAATTGCAGATCAGGTTAAATCCTGCTCCTGGATTTCTAATAGTGACAAGGGAAATACCCTGCCTCCAACTTGAATCCACTACAACAGTTTTACCGAGATTCATGAGCTTTTTCAGGAATTAAAACAGTTCCTACAAAAGACAGTTGATTGCTGACAGCAACTGACTGTTCATTACACAAACTGAAAAAAGAATCACAATGGATGTGGATGGATGTGGTCGGAAAGCTGAAGAAGTGCGCTGAGTTAGAGTTAGAAAATCTTTAGTGACATGTGACGAAGCACCCAGCCCACAAAGGGCTTACAAGTCACAAAAAGATATATAAATGACACACAAGTAAAACACATGCATATATACAAAATGGACATACAAAATTACAACTTTCACAATTTCAACTTAATACATAATATTATCTTAGTGTGTGTAAATACATTCCCTCCATCTTTGTGTAGCGTCAAATTAAAATTTAGCAATGTATTTAACAACATTTTTCTCCATCATCCCATATTGGTCTGCTGTGGCTTGGCTGTTTCATTAAGCAAATATTATCAAACAAAGTTTATTCAAATTATAAATTATCACTGACAGCTAGTTTTTTTAGATATATTCCTAGGATATTAGCAGTCAAAACTGAATTTTTTCTGATTTTGCAAACGAATAATTTGAACAGACTCGGCCAATGTTAGTTTTCTGTTTTTCGGTATTGTTGCATGAATCTATGATTTTTGCACTTTAGACATGTGCTTTCCTGGTACCATTTTAAATGTGTAATCAGCTTAATTCAGCAGAAAAAACCCCATTTATTTGAAGTATGATAAAAACATGTGAAAGGAAATATTCAGCAAACATTTCACATATCATATTAGCCACACACCAGGACACCTGCCAGATGGATTAACAAAGATGGCAATATGTCCAGAATCCAGATCAATTAAAAGTCTTATTCAATTCAATTTATGCAATATATGTATACAACTTGTATTAATAATAATAGTTTATTCATGATAACATTGTACAAAACTTGTAGCACGGGAACATGTACACTCACTTTTGGTTTGCTTCTCGAGCTTATATGTTTTTGAATATTTATTCTTAATTGTTCTAACTTACATAAGGTGATAGCTTGTTTTTAAACAGACAATTTGATATGTAGTTTGTCAAGGGTCCGATTGTTCTGCGGATCCCACAAGGCAATTTTAGAGCAAAAAACAGGGGAATTTAACATTTTATAGGGACATGCTGCTGCAAGTTGGTCACAGAAGTGAGAGGATAATAATTCTAAGCAGTACCAGCTACTTGGAAACACACAACAGAAATACATGTCAGTCCATGAGGAAAAGCAATTACGAAGCAGCTGCATATATTTGGTGCCAAAATATCTCGATTTATTCTTTCTTGATTACATCAAGGAAATTTTTTTTAAATCACCTGTGATATATATGCTACCAGATCGAAATAGGTTGTATGTTGGAAAGTTTACATGTTGTTTTAAGATAGCCATCTAGTGTACAGCAGAATTATATCACAAGTACACCTATCCACTCGGGAGATCACTCCATTACCATAGCCTTTCTTGACTGCTGCCAAATGTGGGAGAGTACGGTAATTTCATTTATGACTACGAACAGCACCAATAAAGCTGCTTCATTAAAGTTTTTTCAATACAACTTAATCAAATATATTATGATTAAGATGTTTGTGCAACATGGTCAACCTACAGCATCAGGACTTCCAACAGTGGGCCATAATGTGGTGTTACAGTGTACAGTACATTTGTATGTCACAAAACTCGCGACAACAGAGACATACCATTGATTCAAGACAGATGTTTATGGTACGTTAGTAGTTGTACTACCTGGTCACATATTGAGCCTGCAGTGCTACCTGTAAGTAAGTGAAACGCATGATTTTGTGCCATTGTACCAATGCTAAACATCGTCAGCAAAACTGCTTGTGGAAGCATGAATTCTCTTCCGATGTGAGGAAAACATATTGGGTCTTAAGGCTGATATGTGAGGCATTTGGGATAACAACAGCAGCTAATTTTCTTTGCTGTAGTCGGAGTTAGGTACTCTGTAAATTTTGAATTTTGAGTTAGCTTAATTGATTGAGTGAGATGGTTGCACAATTCCTTTGAGCCAAGATAGCTTGTTGTTTGCAAGTTATAACAACATAAAGATTATCATAACTCAAAACAGCAAGCTATCATGGCTCAAACAAATTGTGCAACCGTCTCACTCAATCATTTGAGCTAACTCAGAATTTCAGAATTTACAGTGTATGGGTCAAAGTCTTTAATAAGTAAGAGAAGCACCCTTCCCTATTAAATAACATCGGACCTACTTTGGAAAGTTTCTAATGTTTGGGAACATAGCCACAAGACCAAACACTGGTAATAAAAGCATTTTTGTATTCGAATTGAAGAAAAATGCCCATGTTATTGTGCTTCACAATGGGAGAAGATACGTTCCTCATCACATAGGAGGTATTACGCTCTGAAATGTCTCTGGTTGGTGCCTGGGGTGGACATCTTTTATCGAATCTACTTTGTCAATTACTTTGTCATCTAAAGTGTAGGAATGTGAGGAGGACCCTATAGTTAAATGTTTTGTTTTGGCTGGATTCTGTTTCATTTGCCATTTGCTAGCCCAATCAAAAATGCGTCTAAATCTTCTTGCAATAGTTTACTATCTACATCACTCTTGACACCTTTAAAAACTTTAGTGTCATCTGCATACATGCTTAGTTTGCTATACTGTACAACAGTTGGTATATCAGCTGAATATAAAATGAACAATGGGGGTCCGAGTACAGTACCCTGGGGCACTCCTTACATTACTTTTGCTCCAGAGGACAGAGGTATATTGGCTGTAATTTGCTTTCATTTCTTTAAGCAATCCTTGCTTTCATATTTCTGCCAAAATCTAAGGATTGTTTCAGAATGGCATACTCACTCAAGATATTGATTTTTAATCTCCACACAAACATTGACACCAGAGATATATGTAAGATGTCATGTAAATTGTGAATTATTATTGATGTGCGATGTTTAAGGTATATTGGTAATGTTTTGAAACCTTTTACTTGAGATTTCGGGAAGAACCCAGCTTCTAGCTTTTAATTTTAATTGAACACATGCTTGAAAAAGTTTTTGTTGGTTGCTGTCATTATTTTATGGATCTATATAATTGCTTTGGGGAAGAGTTACTACATTTCACGACTCAAACCATTAATATTATTATATTACCAACTTCAGTGAGAATTTCACTGTGACACATGGAGTACGTTGTATTTCACAGCAGCGTTAGTAGAATGAAGTAGTTTTTTAGGAAAACGCATTTGAAAACTGGATTTTGCATTGATATGAGTGATGCAAAACTGTTTGAACCCAACAGGTATACAGACCTAATTATTGAATTATCTTGGTTGATTTTGGTTTATATAGGTTGTCCTGGGCCTATATCAGTTGGTTTGATACTGCCATGCAACAGAATTTGTACGACCTTGCGACATGCGATCTTGTTGAAACTTGTTGAGGATTGATGACAAGAAGTTTCTAAACGTAACAAACACGAGAATTGTTATTAATTACATTGCTCATTACCTTTTTTCCAGATCTATTCACAAAGAGATCTGTCAATACATCACACAAAACTCAGCATGAGTCAATAATTATAACAAGCACTTTCCGCACTAATCTAAGCATGACCTTCTTTTTATTTCAGATGACCAATTCATTATCAATATGCAGACTTCCATCTCCACTTCAAAAACTTTTAATGCTGCTTCTCATAACTACATTAATGTATTTGGTGACAGTCTTGTTGACCTTGTCAAACCTCAACCATTTCTCAATTTTAATCTACAACAGAAATAACACAACATCCACCCGTGATCAACTGTTCACTTCTCAGTCATCTGTTTTGCTGTCTGAGTACTACAAAGATTATAATTTATCAGAGTTCTTTCATGTGATGTCAAAACAAGAACTAGCTGTACTAATGAATCTCATGAAGGCATTATGTCAGGCCCTGGATGACCGTGGCATTCCATATATAATGTACGGTGGAACGCTTCTCGGGTCTTGGCGACATCATGATATGATTCCGTGGGATGATGACTTGGACATTTTGGTTGATGGAAGGCAACATTCTTCTGTTTTCAAACTTTTAAAAGACTTGCACCCTGATATCATTGTAATGGAGACTGGTGCTTGTTTTAAGTTCTTCAATAAGTATTCGCCTCCAACAAGCAAGTACCCTTGGGGATGGCCTTACCTTGATATTTGCTTTTATGGTGAAGATGCAAGACACATTTGGGTCAATGCAGCAGAATTTAATCAATTGCTCTACCCCAAGGATATTATATTTCCTATGCACAAAAGACCACTAGATCCACGTCAAAAAATTTAGCTTACTTGCTGTCACTGCCGAGCAATATGCATAAATTGTCTCCATTGGAAAAACATTGATTTTGCATATTTTTATCAAATATATGCTCTCCAACATCTCAAAGAAGTTCTGATTCTTTTAAAAACGGCCTTCGGGCTCGAGTGATATTATTTCACACAACAGCTTGTGATATTGTTACTCAGTGACCCTGTCTTGGGTTGTTTTGTTATAGAACACAGGAGGCCCTCCAAGCAGTGCATGGCGTAGCTCCAGTCCTTTATTGTTTTGTGCCTTCTGGGTGTCCCTCAATAGTGGCTATCAGGCCTTAGAGGGGTCTCCCATAAATGATATAATTTCTATGTGGTTATTATATACTTTTTTTGTTAATTTGTATATATATATACAATTTATGTCATTTATGTGAATAATTGCCTTTGTTCTGCCTGTCTATGTAGCATATTGGAAAAGTTCTAGGGCCTAATAATAAAAAAAATTTGGGTCAGACCCTAGCTACGTCACTGCCTCAGGGTTATGTCCTCTCACCAATTTGGAAGAGCGCTGGAAAGCATGTCCACTAATGCGCTGTATGGCATGTCCATTCATGCGCTGTATAGCATGTCCACTTGTATGCTGTAGGGCATGTACAGGCATCCAAAATCTATGTGCAAGCGCATTTTGACACATCCACACCCGTGTATGTGTCAATTTTTGCACGTTCACGACTCCACGCGTCCTAAAAGTATGGTATGGTATGGTAAAATTTTATTTAACGTCGTTTTAAAATCAAGTGGTAACGCAGTACCCAAGCATAGCTTCTGAACGACAAAACAACAATTGAAATGAATCACAGAAAAACAGTATTATAATACAATTATGATACTATTTTAACAAGTTGATGATGAGTAATATCTACAACTACCTATCTCTAAATAACTAATTCAATTTCTACCTGTTTAAGAGTATCTCGAGGCACCATAAAGAGTAGCACTGTAGAAATTTAATACACCAGAACAATACAATACAAATGTACAGTGTAAATGTCCAAATGTACCTAGTGTCTCTGTGTCTTGTTCCTCTGGCTGCCAATCTTGTTCTGCCAGATTTGGGCTGGTGGAGGGAGGTGCAGCAGAGCCCCTGGTGGCAACAACAACACCACCAGTGGCCAGCAGGGGAACTAGGGCTCATCTGCTACAGCACCATAGTCAGGTACATAGCAATTCATAATCTTTAGCACCTAGTATGGTAAACAAATTGTCACTTTCACACATATATACATACAGTTGGTTCAAAAGTTAAGTGTTCAATGTCATTAATCACCATTAATAAGTGTCCATACCAATGCTTTTATACAAAATTGGCGTATAATGTCATTTACTTGTACACAACGGAAAAGGAAAACAGAAAGTATGAAGCATGGACCAGCGGTAACCGCTCAATGCCCATGCAACACATTCAGTATTCCCCTTTATCCGCATGTACTAATAATGATCTTAAGTGCAATATATCATTACATGTTCGGATTATTCAATTAAAAAACAAATCGAACTTCAAAAGTTTACAGAAATTCAAAATTGCTTGCATTGTCTAAGTTAAGTAACCAGGCATTGACAGCAGACTTGAAGCTTTTGAGGTTCTCCAAATTCTTTATTTCTATGGGAATAAGCGACCATAACTTTGCGCCGTAGTATCTGAAACTCATTTTGCCATAACTAGTTGTAGCATAATTTGGAATGTTAAAGCGGTTATTATCTCTCATATCATAATTCAACTCTCTTGATGTGAAGAGACTTTGGAGATACCGAGGACCTATACCTGTTTTTATTTTGAACATTTTAAATGGCAACCTGTTTTATACATCTTTTTTGTATGTTGAGTTGTTTTTCATATTCACAAATACTTTCATAGCTCATATCATTGTTGTTCGAAACTAATTTTAGCGCTCTTTTGTTAGTTTTTTCTAGCTTTTCAAGATTAGACTTGCTTGAGAACATCCATGCAATTTGACAGTAGTTAAAATTACTGCTAATGTAGCTATTATATATTGTTGTTTTACAGGACTTATCGAGATTTAGTTTCACACGTTTTAAAGCATTGATCTGTTTACTTGTTTGGTTACAGACATTGTCAATGTGGATATTGAAGTTTAAGTTTGTGTCCAATTCAATTCCTAGGACATTTATAGATTCAGTTGCACATATTTCAGTATCATTCACTTTTATTTTGTGATTTATGAGTGGTAAATGTCTACCAAGAAACATCAATTGAAATTTTTCAGCGTTAGCTTTCATCTTGTTGAGTTTGAACCATTTTAGAGCATCACTGCAATCTTGTTGCAGTTTATTGACAACTTCTGAAACTTCCTTGCCGGTTGAGCTGAGAGTATTGTCATCAGCATAATTATAGATACTTGAATTGAAATGGTGATAAAGAAAGTCATTAATAAAGATATTGAACATCAGGGGTCCGAGAATTGAACCCTGGGGGACGCCCTTGATATTTGTGACCCAGTCAGAGTGAGTGTTCCCAATTTTTACTCTTTGTTTTCTATTTGAGAGGTATGTTTTTGTCAGTTGGCAGGCATTTATGCTGAAGCCATATGCATGTAGTTTTGCAATTAGTAATTCATGCGACATACAGTCAAAAGCTTTAGACAAATCTATCGCTACAATTCCAGTGATTAAACCTTTATCTAAGGATTCTCGCCAGTCTTCAGCCATTTTTATCACAACGTCATTGCATCCAAAACCTTTTCTGAATCCTGACAGATATTCATGGAAAAGTGATTCCATGTGTTTTTGAATTTGACTAAAAAGAATTTTTTCAAGAATTTTTGAAAGAGCCGGTAATAGATTAACTGATCGATAATTATCTTTATTGAGTTTGTCTTTCTTTTTGAATAACGGGGTTATATTAGCCATTTTCATTGTATCAGGAAATGTATTTTGTTGTATACACATATTTGATAGTTTAGTCAAAGGAGCAACTATGTTTCTGTGAGTGTTTTTTATGAACTTAATAGGTATATCATCATAGCCAGAGGCTTTTTTGCTAGCCAGGCTCTTTATAATCTTGCTAACTTCTTGTTCCCTTACATCTTTAAATGCAAACCCTTCTTTCAAGGGATTAATATACTGAGTGATCATTTCTATGCTGGGATGGTTTTTGTATTTTTCAATTGTTTCAAAAGTGTGTATGTGCGCTCTGGAGCATGCGTGGATATGTCAAATTTGGATAAAAATACACCTCAAAGTTATCCCTTGAGTGTCTACTACCTGAAGATTTACTGAGAGCAGGTCACATGTCAGTCATTATTTTAGCATATTGTCCTGCAATAGTTCACAGAAAAACAATACTCTGGAAAGCTGGTAATAAGTAAAAACTATTTTGTTACTCTATCTCTCAATTAAAAGCTTCTTATGCCTTATGTTTTTACCTGATCCAAACCTACATATTGAATAGTGTGTCCCCTATCTTGCAGGCCATGATAACTCTTTTAATGGAAATTCAATACTGGGACTTACTCAGCTGGGTCAAAGAACACATCCTCCAACATTCATCCATGCACGCTGGGATCGAAAATTTGACCACAACAAACTCACAAACCTCAAATGGCAATGTTTGTCCTCTGACAACTGTTTTGATATGGATTGCCTTTATCAAGAAGATAAAAAAGCAAAAAGATCAGTCAAATTCCTGGTAATAAAGGTAACTGGCCTTTTCACATGAAATCCAAGACCGACACGTTATAATTTGCACTACTTGCACTGCAACATATTAAAAGGTGTAGGCTGCAGATATAAATCCATCGATCTCTGTTATTGTCAGTGCAGTCTTTCACTTTTGAACTATTGCAAGGTAAGAGAAGCTTCATAAGTATTATAATTATATATTATAAATACATAGGATTTTCTACATCAGCATTATAGTGCAATGGAAATAGCAATTTTTAAAGCAAAAATTATTCAAACAATGTTACATTGGCTTGCAACTTTTTATCAATGTTGTATTGGCCTGCAATTATATCTTATCCGTTACTCCAATCTTGACGTAATTTTCCCAGTCCACCCTATCCTGTTACAGCACCCTGCGTGACTCCGATGCACTCTTCAATGTGTGATGCATCTCACCAATGTTGATGCTCCTTAATTGTCTCATCGGTTGCTATCAAAAGTTCTTACACCAACGGGGGCTTTTTCTAAGCACCCTATGTATTTTTTTTCTAAGAATTACAGGTCAGATTAAATCCTGCTCCTGGATTTCTAATAGTGACAACGGAAATACCCTGCCTCCAACTGGAAACCATGCACTACAACAATTTTACTTAGATTCATGAGCTGTTTAAAAAAGGAATTAAAACAATTCCTACAAAAGACAATTGATTGCTCACAGCAACTGACTGTTCATCACACAAACTGAAAAAAGAATCAATGTGGCTGTGGATGGATGTGGATGGAAGGCTGAAAAAGTGCACAGAGTTAGAGTTAGAGTTAGAAAATCTTTATTAACATGTGACGAAGCACCCAGCCCACAAAGGGCTTACTAGTCACAAAAAGATATATAAATGACACACAAGTAAAACACATGCATATATACGAAATGGACATACAAAATTACAACTTTCACAATTTCAACTTAATAAATAATATTATCTAAGTGTGTGTAAATACATTCCCTCCATCTTTGTGTAGCATCAAATGAAAATTTAACAATGTATTTAACAACATTTTTCTCCATCATCCAATATTGGTCTGCTGTGGCTTGGCTGTTTCATTAAGCAAATATTATCAAACAAGGTTTATTCAAATCATAAATTATCACTGACAGCCAGTTTTTTTAGATATATTCCTAGGATATTTGCAGTCAAAACTGAATTTTTTCTGATTTTGCAAACGAATAATTTGAACAGACTCGGCCAATGTCAGTTTTCTGTTTTTCGGTATTGTTGCATGAATCTATGATTTTTGCACTTTAGACATGTGCTTTCCTGGTACCATTTTAATTGTGTAATCAGCTTAATTCAGCAGAAAAAAAACCCATTTATTTGAAGTATGATAAAAACATGTGAAAGTAAATGTTCAGCAGACATTTCACATATCATATTAGCCACACACCAGGACATCTGCCAGATGGATTAACAAAGATGGCAATATGTCCAGAATCCAGATCAATTAAAGGTCTTATTCAATTTAATTTATGCGATATATGTATTCAACTTGTATTAATAATAATAGTTTATTCATAATAACATTGTACAAAACTCGTAGCACGGGAACATGTACACTCACTTTTGGTTTGCTTCTCGAGCTTATGTTTTTGAATGTTTATTCTTAATTGTTCCAACTTACATAAGGTGATAGCTTGTTTTTAAACAGACAATTTGATATATAGTTTGTAAAGGGTCCGATTGTTCTGCGGATCCCACAAGGCTATTTTAGAGCAAAAAACAGGGGAATTTAACATTTTATAGGGACATGCTGCTGAAAGGTGGTCACAGAAGTGAGAGGATAATAATTCTAAGGAGTACCAGCTACTTGGAAACACTCGCAATACAACGGAAATACATGTCAGTCCATGAGGAAAAGCAATTGCGAAGCAGCTGCATATATTTGGTGCCAAAATATCTCGCAATTTATTCTTTCTTGATTATATCAAGGACAATTCTTTTAAATCATCTGTGATATATATGCTACCAGATCGAAATAGGTTGTATGTTGGAAAGTTTACATGTTGTTATAAGATAGCCATGTAGTGTACAGCAGAATTATATCACAAGTACACCTATCCACTTGGGAGATCACTCCATCACCATAGCCTTTCTTGACTGCCGCCAAATGTGGGAGAGTAGGGGGAATTGGGGCACAATGGGACGCGGGGCACTGTGGGACGGTGGAGTTTTCTTGGATCCTGGCAAGGTATATGATATGGTAGTGCCATCATATCTTGTAATTTCACATCCTTATGTTTCCATGGTTTATAGACAAATTACAGCCACATGCAGAAGTATGGCGAGAAAAAGTTTGTTTTCCTACTATAAAGTAAATATGGATGGGTTCAATTTCGAACCTTTCTGTGGACAAACCATGAACAATGAGGTTTTCTCAGTGCTTGTATGAATTTTATACATCGTAACGAACAGTTACAAATTGCTATCGTGATAAACACTCACTGGTGTCCGAGAAATTAGCATTTTAGTGTAAAAGTCATATCGGGGCTCATTGGGACAGTGAATTCAGGGCACATTGGGACACACTTAATATGGCAGAATTTAAGTGTCCAAGGCAACTGAATGACCTGGGACAGCACACAACAGGTATTCAGGCCACAGTGAATAGAGGTATAGTGGATTACATGTTCTGTGAAAAAATTTGTCCCAAAGTACTGTGTGTTACTTACATAGATGTCTGCACCCAAGACAGTCTATGTTAAATGTTTAAAACTGTTAAAAGTTATGAACTATTGGCACTACAAGGTGTTAATGCACCGTATATTGTCTTACGCACCACTCATATGTGACATCTATTGCACATGAAGTGTTAAAATGATTTTTTAATTGATGTCCCAATGTGCCCCGGCTGATGTTGCCGGGGCACATTGGGACAGTCATTTTACGAATCTCTGGCTGCAAAAGGGAAGGTGCAGTCTAGTTTTTTATGCCTTGCATTTAAGCTCAATAGTATTGGTGATATTCATGCAAACTTCTGAGTTCTTCTGTCCTTTCAGCATAGAGCAAAATTAGTAGATGTGAAAAGCGTCCCAATGTGCCCCCGTTCCCCCTACGGTAATTTCATTTATGACTACGAACAACACCCATAAAGCTGCTTCATGAAAGTTTTTTCAATACAACTTAATCAAATATATTATGATTTAGCTGTTTGTGCAACATGGTCAACCTACAGCATCAGGACTTCCAACGGTGGACCATGCATAATGTGGTGTTTCAGTGTACGGTACATTTGTATGTCACAAAACTCGCGACAACAGAGACATACCATGGATTCAAGACAGCTGTTTATGGTACGTTAGTAGTTGTACTACCTGGTCACATATTGAGCCTGCAGTGCTACAATGTACCTGTAAGTAAGTGAAACGCATGATTTTGTGCCATTGCACCAATGCTAAACATCGTCAGCAAAACTGCTTGTGGAAGCATGAATTCTCTTCCGATGTGAGGAAAACCTATTGGGTCATAAAGGCTGATATGTGAGGCATTTGGGATAACAATAGCAGCTAATTTTCTTTGCTGTAGTCGGAGTTAGGTACTCTGTAAATTTTGAATTTTGAGTTTGCTTAATTGATTGAGTGAGATGGTTGCACAATTCCTTTGAGCCAAGATAGCTTGTTGTTTGCAAGTTATAAGAACATGAAGATTATCATCACTCAAAACAGCAAGCTATCATGGCTCAAACAAATTGTGCAACCATCTCACTCAATCATTTGAGCTAACTCAGAATTTCAGAATTTACAGTGTATGGGTCAAAGTCTTTGATAAGTAAGAGAACCACCCTTCCCTATTAAATAACATCGGACCTACTTTGGAAAGTTTCTAATGTTTGGGAACATAGCCACAAGACCAAGCACTGGTAATAAAAGCATTTTTGTATTCGAATTGAAGAAAAATGCCCATGTTATTGTGCTTCACAATGGGAGAAGATACGTTCCTCATCACATAGGAGGTATTACGCTCTGAAATGTCTCTGGTTGGTGCCTGGGATGGACATCTTTTATCGAATCTACTTTGTCAATTACTTTGTCATCTAAAGTGTAAGAATGTGAGGAGGACCCTATAGTTAAATTTTTTGTTTTGTCTGGATTCAGTTTCATTTGCCATTTTCTGGCCCAATCAAAAATGCAATCAAAATCTTCTTGCAAGAGTTTACTATCTACATATCTCTTGACACCTTAAAAACTTTAGTGTCATCTGCATACATGCTTCGTTTGCTATACTGCACAACAGTTGGTATATCAGCCGAATATAAAATGAACAATAGGGGTCCTAGTACAGTACCCTGGGGCACTCCTGACATTGCTTTTGCGCCAGAGGACAGAGGTATTCCTATTGCCTGTAATTTGCTTTCATTTTTTGAAGCAATCCTTGCTTTCATATTTCTGCCAAAATCTAAGGATTGTTTCAGAATGGCATACTCACTCAAGATATTTATTTTTGATATATTGTATCCACACAAATATCGGCACCAGAGATATATGTAAGGTGTCATGTAAATTTTGAATGATTATTGATGTGCGATGTTTAAATTAGTCCTCAGGTATATTGGTAATGTTTTGAAACATTTACCCGAGATTTCGAGAAGAACCCAAGCTTGTATCTTTTAGTTTTAATTGAACACATGCTTGAAAAAGTTTTTGTTGGTTGCTGTCATAATTTTATGGATCTATATAATTGTTTTGGGGAAGAGTTACTACATTTCACGACTCAGTGAGAATTTCACTGTGGCACATGGAGTACATTGTATTTCACAGCAGCGTTAGTAGAATGAAGTAGTTTTTGAGGAAAACGCATTTGAAAACAGGATTTTGCATTGATATGAGTGATGCAAAACTGTTTGAACCCAACAGGTATACAGACCTAATTATTGAATTATCTTGGTTGATTTTGGTTTATACAGGTTGTCTTGGGCCTATATCAGTTGGTTTGAAACTGCCATGTTACACAATTTGTACGACCTTGTGACATGCGATCTTGTTGAAACTTGTTGAGGATTGATGACAAGAAGTTTCTAAATGTAACAAACACGAGAATTGTTATTAATTACATTGCTCATTACTTTTTTTCCAGATCTATTTGCAGAGAGATCTGTCAATACATCAAACGAAACTCAGCATGAGTCAATAATTATAAGAAGCACTTTCTGCACCAATCTAAGCATGACCTTCTTTTCATTTCAGATGACCAATTCATTATCAATATACAGACTTCCATCTCCACTTCATAAACTTTTA
Source organism: Platynereis dumerilii (assembly GCA_026936325.1). Classification (NCBI taxonomy): domain Eukaryota; kingdom Metazoa; phylum Annelida; class Polychaeta; order Phyllodocida; family Nereididae; genus Platynereis; species Platynereis dumerilii. The sequence goes on along the minus strand of JAPTHN010000005.1, from coordinate 69,866,016 downwards.
ATGCTGCTTCTCATAACTACATTAATGTATTTGGTGACAGTCTTGTTGACCTTGTCAAACCTCAACAATTTCTCAATTTTAATCTACAAGAGAAATAACACAACATCAGCCCGTGATCAACTGTTCACTTCTCAGTCATCTGTTTTGCTGTCGGAGTACTACAAAGATTATAATTTATCAGAGTTCTTTCATGTGATGTCAAAACAAGAACGAGCTGTATTAATGAATCTTATGAAGGCATTATGTCAAGCCCTGGATGACCGTGGCATTCCATATATAATGTACGGTGGAACACTTCTTGGGTCTTGGCGCCATCATGATATGATTCCGTGGGATGATGATTTGGACATTTTGGTTGATGGAAGGCAACATTCTTCTGTTTTCAAACTTTTAAAAGACTTGCACCCTGATATCATTGTAATGGAGACTGGTGCTTGTTTTAAGTTCTTCAATAAATTTTCCCCTCCAACAAGTAAGTACCCTTGGGGTTGGCCTTACATTGATATTTGCTTTTATGGTGAAGATGCAAGACACATTTGGGTCCAGGCCGCAGAATTTAATCAATTGCTCTACCCCAAGGATATTATATTTCCTACACACAAAAGACCACTAGGCGGCTTGTCTCTCAGTGCACCAAGAGACTCATATGCAATGCTCAGAGCCACCTACAGGACAGTGAATTGCACTACAAAAGCTTACGACCACAGGAATGAAGCTTTTGTACAGCATGCTCCAATAACTGTGCCGTGTGAGATATTCAAGTCTGTTTTCCCTTTTGTGCATAGACGAACGACAGCAAATGGAATTCTGGAAATATTAAAATTGGACAATGCAATAATCAGAACTGTCACAGTCGATGAACCGGTTTATGCAATAACAGAGCCGTATGCTCTTGTTCTGATGAATAAAACATGATTATGATTTAACTGTGATGTTAACATTGTTATTCTTCTACTTAATTTATTACCAATCCGATAACATCCCTCAATTTTTCTTGAATGCCGGGAGCATGATGTCATGATTGTTGATCATCTCTGTGTTTGGAAATTAAAGATCACTAAACCAAACTATGGTAAGCAATAACACAAATGCAAACAGTTATATCAGGTCAATAGATCTTGTTGATTACTGCAGTTTGGTTTAGCACATGATCTTTAACTGTGAATTGGCAAACACAAGAATGATCCACAATCAGCCTCAGCATGACAAAAATCTTATTCTTCTAATAAATAATTCACAGGCCTCCTACTGGAGTATGACGTGAATGAGGGGGTTGGTGAAAGTTGATGATTGTCTATTTTGAAAGTCTGCTCTTAAAAGAGGCCACAGTTGTGCTGGTTACTATATGCTCTTACAGTTTGTTAAGATAATCCATTACCGGTATGGCCACCAGGCAGTTTACCATGTTGAAGAGCATTGTAAGCCTCTGATGTTTCCGGCGTTCCTCTATTGTTTGCCATTGTAGGCGAAGCAGTGCTGCAGTGATACTAGAGTGGTCCTCGTGGCCCTGGTTCAGTACGAAGCGGGCTGCTCTCCCCTGTATGGACTCCAGGTGTTTGATGTCGCCCATACCCCAGGTTGTAGCCCAGTCGTTCAGCCGATTTAGGTTTTGCTGCAGCACTTCCTGGTCGTCTGGGTTCTCAATGCGGCGATAAATAAGACAAAATGAAGGATTGAAGGATCCAAGGATACTATTTTTGTGGCGAAATTGACAAAGACTGTGTTGGTGAGCAGAAGAACCTTTCACAGATTCCAATACTAACACAACTCATGTTTTCCTCAGTCTGGTGAAAATGAGAACTGCCTACTGCTACCACCTGGCACAAAGTTAGTTTTGTAAGCTGCAGCATTGCTGCTTCCAAGAAATAGTTACAATTTCATTGCACATTCACAAAATTTCTATTCAACATTGAGGTAAACCAGACTCAGACTCGGCAATCACATTCTTTAAGTTGACACTTCCATCAACATACTGAGAAAGAGCCCTGGTTTCTTCCAGACAAATTGTGTGAGTTCCTCACACTCAGTTTATGAGCCAGAATTTACTGTCATGATTTTTTGTTACATCTCAGCCCAAAATTGTTCCATATGGTGTCCCAAGTTACATCTTAGACCGTAAGTTGTTTTTAGACAATTGTGCAGATGCAATACTTGCTATCTATGAAACAATCACTGCTATTTATTCAATAATAGTATTCTAAGCATTTCAAGATAATTTGATGAGTATCTATGCCAGAAAATCTCAGTTTTCGTTGAATCAGTAAAAGATGTAACATTGGACACCACAGCCATTTCAGAAGATGTCCAGGACGTAACAGAGACGCCAACAATATGACAATGGATGTTTCGTTTGTTTGAAATTTGCAGTGCAGATGAGGTTCACGATCTGAATGAGACTTGCCTAAACTAAAATACTTCTTAATTGAGAATTGCGTCAATTCCACAATGCCATGGCTGTCTACATAAAGCCTGTCAAACCTTAATTGTAGAAGACGTAACATTGGACACCAATGGACTAAGATGTAACATGGACGCAATTGTGTCCATGTTACATCTTTTCCAAATCTTCTCCTTTTGGTCATTTTCCTTGTGAATCATGCAGAATTTAAAAATGCAAATTATTCTTAAAACTGAGTTCAACAAGTCCAATACATAATTTGGAGATTGGCATCCAATGGGAGACACAAGTCCATGTCTAAAGCAATTATTGCCAAGACGTAACATCAGCATAAAACTGACTTTGCATTAATAAAGCCCCTCCCCCAAGATTTCAATGAGAGTGAAACTATGCTTGATTGGTTGAAATGGTGCCAAAATATGTAAATGTGGCATGGATACATACATTTATGCTAATGAACCACTGTGGATAAATTAACAAGACATTTATTCATTGAGCATAAGTGTCCAAGACGTAACATACTGACATTTGGAAATTAAAGGCAACAGATTCTTGATAAATCTCACTCAGAAACAGCTTGAAATCATTTTGGTTAAAAAGGGACCAATAAGGTTAAACGGGGGATTCATATTTTAGTGATTGCTATTAAATTCACCTTTGCACTTCAATGTTGTCAGATGTAACAATTGTGGACACCAAAGTGGGTGAGCAACTTTTACCCACATTTAATGTTGTTTGTCCTTCAGTTCATGAAGCTAAGTATATAAACATATTTTCGAACATCTGAAGAATACATTATGGTCTGATTCATTGCTGAACAACAACATGTCAGTTCTATATGACCATTGTTATTTGGTGGACACCACAATATTTTGGTGATTTTGCCCACCATCTCCAAGTTGATTCAGCAATAGCATGCAAAGTAAAAATGACCAAGCTGTGAATGTGGCCAGAACACCAAGAGGAGCATTTCCGCTATCAAAGTGTCATATTTCAAAGGAGGCAGATGTCATCAGATGGGTTTGTTCAGTCATAAAGTGGCTATGCCAAGACGTAACAAAAAAATTCATGACAGTAAATTCTGGCTCTTATACGGACTGCTCGCTGGAGCTCACACAATTGCACACTAGCCACTAGGTGGCAACACATGCCAGCATACGTTCTGCCAAGTCTGGAAAAAACTGTGGCAATGAAACAGCGGTTAAACTTGTATACAGCCCTTTTGTGCTATTTAGTTATGTAGCCAAATTGGATTCACATTCTTATTTTTTTAAACATATTATAAATGTTATCCAATTAAAATAATATGTGTGTGATGTGTTATTTTTTGGCATTTTGGCAAAATGAGTTGAAAGAGCTTGGATGGATCAAGAATTTTTTGTTTGGAATTATACATTTTTAATAATTGTTAATGTGTAGACCGTTTACAATGTCGATAATTATAAATAAAAACATATATATATACATATGTATATTTTATTTTGTGCATGTATACAAACTTGGACAGAAAGTGTGCGAAGTCCACTTTGTATTTTTTGGTGGTGTTGACTGGTCCTGAAAAATATATGACATGTTATATACCCTTTTTAAAGGAAAAGCAAAATACTCTCAAATCTTAACAAAAATTATACTGCATCTTAAAACAAATTATACTGCATACAAAAATTAATATTTTGAATGTCTCAATCCTGTTCTTCTCGGCATAAGAGGTTCCATATCGCTGGTAGCAGATCCGGACATGGTAGTTTCCCGAGGCCCCAAGGGTGTCAGTTGTGATGACTCCTACCCTTACAGGCTACGTTGTGTTCCAGGTATTTTTTAAAAATTAATTTCACTTCATTCAACCTACTGTAGGCCTAATTTTTGCTTCATTCAATAAATGACGTTCTGTTCTTTCCAATAAAACCACTCCACCATGTCATCAACTGCTTAAATGTCCAAAATTGTATTTTGACAGATTTCACACTTTCACAGTTTTCAATACACATTTCCTATGTGCATACCACTAGCCATATTTCATTCAGTCAAAAATATTTATAGAATCATCATGTCAACAGCTTATTATCGTTTTCATAGCTATGTGTTTTTTGAAAACTTCGTTTTGCAGTTAAACCGTGACATCATCGGGTATCTGTCAAAATGATTGGTCTAAACTTCAATCCGTGACATATCAGTTCAGAGTTTGACATCACAGTTAATGACAAAGGAATTTAAAACTGTCAGGCAATGTTACTATATGTGTACAACCACAACAAACAACGCATGTCTAAGCTGAGTGTTGCACCTCATTGTTTTCCAAACAAAATATATTGCTGTTTTTCACAAGACACCAGTCATCACAATTTCAAACAAGTTTTTTTGTCAGTTATGGCAACTCTTCTTTGAGGTAAAGAAGTCTGTTTGGTTCAGTTACAGTTCATTGAAGCATCTTTCAGCCAGGGCAAGCTAAACTAGTGAAAAATACATCATCCATCATGATCCGTGTGTCACTGCACTTTGTCAGTTTCCTGAAATTTGTGCTTGTAATAAACGAAATTATTCAACTAAATCTCTTACATCACGGATTTGGAATAAAGCAAATTGCAAACTTGAAAAACACGTAGCTATGAAAACGATAATAACAGGCATATTTCAGGTTATAATGTGATAGGCAGTACCAAGAAGTTTATACTAAGGTCATGAATTACCCAAATGAAATGATCTTATTGTCTATAAAATAGGAAAAGAGTGACAAAGACAGGAGGAGCCAGTGTACATTTCGTTATTATACATTTATTCACATTGTTTAATTATCTTCTCATTATCTCATTCTCACACCATCTTTATTTTCTTTGTGTTTATTCTAGATTTAGCGAATTTGAGTTGAATAGATCATTTGGACTTTAACATTGGCTCCTTTGAGCATCCACATTCACAATAAACATATTTAATTTGAAATTTGCTTACTGCAATGGGCTATATTTATGTTTTGTCTTTTTACGTTTTATTGTTACCCACACCTGGTCAATGCCCTCAAAGTAGCCTATAGTCTGCCCTTGATCATGATAACTATTTTGAATCAATCATGCATGCCTTTTTGGTCATTATGTAAGTGTAAGCTGCCATGTGTTAATTTATTGATGAAAATAATTAGTAAGTACGAATTTGATGACATCTGTTTTGTAGGCTCCTTTATTTATATATAAATGTATCATTTGCAATTTGCTAATTATTACCATTGCCACATTAACATGTTTTCATTACTCAGGCGATTGGGTATTCTCACCAAATTTCACTGGATTCTCATCTATATTTTTGGATTACTCTGTGGCATGTATTTCCAGGCAGGACTACATGTTCACTGGCATCGTACCAAGGAACTTAAAGCTGTATTTGAGAATTTAGTAGACGACTCTGTCAACAGAAATGCTGTTCTTAGGTTGGCTGATGAGCATGAACATCATGGTAGGAAGAATTCAATTTTCAGAAAGTTTCAGTCGCGACTATCAAAGAACTTTCTTTTTTTTAATACATAACCTTGCACTCGATTTGCATTTAACGATAGCCATAACGATAACGATAAACTTTATATTAGTCTCAAAAAGATCAAATCTTTTCGGTAAAAACCATGGCTGCCTGCATGCTGGCGCCACCTACTTATCTGGTATTCATGACATAGTTTTTTTAAAACAAATGTTGAAATCTTGCTTATGCTTAAGTCTCCTGCGAAACACCAAACTTTCGATTAATCCTTGTGATGCCACCTTTTTGAAAATAATTTAAAAATGTATAAATTTATATATACAGTGGGGTGCGAAAGTTTGGGCATCCTTGGAGTGGGGTCACATTTTTTCAATTTTCAGACAAACCATTTGCAGAATATTTCCAATGTGAATTGTGTGAGTGAAGGATACCCATGCATTCAATTTTAGCCAAAAAGAACAATGGAAATACAAAAATGTAAAACAGTATGGGTATTTTTGTTAGATTTTACATGTGCAAAAGTTTGATCAGATTCTGATCTTGATTTTTGTATAACTCTATATTAAAGCAATATAAAAGCTATAAAATGCTTTGGATAGCAATTTAAGCGTCCCAGGACTTCATTTTGTGTGCATTTTTAATTTTAATCCCTATAACCAAGTAACAATTACTGCTCTGACAACTATTTATGATTTATATTTATTTCAGATGATGAATCCAAAGCAAAAGAATTGTCGTCAAGGGTGAAGATATTGGTCTGGGTGATGACCACGGGCAAAAACCACAAGGGCAAAGCCCAGGCTGTGAAGGACACGTGGGGACAACATGCAGATAAATTGCTCTTCATGAGTGACACTGATGACAAGTATGAATGTTATTTTATTGATTTGAATTTTTCCATCAATATGGATCAATATGGATTACAGTGGCCTGTGCATTATGCAATCCCACTTTCCCAGGTGTGAACAGGGCTTTTGAGTCAAGTAGTTAGTGAAGTGACTCCGACTCCACCTAAAAACCTCTGACTCCATGACTCCGACTCCTGACTCCGACTCCTGACTCCGACTCCTGACTCCGTGTCCTGACTCCGACTCCTGACTCCGACTCCTGACTCCGACTCTTGACTGCAAAGCCCTACTATTTTTGGTAAATCAAATCAGACATGTCTTCTCCAACAACTGACCAGTGTCTTATTTTCCCAAAGTCGTTCTTTGTCTGAGTTGTCACCAAATTGAAACATGTGTTATGTTGTTCTAAACCCCAATTCGTCTGAAATCACTAACACCAATTGCCACACACACATCTTTGTGGCTCCTCTCCACATAGTTCACACTGTGCTTCTTGTATGCTCATAGGTTTTTGCCCAGTATTTCAGCACAAGGGGTAGATTTTTGAAAAATGGAATGATCTTCGATATTTTTGCAATAGCTCTGCAGCCATCCTCATTTTCCATTTTATAAAGCATGTCCTTACAGTCTGTCACTTTGATAAAGAAAAAGAGTGGACTGTTGCACTGTGAAAATGGCACTTCATGTGTCATCATACTGATTTGTCATAATCATACCCAAAACTTTCAATGTCAATTTGATTTAAGAAAACTTATCCCGCTTGTTGGTGACAGCCAAACGAAATGATTATGCATCTGATTTTCACTCTAAAATCAGTTATGACAAGTCAAATGGCCTTCTCTTGATCATGACTAATCAAACTGCCTCTATGTTTCCCATGTTGAAAGTAGTGAAGATGACACTTCATCGGTTATCATGAATCACAAAGTGCATTTTTCACAAACAACTGGTCCTCATTTTTTATATCAAAGTGACAGACTGTAAAGGGAAAATCTGCAAGATCCAACAGGTGTCCACCATCTCTTCTTGCCGATATTAACAGCCTTATGAAATATTTATGACATTTGATAACATTTCTGCGTCGAAACTCACCGCATTTTTATGGACTTTTCTTGACTTGAATAATTAGGATGGCTTAACCCTCATGAATGTATATTTCACTGGACAAGTTTGAACATAATAAATGGTCTCCTATAGATTTTCGGTTGATCAATGGAAATATTTTCATAGGAAAAATTACCTGGAAAATGATATTAAGAATATGTAAAATATTTCATGCTTGAAGTTCGACGTTACGGATTTACATGTTGGCCAGCTCATTGCGGTCAACTTTTATCAGTACATGTGAAGGAGATTATAATAATGAGGATTAAACCTTTCATAATTGACTGACATTTTTCTTGACATGCTTGGTTTTTTATCAATGAATTTTTCAAAATCGAGTTACATCTAGCATCTGTGCTATTAATATTGATTAGAAAATTTGATATGAACATAAGCTATATATGCATGACATCAAATGATGTTGATATAAACTTAATAATGCATTGCTTTGTCGCTATACTGCTAGACATTTTATTCTTGATAAGAATAAAAATAATCCATTGTTTTTTGTAATACAAATATTTTGAACAAAAAATACATTTGATTAGTTGATTACATAGTGTAAATTCATTCAGTGTATGGTATAAGTATGATCATTCACCTTTTTCTTGATAAAAACTGCTTACTTTAAAAGCTTTCAACCCCACTACTGTTGTCTTGTTCACTCTGGTGATGCTAAACAACACCTTTAGGCATCACATCCAGAGTGGACAAGACTACAGTGTAGTTGAAAGCGTTTTGGGTAAGCAATTTTATCCAGAAAAAAATTAAAGGATCATACTTAGTTTATTGCATGTTAACTTCTTGCCATCAGCTGGCAAAGTGAAATGATACAATATATATATATATATATATATATATATATATATATATATATCCTGTTACTAGCAAAAATCCTCGGGTGAATATATTCCATATCCCATAGCAAGATCACAGTATAACATATAATATCTTTATTAATACACTCAATAAACTATGAGGTATACATTTTACATATATCAAATTAGTTTAAGAAGAAAATTACTTGTTTATATATAAAAAAATAATAAATTATAAAAAACATGATATTCAAAATGTACATAGCTGAAATAATATATAAAATGAATTTTAGGTTGGCAATATCTTCTAACACCAACATTTTAGAAATTAAAATGCACGGAATAAAAAAAATTGACCACTGTTTATGGAAGGACCTTTGGCCATTTGACTTCAAGTTTAATATCAGGAATATTTTCAACTGACTGGTTCGGTGGTTCCACAGATCTATTAATACATGTCTGTAGATCTTTACACTTTCATAGTATCTTCAGCTAATCATACAAATACACGAAAAAACTTGGTATGTTGTACGTACTAATGATAATGATATTTTTTGATTTGCAGGGAACTGCCAACGATTGCAATTGAACGACGTAAAGGGAGGCGGTACTTAACACCGAAGACCCTTAAGTCATTCAGCCACATTTACGAACATCATCTGGATGATTATGATTGGTTCATGAAAGCCGATGATGACACTTACGTGGTTATCGAGAATCTGCGGTACATGTTATCGCAGGAGGACCCTAATAAACCTGTGTATTTTGGCCACAACTTCATTCATTTTGATCGCAAAGTGAAACAGGGATACCACAGCGGAGGAGGTGGTTATGTCCTCAGTAAAGAAGCATTGAGAAGATTTGGGAAGTTTGGTTCTCCACATTGCAAGAATGTCACAGGCGCAGAGGACGCTGATATTGGCTATTGCATGAATCATTTAAATGTAACGACCATGGATTCTAGAGATGCATTAAACCGCACTCGTTTTCATTGCTTCTATCCGTCGATGCATCTTACTGGAGAGTATCCACCGTGGTACAAAACATATGACCCGTACTATAATGGCACTGCTAAGGTGGGTGTGAACATCGACTATCAATGGTGGTGGTTACAAGAAACAATATTTAGCAGCATCTCAATTTTAGCCAATCATATTTCCTTTAAAACAATAGCGTCTTAAAAAAATATAAATTTAGCTAGTTGGTTTTGCTCTATAGGCCTAAAAAAAGTCCTCATTGGGGTTGTCCGCACAGCCACTTACATGTCCATAGACCATAGATAAATTATATTTTAATGACCGCAAGAGGTCAGTATACTGACCCATACATCATTTCAACAACATCATAGTGAGCTGCGTATTGAAATATGAAAGAGAAATGCTATTGGCCTTCCTCTTGTTTAAAAAAAAAATGCAACGGAAGACCTTTTCGTTGCTGAATATGGATTATGCCTACAATATATCCATTGTTGAATAAGAAACTTTCATGAATTAAAAGCACTTGACAAGCTTTTCCTTGATGAAAAAAAGAACTAATTTTGACGAATAAGATCTTGTTTGGACACTTGGTGTGTGTTTAAAAATAATTATGGTAGTTTTGATGATTTAAATAATTCCTATCTGTTTGTTTCAGGGCATGGATTCTATCAGTGACTATGCTATATCTTTCCATTACATATCAAGACATGAAATGTACAGCTTGGAGTTCTTCATTTACCACCTGCGGCCTTATGGAATAGTGTCTGGTTTCCAAGATCTGAACAAGAAAGGAGGATGAACAATTTGGACTTTTAAAAGTAATAACAGTATATACATTCTGCATCAAAATGTTAAGGCCAATCATGTACAGGAGATCAGTCACATGACACACAAATGAATAATGATATTGGCGTCTTAAAAGTGTTATAGGCGTATGTAGAGTGATATTGGCATGCCTCTGTGCACTCAGCTGCAACCATGTACTTAATAGGTCTGTCTACGTTTGTAGTTCTGAATTTATGAACAGGTGGTGTCTCCAAGCAATAGGAGCTCTGATGGAATCCCCTTTGCCTTTCAACAAGGTGATTGGTGTTGTTGACCAAGCCAAGGAGTCTGACTTACAGATGATTTCATATTTGTAGAAATTTCTCAAATAACAAAATATTTTCCAAAATTTCTGGTCTGACATCAGAAAATCCTGCCAGGTGATTGGTCAAGTTGCCCATTGCGTGTCACTTTTTTTCAGCTTGCTTCAGGCAAGTGATGTTTGCTGGAAAAATTATGTCATAGTTTTGACCAATAGTATACAGTAAAGGCCAACTTGGTGTTGTGGCAGTTGTTCACACAAGTCAAACCGCAATCAACATGAACTCTTTCACTTCTTCATGAACAGTTGTATTTCACACTCCTGTGTACAACTGTTGATTGTTTCGATTGATATTGATACAGTTTCAAGCTGACTCTGATTGGCTTCACATCTACCAAATTATCATGCCTTGATCAAAATCCGCCAGCATTGTCTATGACATCAGTAAGGGACTATTCAGAATTTACGACTGGGTTGAGGGGGAGTTTTACCTGAGCGGGTGCTACATGCTTCAAGTGGGTCACAAATCTTTACCTTTTGTCTAGAATCTATGTGCCTTGCAGGCTAAATAGAATTTATAACTTGGGGGGGAACTGGACTTTTGCCCAACGGAGCACCAATTTTTCATACATGTTTCAAGGGGGTACTTATTACTCACAACATGCTTAAGGGGGGTATGCAATTTCAATAAAAGAAAAGGGGACATACTAAAAATCCACATGGAATGTAGGAGAAGTACAAATAAGCATGAAACCAGAGGGGGTATACATTTTATGACAGAAAGTTCCAACAAAACTCCCAACCCCCCCCCCCCCCAGTGGCCCCACCAGGAATCATAAATTATGAATGGTCCCTCAGGACAGGATGGTGGCCCAGTAGCTCCCTGTGATGTGGTCAATGGTCAGCATTCATCAAAAATCACAGTGGGAATCAGATCAAGGACCCCACGATTGGTAGCCCATTTTCCTGCTGCCTGAGATGAGCCCCTCTTCTGAGAAAATGTTAAACTCACAATAAATTATACATCTTTATTTTCTTCATAAACAGTCATTACATGGATAACCTGATCCTAATCGACTGAATGCACAGTATTGGACTTGCAGAATGTACGTACTGAAAATGTGTGAAACACAAACTGAAAATCTCACTTGAAACTGCTAAAGTCAGTCCCTGTTGGGAGATCAATGGCTTAAAATATGCCATGATCACCCATGTAAAACACTATGTCACATTTCAGGAGAGAGTTGTGTCATACCTTCTCTCGACCAATGAAAATTGCAAGAAAAATGTAAAACACTATGTCACTTTTCAGGAGAGAGTTGTGTCATACCTTCTCTCGACCAATGAAAATTGCAAGAAAAATGATGTATTTTCTACCGCAAATGTCTACAAATATGAAATCATCTGTAATGAGTGTTTTTGTTGAATGTTAAATTTTTTTGGGTCTGATACACTGTATTGATTATGTTGTCAAAACAGCAGTTCAACAGAAAAGTGTGTTGTTATCATACTGATAGGGGGATTAGAACGTGTTTAAAACAACCAGATTATTGTTAACTGTTGGTCACGGGATTTCATTTACTTTGCAAACAAACTAGATAATATGTCATCGGGTGGGCTTACCCAAAGACAAAAATAGCATTCCCCCTTATCGTAGTGCCGCTTGTCGATAATTGCCTATTATTAAGGGTAAGGCTGTGGTTTGCAAAATTAAACTTCTTGGAAAGTCAATCTATCTTTTCATAAATATTCCCATTGTAAATAAAGGGAAAGATTAAGTAGATTTCATATCAAAAAAGTAAGTATCTTTAGAAATACTATTATTTTACAAATATCTATGAGACTGAGACTTATACGGCCTCGATCAATATTACTGCTTCCGCCAATAAAACTCAATGTTGGTGACCTCACCACCCACTATCTATATAATGTATATTCAGGCTCGTGCAAAAAAATGGTTACATTACCACACACGACTATGTCTCTAAATAGCCCGATCAGGTGCTGATGAACTGTAAAATACCAACTCATTCACTCACTCTTCGCCCTCATGTGTTTCGGGACAAAACAGTTTTTTTAAAATGGAAAATGGTTTTGAAAAACCAAACTACCGTGAAAAAACCAATACGGATTTTTCAACATACCTACCATTTTGGATTTAAAGAAAACAGTTTTGTCCTGAATTTTTTTAGAATGTGCCGGGCCTTTTGCCTTTGCTGAATGTGATATATACATCTGCAGTGATTTGGTAGTTTTTATGTGGTACAATATTATCTTCTGTTAATATGTTTATTTAAATATATGTATATTGGAATTGCAGTTGGAATTGATTTGTTGAACCATGCAATGTGAAGAAACATCGGACATTCTCTTGCCTTCTCATGAGCAGAGGAAGACGTTGGTTAATAAAATGTGAAACATGGAAGACATTTTTCTCTTTCCTTTCCTGGGATTTTCATTACAGCAGTGGACTGCACTCGGAACAAATGTTTTGCATAGCCTCAGTTGAATGAATTGAAAAGTTCAGTTGAATTTCATTTCAACTCAGTCACATAAGGATCCACTAGTCACTACTGTTTGGCCCCCCCCCCGGCCAAAAATTAACATGGAAGAGATAGGAAAAGCCACGGAGCGCCCCCATATTCACCCCGTGTAATGGCCCGCTCTCAGGCCATTTCTAGATATGCCCGATGTGTGATTTCCGCACTTAGACACAAGATGAAAATAGGAAAGGATCTTCAACTTTTAGAACCAACAATACCCAACAATAACTGTGAATTTTGAGAAAATTTTTTTCTTAATCAACTGTCAATTTTTATTGAATCCGTGACAGATAAATCAATTCCCTTTGTCAAGGGCATTTCTTTGATTGGTCATATGCTAGTATATAGCATGGGCAGCCATACTTATCATTGAGAGATGAAAGGTATCAGGGCATGCAAATGGCTTCATTCCACCTATATACTAGCATATGACAAATCAAAGAAATGCCCAAGACACGTGTGTTTTGATATATTTGTCACAGATTCCATCCAATTTTACAGTTGATTATGAAAAACGTTTTCTCAAAATTCACAGTTATTGTTGGGGGTTGTTGGTTCTAAAAGTTGTAGATTCTTATCTACTTCTATCTTATGTCTAACTGCTAAAAGCACAAATAGTAACAAACAATGTATAACAGTTTGTGACCACTGCTGTTGATGTATGTTAATTAGAATTTGTCATGTGACTTTGGAATAGGAAAAAATGATTTGCATGCCACAACATTATCAAAATAAGTGAGATGTACAAGGTCAACTATTGCATTTTTACCATATCTGTATGTTATTTGGGTGGTAAACACTAAGGTGAAGACCCCTATCCTTGGTGGCCAACATGAGACAGTGTGCTTGCATGGTGTGTCCCCTACCTTACAGGGGAATGTCAATGATGATGTCAAAAGTCATGTTTCCAAACCGGATCGTACATCAACCGGCTAACCAAGGTGCGTGTCCCTCTGCGGGAAACCAGGCTGGGATCAAAAAGTTAGCAACTGGACTACCAAGATTTCAATGGACAAAGACATCCTCGGATGACTTGATTGACCCTGACTGCCCCTCAAAAATGTTGAAGACTGATAATTGCCTTGTCATAAGAGGAGATAAGATATCGCTGGACGATTTGTCACCTATTGTTCTTTATGAAGTCATACAGAGTAGCAGACGGTACAAGGCGCCAACCTTATGGTACATTCCTCTTTCAACCAATGAATGACAAACAAAAAAAGAAATTGACATGCATCCATCAGATAGGCAGTAACCAAGTCACCATTAAACTTTTCAAGAACCCAGGTGGAGGCATTATTTTCTCTAAAGAAAGTAAGAAATGCACTGACTGTGACATTTCAGACGTGAACACCAAAGAAGAGGTTATGAATTGCTGATACTGACTTTCAAGAATGAGGAAGTACCAAAGAAAGTACCTGTAGCCTTTGAAAAGTGCACAGTTTGTCAATTCATTCCCCATCCGAAACGCTGTTTCAATTGCCAAGTGTATGGTCACTGCAGTAGTACATGTCGAAGATCAAGCATTTGTGCCAATTGTGGTGATCGAGATCATACTCACACATGAGATAAACCATGTTCTAGGCCATCGTATTGTGTAAATTGTAAGGGTATCCACCCTGCATTTAGCCATGACTGTGGAGTATTCAAGTAGGAAAAGGAAATCTTACAGCTGCGGACTGAACGACAGGTATCGTTGCCAGAAGCCAGACACCTTGTAGAACAGGACACATACAAAACTGATCAAGTGGAAGATTGCCCTCGACCAGTCCTACATTCATCACCGCAGAGAAGGATCCAAGTGAATAGGAACCTTTTCATGGATGTCTTGCGGGAAACACCTTCACCAGACCGGCCAAGCAAGGAAGTACCAGTGAATTCTCCTGAATCATTTCTACACGCATCACCAAAGAATATGATCCAACGAAGTCAAATATTCTCTCCTGATACCCAAGGGACTGAGAAGTCCTTCAACCAACCAAAGGAAAAAGATGTTGCTCCAGATAACAAGACACTGCCCAACACAAGAAAGCTCAACAATAGGCTTGCTATTTCACACAGACAAGAGTAAAATGACATGCACCAACCGCAAAAAACAACTCCCCACAGGTCTCAAATTTCATATCAAGTCCAAAGATGGAAGACTGAAGGATGTATCACCATTTGTTAGCTACACAACAATGCTGAAGAAATTTGGAACACCACACTCAGTCTATCGACAGCCTGACGGTAATTTATTGGTACAAGCCATAAATGCCACTCAGGCAAGGAAACTTCTTGAATTGAAAATTCTTGCAGATGTATCTGTCAAAGTGACACCTCAAAGATCTTGATGCCACCAACCAAGATGAGATGACTAACTCAACATGACCACAAACCAAGTATGTCGCTAAATAGCCCAATCAGGTGCTGATGAGACGTAAAACATGCACAAACTCACTCCTACCATTACCCCCACATAATCTCCTCTCCCCCAACTTCCCCGCCTTTCTCCCTCACTATCTCTAATGCCCCAGTCTCACGGCGGCTCCCGGAGAACTATTTAGATCGGCGTCGAAGTATTTCCTGGTAATTTGGATGAATTTGGGTGATCCGCCGTCGACTTTTAACATCCCCCCAGGGGAAGTTTTTGTTCCCCTCAGCGGTTTCTAGAAATGGGAAAACTGCGCCGTGGATGTCAAAAAAGATTCAACAGGTACAAACTTTTTTTTCATGACGGCGGAGCAGAGCCCAAAATTTTCTTAATTTTTGGATGTCCGGCGTGGATTTTTTCAGTGAGAACGCCTCAAAAACATCTCCGCCGGGATATTAGGACATCCCCTGCCCCTGAGGGGACCTCTCCTGCCCCCGCGGGGACCTTTCCTGCCCCCGCGGGGACCTTTCCTGCCCCTGGGAGGACATTTGAAGCCTCGCCGGCAGTTTTTGACATCCCGCCGCGGTGAAATAGGTTCACTGAGGGGCAGTTATAGGTTCCCTGAGGGGTACTTTTTATATCTCGGGGCGATATAAAAGTATCCCTCAGGAGGAGGAAATTCCTTTCCCCCGGCGAACTTTTGGGGACGGCGTACAACTTTTCTTCCCCGCAGTGAACAAAAAGAACCCCGCCGTGATATGCTTTTAATTAATTATGTAATGGTTTTATAAACATTGTATGTCGCCGTGATGGTCATTTTTTTCCTAGAATTAAACTCAAGCTGCCCCTCAGTGGTAAAAAGTTCTCCGTAACGTGCCGTGAGACTGGGGCATAATAACATTTTCCTATGTTGGTTTTACCCCATAGGGTGGGGGGGGGTTGTATCTGGTCATGAGGCCTACTTTCAGAAAACCTCTTATTAATTCTATAATTAATATTAAAAATGGTTTGCTATACGTATACGGTTCCCGTGAACGTGTGGGTTGTCGTGACAACAGTGTAATTACCTGTAGATAGAACCTGTACAGTCATACACAACTTCATGTCATACATAATGTGTAGCAAAAACTCTCTGTTGATTGAATTACAGATATTATACCATTCGACACGTCTTTCAGCCAATCACATGCCAGTATTACAGGGAAATAATTCCTATATTCTTTGTTGTCCAGTTATCCTCTCATGTTTGAGTGTTTTAGTGTTTGTCTCATGGTATAAGCCAGTTATTCACCATGGGATCAGGAATATGTGTTTATCACACCTCAGGCTAAAACCCTCGGGTGATAAATCACATTGGGGAACCTGAAATTTTCAGTGTACCTTTATGAGCAAAATCCCAGCTGGATGTCGTTCGGATGAGACGTTAAATTGGTGGCCCAGAACTGGGCTTAGAGGGCTGCACTTACCATATCTATCTATCTATCTATCTATTCCCTCTTCCGTGGTGAATAACCTATTCGTGTTCATATGAACCGTGCCATGAGGCCATGGTTGCAGCATGCTCCGTCAATACTATATATTGTTTTTAACTATCATGACAAGATGTGAGCAGCACTAATATTTACTTCCACAGCCATCTGTGACATTGTATTTAGATGGTGTAGAAGAAAAACTAACAAAGAGGTGTATTTTTGGCAACATATCAATCCAATAACCATGTATCCTTCAAATTTGCTTCATTGATTGAGAATGATGTTATGCTGAGGCTGTTTGTGGATTATCCTATTGTGAGGCAGTTAGAAATGACCAAACAGTGGTAAAATAGCACATGCCGGCTTCTTATGCAACGTGCATCCAGTCCCTAGCAAATTTTCTGAGCCTATGCATGTTATTTTTTTATTATGAAATGGCATTAGAATATACCTCATAACACTAAATAAAAAATGTAACCATAATTTTCAACATGGATGCATTCATGACCAAGAAATATTTCTATAACTCACTACGGTCTTGCTGTGCGATGAAACACCAAATCCGTATCTCTACAAATATGACATCAAATCAAAAACTCACTCTTCTGTTTCCATTGGAATAGCACGGCAATTGGATGCGCTCAATTCATTTCATGATATTTTTTCAAATACAATGGTGCAACTTAATTGCCATTGGTTTACAGGAGAGTTCTAAACCTAAGGAAAGTGGAAAATGAGTAAGGTAATGATTTTGCATTTTGTCTGGCTAACACATTAATTAATAAAACTGTAATTTCAGTGCTATTTCAATGCAGGAGAATAACGTGGATAACTTGGATATGAATGTATCTATGTTTGAAATGATGGTTATACTTTTTCCCTTTTGTATGGTTATACTTTTTCCCTTTTGTGTTATGGGGTATATGTTGATGGCATCTTCAGATTAATTTCGGCCATTTTGAGTGGCCATGGATGCTTTTCCAAGAATTTGCATAATAATTGGGAACGCCTCAAAACATCACTATATAGCACAACTCCTAACTGAGCCAATGGAATTGGATGAAAGTGACAGGACAGTAGCTCCATGGTACATTTATCCTTATGTGTGAAGGATATCCCAATAGTGTTATTTCTTTTTGGGATATCAAGGAAAAGCATTGTTGCATAATAATTGGGAATTAATGCAGTGTATGCTGGGCAGTGTCTATCAGTTTTGTGGGTTTCCAAACCCTCACTTATCCTATCTTTCATTGATTCTAAAAAATTCCTGCACCAAGTTCTTTCATGATTATTTTTTTTATTAGATTAGATTGCATACAATCAAAAACACCGCATTGGCGTCACCTTCGGTCGCCTTTGACTGAAACCCCGGTGAAATGTGGACTTATATCCACAGACTGGCGCAAACTTGTCGACAAAAATCGTGTACTGCCTCATAACACTGCTGTAGTTTGTAAGTAATAACTGTTTTGGTTAAAACAACGTAGCAGGTGGCTCATGTAAACTCTAATCCAGCATATTTCATTATGACAATATTCAAATAACAGTATGATGAAACTGAAGGCTATCCCAGTAAGTTATTGTTATATTTCCATTAAATTAATGAAACATATTAGACAGACATTTTAAGTCAATTGGGTCACTTATATAATATGAAATAACGTTTGAAAAATAGAGAAAAACACAAGAACATTATGTACAAGCATCCTGTAGCAAACAATTTGTCCAGTGGCAGTGTATCTTGCACTTTTCGCTTCATTTCATTATTCGCTCATCAGCATGACATTCATAGGTTAAAAAAAATCGACCATTAATCTACATCAGTAAAAAAGAAGTTGCATCTGTTATTTATTTTGTCAATTTCCTTTACATAATTATTCATTTGATGTCCGGTGATGATTGAATCATTGAAGGATATTGTAACTCATTTCAGCAACATTGCTGAGATATTGATTTTTGAATACTTGTTAGTGCTTTTATAGTGAATTAAAACACTTTTTTTGATTTGCATATAAAAGCAGGCGACGAATCTGCTCCCATTCATTACACTGTAACTGAGTTTAAGCAGCATGTTAGACTCTTTTGATGAAGTTAATTCGAACATCAATGTGTCAGATTTTATTAGATCGATGAAATGGTTTCGCCGCAGCTAGCCTTTCGCTTCGCTTTGGTGTATTCTTTTGGTTATTTATGTGGAACCTACTTGAATTTGGGACATGTCGGACAATTGTATTATAGACCAAGGTGTGTGCCCAGTGCTTGTCCTAATGACAGATATTTTACTAATAATTTAACTACTCCAGATTCAGACATTCAGAAGAATAATTTATTGGAAAAAGGAAATGCATCCATTTTACAACACGAACTGGTGGAGGAAATGGAGAAACATCATGGTAAGTCAGCTCCCTTGCTGTTCTCTTATGCCCCCAAAAACATTTCAGACAAAATTGGTTTTTTAGATTCAAAATGGTTTTTTGAAAAACCAAATTTCAATGCAAAAAATCAACAAAAACCAATTTTGTCCCGACATTTTTTTAGAGTGTATGATTTATCAGCTTGCTTTTATGCCACACTGTAAAATTTGAAATTTTCAGTCAGCTTAAATAGATAGATAGATAGACAGATAGATAGATAGATAGATAGATAGATATGGTAATTGCAACCCTCTACGCCCAATTCTGGCCAGTTGTGAGGCCTGATTAGGTTTAAATGACCGAGTGAGATGGTAGCACAATTTGTTTGAGCTAACACAACTTTTTGTTTTTAAAATCTGTGTTGGTTTTTTCATGGAATTTTGGTTTTTCAAAAAACCATTTTTCATTTAAAAAACCAGTTTTGTCCAGACATTTTTTAGAGTGATCTCACTCAATCATTTTAGCTGACTCAAAATTAAAATTTTACAGTGCATGATAGACTTCGCTGCATCTTACGATTTCAAGTGCGCAATAACTTCATATGATGGACCTTGCTTATAAATTGAAACACAACGTTGCCTATAAAAGCATAATTTAAGTGACTTATGAGTCGAATGTTGGTAAACGTGAAATTGTTGTCATCAGTGTTTGAGAGAAATCCGCATCTATGATAACACAAGTTTGTAAAACACTTTTCAGGGTTTTGGTGGAATTTTTAGAGCAACATTTTGAAGAGAATCAAACTTTCATCCTCCATTAACATTTTGTTTGACAAATCTCCTCAAAGGAGTTTTTTTGTAATCTAAATCCAATTCATCTCGGCCTCAAAAAGAACCTTGACCGACACCCTGTCAATATCTCATGAAAACGCCCATCTTTTGACTTTTTCTAAATGCACCTGCTTGTCATTACCTTCCACTTTGATAAAGAAAAAGAGTGGACTGTTGCACTGTGAAAATGGCACTTGGTGTGTCATAATGCTGATGATTTGTCATGATCATACCCAAATACTTTCAATGTTAATTTGATTTAAGGAGACTAATCCCGCTTGTTAGCCAAACGAAAGGATTATGCATCTGATTTTCACTCTGAAATCAGTTTTGACAAATCAAATGGCCTTCTATTTATCATGACTAATTAAACAGCCTCTATGTTTCCAATGTTGAAGTGGAGAAGATGACACTTCATCAGCTATCATTAGTTAAGAAATGCATTTTTCACAGTGAACTGACCCTCATTGTGTCTATATCAAAGTGGAAGGCTGTAATGGATGCCTGATATTACACAATTCAATAACAGCAGTCAACTTATTTGCAAGTAATTAAGGGCAATTGTGAAGTAATTTAGTTCATTGTGCATTTAGATTTTGTTAGCAATTTACCCTCTTTACCTTACTCTTTTATCAATCCGTAGACTAGAATCTACACTCATAACGCAAAGGTTCTTGTTGTTATACATAAAGAACCCTCATCCGAAAAAAGGTTCAACATGTTTTTAAGGGTTCAACTGAATTGAAAAGGTTCAATACTGGTGGGAAGGCCCCATGATAGGACACTACCCTCCCAGTTTGAGAGAAAGGGGGTCCAAGTTCAGTGCAGCTGGATTATTTTTAGAAGTGTTGCTTTTGTTTTCTGTTGGGCCCTTTTTAAAAGTTGAATAATGAACCTTTAGGGTTACTTATCTATACCCGCTTAAATAGAACCCATAATGGTTCCTTATAAACCTTTTTGTTAAGAGTGTAGTTTTATTAGAGATGCTTGCTTGCTTGCAAGCGGCATCTCTATTGTGGGAGGATGGCTCTGAAACTTATGACAACTGCCTTGGTCATGCTGTTTCATCTCTGTCATTAAAACTTTGCATACAGTCTCAATAGAATTTTATCTTGCGTTGATAAACTTTAGGCGTCTTTCTGAGATGAAGAAATTAATGAAGAAAACATACAGGCTGACTTTCTGCAGGTCAAAGGTCAATCACCAAAAGTAGGTCACAGGCCAGATACCCTCCAGCAGGTCTCACATGCCAGATACCCTTTGCAGGTCTCACATGCCAGATACCCTTGTGCAGGTGACAGGCAAAGGGGTAGATTCTGTCATGGGCAGTCTATCTGCAAGCATCTCTTAAAGTGCTTGCACGTTATTTTAATATTTGTACTCTGATATCATAATATTCTATTGTTGATTTTACATTTACTTCATTTAACATTATGCAATCAGCTTTGTCCTTGTCTATTTCTATTTTGCTAATTGTTTTTGACAGACGCTTCGATATGATATCTTGAAATGTTGATAAAAGTGATATATTATAATATTTCATTTTCCTTATTAACTGGGTAGTGGGTATGCTAAAAGACATAAAATTACTAGGGACCAAAAATATTGAATAGGTCTGCCAAAGTTTTTACATTTAAATCACATCGCAGAATCAAATCATTTGAAAATAAATAAAATATTACTGAATTATCAATAAAATCCTACTGCCATGACAATGTAGTGAAAAGCATGCATCATGAGTATTTATATTGTGTATAACTTCATGGTTTAAATTTCTTGGGGGGTCCATCATAAACTAACCTCACCATCTCAATCAATCACTGACAGCCCTTTGGTAATTTTAGCAAGATGTGATTTTTGTTGATGTTATTGCCTAACAAAGTACACCTTTGATGTCCAGCAAGTAGGCCTATATTTTTTTTTGTACTTTTGTATAATACAATTTATATCTATAAAAAATGAAGACCAAAGAAAAACATGATAACAGATTTGTACATTTCACTTAGTACATGAATAACATTGCATACCTAGAAATTTGTTTAATGAAATAAAGTAAATTTTACACACCTGGGCCGATTGTTTACAATGTTATTTGAATAAACTATGTAAGAAGAGATAAATTTGTGATCAACCGAGCCATTCTCAAATTATGTTTGCAAACATAATTGATGACATAATATATTAACACATAAATCATTAATGAGTGGTCATTCGCGGTTGAGTTTTTATAAAACAACGATTAAAATTAATTCAACAACGATTAAAATAAATTCAAGTAGGCCTACACTTTCGCAAATAGTTGCAACTGATCTGAACCAATTAAAGCAAGTTAAAGTTACGAGTGACCTTTCAGAGATTAACTTCCAGGAAATAGATAAAATATATCATTCACAATCAAGCATCAATTCACACATTTTGAATTATAAGCATAACAATGATTTATAAGCATAACAATGAAAATAAGTCAGCAAATATTTAAGTTTCAATAACAAAAGCTGAGAGAGTGCTCCTTGAAAATTAGTGAAATTGGTGACACATTTGGGTCAATGCTAAACATCACCAACCAAACTGCTTTTGAGAGCATGGATTCTCAACGGATGACATTAAGCATCATAAATGCTTATAATGCAGGAATATATATATATATATAGATATATTAATAATATGACTTCCTTTAATGAATTGAGACCCATATCTGAACAAAGATAAAGGATATTTGTTTCATGGCATATATCCCGCAATTGCGAGTGAACACCATGAAAAAACCATTGAGTTCACACCATTGAGTTCATCCTTGTGAACTCAATGAAATAAATTATCTGACGTTGTTATGCAAACAATGGGCAGCGATTGTTATGTCATGACGTCACAATGGGCAGCTGGTGACGTCACAACAAATTGCTGCTCCCAACTTAGGAGAATTTGAAGTTATCAGACTAAAAAACACTGATAAAGTCATTGTGGGATATAAATAAAACCCCATAACAGTGTAGTTCACAGCTATGAACATCATTCGTGTCAGGTCTGCCTTCTGAAAAACACTTGTTAATTCAGAGCAGACCTGACACTCATGATGTTCATAGCTGTGAACTACACTGTCATGGTGTTTTATTATAACACGTCATAATCCTGTCAGAAAAAAGGCATTTGAAGTTGTGCCTTTCCCAGATTTCGGGAGTTGCATGTGATAAAATGCGGATCAGGTCAAATTTGCAGAACAGCCTAAATTCGCTTTTGAAATTGTTTCATAGAAAAAATTATTTGTTGTTTACCCTGAAGTTAGTTCAGATTCACTTTGAGCATTTCTAAAGTATACTAATTGCCCTTGTTAAGACATGTGTTTCAATTCATTCGCAAAACAGCTGTCATATTACTGACATATGTTTCCAAAATCTATAGATACACCATTTAAGAGTATGTTTTATGCAATTAGTTGGATTTTCCATCATAGTGTATGTAAAATAAGAATCTAGCGGCCATGTTGAGTTTGTGGTTCTGATAAGAAATGTAAGCCAAATATTATGCAGTGGTCGAAATAGGTCATGTTATTTTTGGGGGGTCTCTCAGTTGAAAGGCCCCAAGAGTTGAATCCCTTGTTGAAGCCGGGTCTGCTGGCCACAGCCGGCCGCCAGAGGTGCCCTGAAGCCGAAGACTTTCAGACAGTCTAAAAATGAATTCTTGATATGTTTTATCTCAGAAAACTAGTTTTGAAGACTCTTTTGCTGACTTATATGAATCACAAGAGGTTGTTGGATGCTGATAAGGCTTTATGCTTATTTCTCTGGACACATTTAGTATCTGGGGGGGGGGGGGGTTCAGGACTCCCTCTGGGTCCTTCTGAAAAATGTATTTGAGGGGGTCACAAGAGCATTTGGGGGGTCAAAACCCCCTTGACCAGTGACCACCCCTTATTTCGACCACTGAAATTATGCAAATATCTAGATGCATATCACATGGCAAAATTGCCAGCCTCTTTCTGCTCTGCTAATTTTGTTGATTTTGCTGATTTTGACCAAATGGTTTGTTGTCAAATATTTTTTCCAACTAAAAATCTTCAGAGAGAACTCAAGCTGCATGTTCAATGCAAAAGCGACAACCAAAAAATTTTAATGATCTGGCTGTCTGACAAGAAGAATGGACTTTACTCCTTCAACTACTTGTGCCAATATTATAAAAGACTCCAGAAAGTGTCCGTTGAATGTTATTGAAAGCAAACTGGAACCACAATGGTTGAAATTTATGTGTATTAATGATATTACAGTGCTTCTTGTTAGTAAGTGAAACTGATGTTGTTTCGCCATTGGGTTAATGTTAAACATCTTCAACTAAACTGCTTGTGGAACGGTGAATCCTCATTTGATGAGATGAAAACATATATGGGAGATATTTGAGGCATATGGTACATGGATGACTGCCATTTTTCTTTCCTCTACAAGTACAAATGAAAAAAATTGCATGCGGTTACAATTTTTGATAAATAAGTAAACCTCTCTTCCATTGAAACTACAATGGCCTTGGGTTCCACTAACTGTATTATCAAAGACATTTAACCTCATGTTCGTCTAGAGTACAGCAAAGAAAATGAATGAATTGGCAGCCACTTGTGTCAGACATACCTAGAATATCCGCTTTTATGATCTGGCAAGATGTTTTCATCTCATTGGTTGGGAACTTGTGCTCTCAAAAGTAGTTTGGTTGGGGATGTTTAGCGTTGACCCAATGCCAAAATTTCACCCATTTCACTTATTTTCAAGGAGCACCATGTCAGCGTCTGTTATTTATACAATAACATTTTTTTGGGAGGGCATTATGGGGTATTAATCAATTATGGCCAGAGGGCAGAAATCATTAACTTAATGCACGAGCCGCTAGGCGAGGGCATTAAATGATTTCTGCCCGAGGGCCATAACTGATTAATACCCCATAATGCCCTATTATCATTATTATATACTTTTTAAAAATTGTTTTTCAACTTCCCAAATTTTTATGAAGTACACTGCCATGGTTTTTCTTCCCCAAACCCCTGCAGATTTATAAAAACTGGCATTATCATGTAGTGACTAAAAAAAATCATGAAAAACGAAGGTGTGATGGATAAATCTAGCCTAAAACTTACATTTTTAGTCCATTTTGTCACTTTTCGCGCTGCGTTTTTCGATCTGACGCTGTTATTTTTGCAGATAGAGTAAATCTAGGGCTTTTTCTGTTATCTGTGACTCACTGCAGTGTTTGTAGGTTTTTGAATTTTGCAAATCGGACCATTTTTCACTGATTTCTAGCCAAATCTGACGATGTCTGACAGAATTTTTTATTCCTCATGTCAACAACGTCACCATGACGTCACGTCTGGTGACGTCACGATGCTTATAATACACAGAGGGCACCACTTGCCCATGTGTTAATCACATTATGGCCCCATGTGTTAACCACATTATGGCCCTCCATGAATTATGCCATAGGTAGCAGGTTCCTAAATAAAATACTTAATATTTTTAATTCAACGCTAACAAGTGTAAAAAAAGTTATGATGCGAGCATGGGTGCAACTTTAGTATATTTCATCAGAACTAAGGGTCACAATTATTATTATCAACTCAGAAATATACCTTGACCAGATATTTTTCCTTCAAATTCAACATTTCTGAAGATACTTGGAAATCTCTGCAGTTGGTACTCAAAAATTTCACCAAGATCCAAAACTTGTTTCAGAGCCATAATTTCATGGTAAACAGTTCTATTTAACCTTTTTCTATTTTAATTACTAGTCTTCACTCTGAATTACAAGAAAAAGTCAGTTCCATTAATATCCAATCAGAAAAAACATTGTTTTCCACTGCTGGACTAAAAACCATAAGACATTGGAAAAGCGCCCCTGGTGGAACTGCCCGGAATTAGGGACATGCAACCCATATGAAGGCCCTGAAAAAAAAACAGTTAACGGCCTATTTAATGCATGGGCAAGTATATAATAATGAAAGTTAATCGTGAATGAAACTAAAATACATGTTAACTTACTCCACCTTTGACACTTAGCCTTCAGATCAGTTGCAATCTTATTTTCAGATCAGTTGCAATTCTTAATTGCGAAAGCATGCCTGATCTTATCTTATCTTTGTTATTTAAACTCAACTGTAAATGCCCACTTATTAATGATTTATGTGTTAATATTTTATGTCATAACTTATGTTTATAGAAAACTAATTTTGAGCCTGGGTTGGATGATTATGAAATGATATCTTCTTACACATACAAATAATATTCTATAGACCCACAATTGGCCCAGGTTCATTTCTTGGTAGGCAATTGTATGCTTGTCTTTTCATCATTGATGTTGCCTTTCATTTATTTTAAGTGAAATGTTATATCTGTTACAATCTTTTTGACTTTTTTATAATAGGAGCTATAAATCTTAACATACAACAGATACATGTTCACAAAAAATATACCTGCTGGACACCATAGGTGTATTTTGTTAGGCAATAACATAAAAAAAAAATTGTCTTATTAAAATTACAAAAGAGCCTACAGTGTTTGATTGAATGAAGAGATGGTGATGTTATTTTATAATAGACCTTCAAAGCAGAGTCCGCGAAAAGTGCTTTTGACACACAGGACATTCGGGCAGGTAGATTCTGAATTCTACCTGCCCGAATGAAATCTTACCTGCCCGAAATTTCAATTTCAAAAGTTTCAGCCGGCTTCCTGTAGAACTTTGGTCTGCCTTCAAAAATATGAAGTTACTGTGTCCAAATCCCTCCAGATGTCAACAGAACCTATAATGTTACCTATTGACCCTTAAATGTAGAGCCTATTGACATGTAGAACCTATTGACCCTTTTAAAATGTATTGTATGTTCTAATCAATAAATAAGTCAATCAATAAAATTTGTTATGGTAATAAACCTGTCATTACATAAAGTTTCAAGAAGTCCTTGCGCTGAACACAATTCTGTTGCTACTGTTTAACCAGGTAGGGTTAATTTCATAATGCTTATATTTGACATGAATAGAATTGTATTTTTGGTGTAGTTCAATGTAATTAATTACAGAAAATCCGTCAGGACCCCTGCTAACATGGCTAACTATTGCAGCTTGCAGGACCTCAAATTTTGTATTGAAACAATTGAACTCCTAAACATGAACATTGCTAATTGCAATGCTGAGTTATTGACACTTCTTACAATGTTTAATTGCAATCCATTTGACACTTTTGTCACAAATGTGTATCATTGATGTTGTCAATTACACTTGAGATTCGGAAGCCTACACTAATTGCATTGATTTGTGTATTAGCTCATTGACACTGCAACAGACCAGACGGACATTTGGGCAGGTAACCACTGGTCATGCGTCATGAACTGGTCCACTGAAAGGGTGGAGCCGTTACAAGAATTTTAAAAACAAAATTTTCAATAGAACATTGCTACTACGTCTAAAATGATATCTTTAGTATATTTGATATTATTGGAAAGCAAATATTCTGTAGTTTACATAATCGTTGTCGGTTTCAAAAAATCTTTGCCCGTTAAAAAGTTATTCATGACAAAGTGGAAGCATGTCAGGAAGTTTCGGGGGTGGAGCCGGAGTCGGATTGGCGGAGTCGGATTGGCGATATTAAGAAATGAAGAAATCAACCTCTCTGCACTATACTGCTTTTTGCTTTTTTTTGCCAGATAGCTATTTCAGTTTATGTGCACCATTCAGATATCTTATTTGGGGATTTGTGTGCACTTCCCACATAAAATTAAAATTGTCCTCGCAAATCCACCATTAATCTAGACGGAGCACATAGCAAAATGATGTGTTTGATGAAACTAAACCATTTTAATCTTGGTTAGGAGCAAAATCCCAGCTTGCGGTTAATCAGATAAGGTGTAAATTGGAGGCTCCTTGTGTAAGAGTCTTTGCTGGGCAAGTAAAAGATCCCTCACAAGGAGGTAGATTTGCAACATGTTGCAGAGTCACATCCTCTCTCCTATCTCATCTAAAAAAGCGTGTGCAGTTTGCAGTGAGGATTTCATGCAGACAAATTTGATTTATGCAATTTTTTGTTGATATGCGTGCTTAAAGCAACTTCTTATGAACATTTCGCAACAAACCTCATTGTAATTGGTTAAGTAATAAGAAAGTTACAGGTGTTTTGGAAAAAAGTCTCAATTTCGAGAAAAGCCCTTTCAAAAACCAAAAATCTTCATATATTCAATGGGAGTGATCGCTACAAAAGTGTCTATATTTCGGAAAGTATAAAAGATAATGAAGCTCTGTTTGAAGCACTGAGTAGTGTTATGTTTGTCTGATAAAATATCACAAAACTGAAAAATGGGACATTTTTGACCCGTAACGCAAAATGGACCAGTTCATGACGCATGACCCACTTTATTTCTGCCGGTCAGACGCTAATTTTGCCGGTTTTGACCGGCAAACCGGCACTTTTCGCGGACTCTGCTTCAAAGTAATGTAAACCATAAAGTAGTACACAAAATAAATACTAATGATGCTTTTCACTAATCTGTCATGGCAGTAGTATTTCACTGTTAATTCAGACTATTACTCCGTAACATTTAAATGTATTCTTTAGTGATAAATTTGACTCCATGATTTACAATTGCAACATTTTAAATAAAAATTGATTGCAGCATGGATGTCCAAACCTTGAATTAAAAACTGATACCTCGTTTAAGTAAAAAAAAAACAATTTCATCAATTCCAGAATACTTCTCCCTCCACATGTATGCAGAGTGGGTTTTGGAAGTTTCAGGACTATTATAAAACTTAACGAGAGTGTGGTTCACAGCAATAAATCTCAATGTCAGGTCGCAGAAAAATGTGATACGAGTATGAAAAACATAATGCTGAAAACACCCAAGACAACAGTACATAAATTATGCAGTGTCATGCTCTACGCAGCTTTATGTGATCCCTCTGTCTACCAGTGGACCGCTGTTTCATTGCCACTGACTTTTCCAGCCTTGGCAGAACATATCAAGCTGTCATGTGTTGCCCTCTAGTGGCAAGTGGCAAATTCCGCGAGCTTCAGCTAGCGGTCCACACCAACCCATTGTGGGGAACTCACATAGTTTTGTCTGGAAGAAACCAGGGCTGTTCTGAGTATGCTGATGGCCTTGTCTATTTCCTTTGAGCGAGTGATTGACAAGTCTTGGTCCGGTTGATCTCAATGTTGAATAGGAACTTTGTCAATGTGCCATGAAATTGGAACTATTTCCTTGGAGCTGCAAGCGTACAAGACTAACCTTTGTGCCAGGTGGCAGCAGCATGCAGTTCTCATTTTCGCCAGATTGGTGATCCCTTAAGTCTTGGTTGAAGGGTTCCAGAAAGGATGCCAGATATCTTTACAAATGGTCT
This sequence comes from Platynereis dumerilii, assembly GCA_026936325.1. Taxonomy (NCBI): domain Eukaryota; kingdom Metazoa; phylum Annelida; class Polychaeta; order Phyllodocida; family Nereididae; genus Platynereis; species Platynereis dumerilii. The sequence goes on along the minus strand of JAPTHN010000005.1, from coordinate 69,836,408 downwards.
CTGTCAGCTTATTGCAAGCCAGTATTTCACTGAAATAAATCCCATATTCTTTTGTTATCCGCTTGATTTGAAAGTTTATTTATGTAATGTTGAATGTTTGTCCCATGGTATAAGCCGGTTGTTAACCAAGAGATCAGTGCACTGCTATTTTTTTGCACATGACTGCACATACATGCACGGCATGCTATTGTTATCAAATGAATAATTGCAATGCTTACAAAATGCAGTTATGTAACATTTCTTCACATGATTGACGAATTGAAAGCTGTTTTGCTTTACATATGATTTCATAATTGTAGACATTGAGGTTGAATGTGATTTTTTTCTAGGACATGGATTCTATAGGGATGAGTGTCATGAACAATTTTATGACATCACTTTTCCCTATAGAATTACATGCCCAGAAAACAAAAATCGCATTCAGTCTCTGTGTCTGTATACAGGTATGAAATCATCTGCATATTATAATGAAAACATTATCTTAAAATTTCCATGTCTGGATTTTGCATTCTCTGCAGGCCATTCTTGATCAGATTATGTGTCTCAATTTATTCATAAAAAAACAATCACATTATAAACATGTGTTTGCAAAATCTATTTATAGAAATACAATTAAGAGCTGATTCTATTAAATTGGATGGATTTTACATCAGAGTATGTTTTGAAATCATAGTCTAGTGGTATATATTTTGCACTATTTGGCATGTACACAAATTTTTTAACCTGCAATCATGAACAAATACACAAATTTAGCAATTTTGTAAGTGTGAAATATTTCACGAATTTTTGTAGGTGTAATTACGAACATTGCAACCTTGAACTTGGCCAAAACTAACTGTGAACCTAATTTTGACCCTAAAACTGAAATACATAACACCTCCACGAATGTTGTAATGGCAGGTTCACAAATGAATAATAAAGCACATACACGAGTGCCAGTAATTACAGATAAACGAACACTTACGCTCGTTTATGCATGTCCACAAACTCATACATGCTCGTTTTTACACCTCCCTGATAAATTTGTGCACATGTCAAATAATGAAAAATATACGTGAGATTAGGTTTACAGTTAGTTTAAGCCAAGTTTAAGGTTTCAATGTTCATAATAACACCTACACTTATTCGTGAATTGCAATATTTCACACTTACACGAATGCTAAATTAGTGTATTTGTTCATGATTGCAGATTATCAAATCTGTGTACATGCCAAATAGTGAAAAATATAAACCCTCAAGTTTACAGGCTGTAAGCAAGTGAAAAACTAATTGAAAGAATCACTCTCCTCGTCTGTTTATGACCTGGATGAATAATAATACAGTATATTGATTGCTAAGTTACAGGTGATTTCATTACTATGCGATTCTTGTCATTCACACTTGGCTGTGAGGAATCAATGCTAAACCAGCACATACGTGTACTACGTTTGATAGATCAAATGTGTGACATTCTGTTGTTTCTAAACCAATCAGATTAACTAAAAATTGCATGTATTAGGTAGGTCTAGAACCTAAGAATCACGTACTAATGAAATCACCTGTAATAATCAAAGTGGATTCCTCAGTGCACACTGAACAGATGCCATTGATATCATTTATGACTGTTTACAAAGAAAGCATAGCAAAGTATATGTGCTATGTATAAATACAATTATATACATAGCACATACTTTGCAATGCTTTCTTTGTAAACAGTCATATCTCTTTTTGTGCAAATTAATCATTCAAAATGCCCTAAGAAGTAATCTGACTGACGTGTAACATGCAGACATGAAATGCATGGATGAGGCTATGACAAACCAAGTTCTTGGCTGCTTAAATAATTTGAAAATGGAGTTTGCATGGGTCAAAGTCCTAGCTCAAAGTCCTAGCTCAGCTACGTTTTTGATATATCATTTCGCACTATTTAATTCTAGATAATCTAAATAGTAATCAATTTTATTCACTCCCAAAAAGCTTGTTATATGCAGTATTCACTTATCACCCGCCTTTTGATGAGTCTGTTGAATTTGAAACGCCAATAAATTAAGCTATCAAGTACTTCAATTTATATGTACACCTGTCACTTGCCTGTCATATCATCACTTGCCTGTCATATCATGTCAAAAAAGCTTAGAAAATCAGTATCAATATTAAAAGTATCTTATTCATAAATTATAGGATATCACTGATGTTACTGACTTCTTTTGAATTGGGATTGGTGCATGAGTGGTGCATGTGTCTGATGCATGCATGCTGATTTTAAATCAAGGCCATGGCATGGTTAAAAAATTTGGGGAAAAGTCATACATGTGTCTGAAAAATGCTATTTTATTGTCAATGAAGGTTTGCCCCTATAGACGCATCGACTTTGTAGCCATGTTGTGACAACATCGAGGTGTGTTGTAGAAATGATGTTGTCACAGTGTTGTGAAGCAACATCAAAGATAGTGACATAAGCATACAAACAATATTGATATTGCACAATTCCTTTGAGCTAAAATAGCTTGTTGTATTAAGTTATGACAACAGAAAGATTATAACTTAAGACAACAAGCTATGTAAGCTCAAAGGAATTGGGCAACCATGTCAGTCAATCATTAGAGCTGATTAAAAATTTCAAATTTTACAGTGAAGTAGTATGATGTACAAAAAAATTGTTAAAAATACCAACAAATCTTGACGTGGATATTTCATCTACGTGTATATCCATTTTTTACCATTGGTATTTTCCCACACAAAATATGGTGTCAGTGGCTATGTAGGTTAGGGAGCATCAGTTGCCCCCAACCTTTTCCAATTTTGATGTCTATGTGATATATTAGGAAGTTTGATGTCCTGGGCATGCACACCAAATTTCAGGTTGATATTCCTATGGGAATAGCCACCTCCGTGGCATTACTTATTTCAATGATATTTTAGTGAAGCCACTACTTTATATAGCACTTTGGACCCCTCTTGACCTTTCCGAACTTTGGGCCAAGAGCTAATTAGGACAAAGCCATTTAATGGGGTCAAAGCCCATTTAACACCTCTTTCCTAACTTTGGGCCTAGAGCTTACTGGTCATTAATGAAACCTGAGTCATGGATCCTCTGAGGCACACTCCTTTTGGACCTTTTTGCACTCTGGCACTGAGAGTCATGGATCCTCTGAGGCACACAGCAAGATCCTCTGAGGCACTTTGTCCTTTTTGCAGTCTGGCACTGAGATGAGTGAGTGAAAACCTTTTGTCAGAAAAGGGGGACTCCTTTGGCCTCTGGTACCACTTGTACCAGGTACTACCCTTAGAGATAGGTTTTGTCTCTATGTGTATATTAGGGGTATCTCTTCTTTAAATGATTCTGGGAAATTGCTGGTACCAGTGGTCACTAAATAAGCGATATATTCAAACAGCCATTTGAATATGGATGGAAATTCAAATCCTTATTTGAATACGAGCTCTCAAAACCACTAAATAAGCGACATATTCAAACAGCCCATTTGAATATGGGTGGATATATGATAGCTACAGATCACCTTCGAGATGTGTGACATTGTGCGTTTCATACAGCGACGGAAATGACTCATGTTATTCAGCATTGAATTGAGATATTTTGATGAAAATTTTACATGACATGACCAGAGGCATCTTGGAAATGCCTATGCTTTTTCAAATCAAAATATCAAAAATAACACCCATTTTGGTGTTTTTTATGCAAGAATTAGAAAATTAAAATTTAGATTCTTAAACACATCCTTCAGAAGCAAATTAAACATTTATTGATAGGGTTAAATATTCAGAATTTCCATACATGAGCATTGATAGATAAGATGTTTGACTACCATGATTAAGGCTGAGAAAGTCATAAGATTTTTGATGACAACAATTAAAATCACTCAAACTGTTATTCCAGTAGGCGGCAGTAAAGTCTTGGAGTTGAATTAATGTTGATCCCATGTTCAACCATTAGCATCAGGACCTCTGATAGACTAAACTGCCATCTGCTGGAAAAAATATGTGGAGTGACTTAATTTTTTCTGTCATCAAAAACCTCATAACTTTATGCACTTGGATCATTTCACCTAAATATGCTGCAAATCAATGCTGATGTATGGAATTTCTGAATATTTAACCCTATCAATAAATGTTTAATTTGTTTCTGAAGGATGTGTTTAAGAATCTAAATTTTAATTTTTTAATTTTTGCATAAAAAATAAAAAATGGGTGTTATTTTTGATATTTTGATTTGAAAAAGCATAGGCATTTCCGAGATGCCTCTGGTCATGTCATGTAAAATTTTCATTAAAATATCTCAATTCAAAGCTGAATAACATGAGTCATTTCCGTCGCTGTATGAAACGCACAATGTCACACATCTGGAAGGTGATCTGTAGCTATCAAAAATAAAGCAGAAGTGCCAATTTTTTTTCGTTTTTCTAGGGCTCTATGTCACACTCTTCGAACAGACACCCTGATTTTTTTGGTGAGATGGGAGACATTGTGGGTATGGGACTATTTTAAAAACATACCGAAATGCGATAAACAAGGTCAAAGTGAACAAGAAGTGGTCGCACTTGAATAATTTTTGGCACATTGATACTTCTTTATGATAGGATCAATACTATTTGACTAGTTTTGGCCAAAAAAAATTATCTTGCAAATTATAAGCAAAAAAGGAAGGGGGACGTTTCTTTTTTTGTTGAGTGTATATTCAAACAGCCCATTTGAATATGGATGGATATTACATCAATTTTACACAAACCTGAGTCATGGATCCTCTGAGGCACACTACCTTTTTGCACTCTGGCACTGAAAGTCATGGATCCTCTGAGGCACACTCCCAGATCCTCTGAGGCACTTCGACCTCTGGCACTGAGATGAGTGAGGAAAACCTTTTGTCAGAAAAGGGGGACTCCTTTGGCCTCTGGTACCGCTTGTACCAGGTACTACCCTTAGAGAGAGGTTTTGTCTCTATGTGTATATTAGGGGTATCTCTTCTTTAAATGATTCTATTAAAGCAAGGGAATTGCTGGTACAGTACCACCCGGTACCATTTGTGCAGAGGATCCATGACTTTCAGTGCCAGAGTGCAAAAAGGTAGTGTGCCTCAGAGGATCCATGACTCAGGTTTGTGTAAAATTGATGTAATATCCATCCATATTCAAATGGGCTGTTTGAAGATATCGCTTATTTAGTGGTTTTGAGAGCTTATATTCAAATAAGGATCTGAATATCATCCATATTCAAATGGGCTGTTTGAATATATCGCTTATTTAGTGGTTTTAAGGGCTCATATTCAAATAAGCCATTTGAGTATTGGATATTCAAATTGTTATTTACTGATGAACCCAAGAATGATAAGCTCGTTCAGAAGAGGAATCCACCAAAACTGCCTGTAGAAAAAGTCGATGAACTGGTAAAGACGAAGGACAGACAGGTAAAGATGAAGAGAAAATTGTTGAAGAGAGCTTGGATACCGTGGATAAAATTTTAATTTATGCGCTGCAGAATTTGATTTACGCGCTGCAGAATATAATTTATGCGCAGCAGAATTTAATTTACGTTCTGCCAAATTTAATTTGTTGGACGCTGTACTCAATAACCGCTCTTCAAATGCTAGACTATGATCAATATCCATCAATATTCAAATGGCCGATTGAATATATAGCTTATTTAGTGGTTTTGAGCGCCAATATTCTCTTAGTGAGTTCAGTTATAAATGCTTGATGTCTCTGTACTACCTGAACAAGCTGAATTGTAACCTGCCCGTTGTATGATGTGTAAATAAAACTCAATAATAAGGAGACGGGAATGTAAGTTCAAAGAGATTACAATATGTTGTTCTTCTGAATACAAGTGTTTGTGAAAGCTTGTTATACTCTGGGAATATAGCTGCTAATTAACTTGAAGCACACTCAAGTAACTATTTCTAACTAGAATTGTGGTTAAAGTTCTTAACACAGTTAAATAAAATACTTAAGTACTCACATTAGGATGTTATAGTTGCTGCTGGCTTTGCTCCCTGTGGCTGGCTGTAGTAGGTTGTGGTTTGTAGGATTCAATACTGGTTGAAGATGGATGATGTAGGTGTTGATGGGTTGGTTTGCCTGAGAAGAATATTGCTTCTTGTTCCTTGAGCCCCTTATATACTACCCTTACCCTTACATCACATGCCATAAATAGCCATGACATGCTCGTCTAAAAATAGTCGGGCTACCTTTGTGTTCTTATGTGAACTGAGGACTCTCTAGTTCAAGTCTAAAGTTCTAAGATCCTCAATGTTGGGGAACCAAGGCTGACATAATGTGTGATATAATATGATTGTCTGAGTGGATTCCTGTGTATTGCATCAGCCCCAATGTGGAGGTCACTTTATCGACACCTTCTTGGTCATGGAATTTCTAGGGGATGTTTTACAATGTGAGTAGTTCTGTAGTAATCCATAAGTTAATTTTGACAATTACCTAATAATATAATGTGGCGCTAGCACTATATTATATTGTTTAGTGGTAATTAAGCATCAATATTCAAATGGGCTGTTTGATTATGTCGCTTATTTAGTGATTTTGAGAGCTCGTATTCAAATAAGGATTTGAATTTCCATCCATATTCAAATGGCTGTTTGAATATATCGCTTATTTAGTGACCACTGGTACCAGCAATTTCCCAGAATCATTTAAAGAAGAGATACCCCTAATATACACATAGAGACAAAACCTATCTCTAAGGGTAGTACCTGGTACAAGTGGTACCAGAGGCCAAAGGAGTCCCCCTTTTCTGACAAAAGGTTTTCACTCACTCATCTCAGTGCCAGACTGCAAAAAGGTCAAAGTGCCTCAGAGGATCTTGCTGTGTGCCTCAGAGGATCCATGACTCTCAGTGCCAGAGTGCAAAAAGGTCCAAAAGGAGTGTGCCTCAGAGGATCCATGACTCAGGTTTCATTAATGACCAGTAAGCTCTAGGCCCAAAGTTAGGAAAGAGGTGTTAAATGGGCTTTGACCCCATTAAATGGCTTTGTCCTAATTAGCTCTTGGCCCAAAGTTCGGAAAGGTCAAGAGGGGTCCAAAGTGCTATATATAGTAGTGAAGCCTAACTGCAATATTTTGCAAAAATGTCGTAACTCAAGAACCGATGGTCCGAAAGACTTGATATTAGGCTCAATAAATGAGTTTATATTCATTACAATTGCAACTTTGGCCCTTGCACCAATAGTTTCAGAGCCAGGTCAGAAAAACTTTTTACTGATCAAGTCTTTTTTTGGGTTGATACAGAAGTCAGGCTGAACAAGATCCATCACTGCAAATGTGCACTATGGATATATGTATCCCCTACATGTGACTGATCTGAGGTGGAAATAATGCAGGCAAGATCATTTTAGACTGGGTAGGGCCCGAATTTTCAAAAATACCCATTTCTATTAGATTTCCATGTAAAATGGTGTTTTTGTCAAATAACAGAAAAACGGTCCGAGATAGGGGGAAATATTCAATTGAATATGGACATTCTGCACATTTTGAGTCTAAAACAAGTCTATAGGCCAATTGATTCCTGAGGTATTGAGATTTGTTTCATATTCTCCAATTATGAACAAATATGAGCCTGGAGGTGGCTGTTCCCATCAGAATTTTGAGCTGAAAATGTTTGACCATTTTTTTGTTATCCAGCCTCCAAACATGTCACATAGACATCACAATCTGAAAAGGGTAGGGACACTAATGCACCCTAATGTATAGGTATTCCAGTTTCAATGTTCTTAACTGGCCCTAAGTAATATCTTTTTAAATCATAAATTGTTGTAGATATCAATATAGTCATAAACCTTAAAGCAAATTTGATGTATTTATATTTCAGATGATGATTCTGTGGCTCGGAAACTCTTGCCAAAGGTGAAGATCTTGGTATGGGTGATGACTACAAAGGCAAACCATGAGAAGAAATGCCACACTGTCAAAAATACATGGGGCAAACATTGTGAGAAACTGCTCTTCATGAGTGACACTGAGGACAAGTAAATATCCAGGGGGGCGTTGGTTTTTTTTAAATAAATAATTTGTTTGATGTCATAACAGCTATCCATATTCCATATGGAAAAGTTTTTTAAAGATTTTTGTTAAATTAGACAAATGCACAATCTTACTTTTCGAAACCGATATGACAAGCTATCATTTTAAGTATCTTAATATAACTCACATATGTTCATCATTATCATAAAACATTACTCATTTCTCATTTTCGGATCAATATGGTGATATTTTTATGTTCATCAATTTTCTTGGGAAAAAGTGATATTCATGAGCAAATCGTGAATACAAGAAAAGCTGTTCTGTTACTTTCAGCTTTATTTTGAGGCGACGAATCAGCCTTTTGCCGTATAGGCTCAGACAACATTTATATATATTTAAAGCACAGTTTAGGTTACATACGTTGGATAATACAGAATAGGTTTACTTTGCTTTAAATAGGATAGCCTCTTTATGACATTACTCATGTCAGGATTCACCATAACAACTTTGAAAGAAAGAGATCTCCCTTGCCAACTCTTTCTACGATAGAGTATACTTGTTCCGTCCAATTTTGTTCGCATAAAACCAATTCCCACTGAAAAATGTTTTGAGTTAATCTATCATGCTGCATAGTCAGCACCTGTTCCAAAGTCTTTTCATTGCTACCACTCTACTGATCCAGGAGATCCTGGTGCTGAAAACTTGCATATGCCCCTCTAATGCATGCATGGTTTGGAGCAATGCCCTTCTCTGGGACACATTCTTGCTTGCTATAGCTCCCATGCATGGGTGGCCATACCAATCATTGAGAGACAAAAGGTATCAAGGCATGCAAATGGCTTCAGTCACCTATATACTAGCATATGACAAATCAAAGAAATGCCCAGGACGTGTGTGTTTTGATATATTTGTCACAGATTCCATCCAATTTTACAGTTTATTATGAAAAACTTTTTCTCAAAATTCAGTTATTGTTGGTTCTACAAGTTGTAGATTCTTATCTACTTCTATCTTGTGTCTAACTGCTAAAAGCACAAATAGTAACAAACAATGTATAACAGTTTGTGATCACTACTGTTGATGTATGTTAATTAGAATTTATCATGTGATTTTGGAATAGGCTCCCACTAGTTATGCATTTCTTCAAAATATGCAAATACCATAAAGGAAAAATGATTTGGATGCCACGACATTATCAAAATAAGTGAGATGTACAAGGTCAACTATTGCATTTCCACCATATCTGTTTGTTATTTGCAAAATGACCCTGCTTCGGCAATCTCCAAATTCGAATTGCATACGCTTGTATTGTCTTATAGGGTATTATTGGTATGCTCCCATGTCCCCAAACCCCTGCCCCATGATGAAGAACGGGTTTTGTTCTCATAAGAAAGACTAATGAGGTTCATCGATACATAATTATTTAGTTGATGCAATTTTTAGCCGTTTACTGTGTTTTGATTTGTTTCCAAAATTAAGGGATCCATTGTTTGTTAATGAAGAATCATTATTATTGACACCTTTTGATCCCATTTACTCTTTGGATTTTCTATTTCTTCAGGACATTACCAGCTATCGCTGTATATTCCGAGGCTGGTCGGGGCCATTTGACTGGAAAGACCATGAGATCCTTCGACTATTTATACAAACACCACTTGAATGATTACGACTGGTTTATGAAGGCTGACGATGACACCTATGTTGTTATGGAGAATTTGCGATATATGTTATCGGGTGAGGATCCTACGAAACCCATCTATTTTGGTCACCATTTCAAACCTTACGTTAAACAGGGCTACTTCAGCGGTGGAGGTGGATACGTTATCAGCAAAGAAGCTTTGAGGAGATTCGGAACCCGGGACTCAAATTCCTGTGCTCTGGATGGTGGAGCAGAAGATATAATGTTCGGGAGGTGTATGGAGAAGTTAGGAGTTATTCCCAGCGATTCCAGGGATTCCCTGAACAGAACGCGCTTTCATTGTTTTAGTCCTGAGATGCAACTCAAAGGACGCTTTCCAAATTGGTTTCACAAATACAACAAATTTGAAGCTACAGGAGTAAGTATATACACCGTTGCTCATAAATATGGAATACTTCAACATTTTCCATTGAAATTGACAACTTTGGCAACTTCTGCTGGAGCACATGATACTCTGATTCAATGGTAACTACCTCCAATGACCGCTAAGCGGAAGAACATGTTGTTGGTTAAAACGCATGCTGCAGCGTTAACCCCAGAAAAAGTTACAGCAGCATGAAATATGGAAATTTGGGGGGTTTTTTAGGGTGAGCTTCATTCCCCCAAAAATCAAAAATTCTTGCAAAAAATTCAGTTGAGGCTTTTAAAGAGTGATTAGAGGTCTTGACCTATACAACGGACCTTGCTTACATTCACACTCTGAAATTTAATTTTATTTGTCACTTTTTTCCAAAAAAGTATTCCATATTTATGAGCAGGAGTGTAGAACAAGAAATAGTCATTCATGATTTTAAAGTAAAGTAAAGTAATCTTTATTCAACGTCGGATATTACAAATCAGAAACATAAACACAAGTGATTTTTGCCGACAGAAATAAAAACAGTGAGTATAGATATACAAATGACGAGTGACAAGATTATGTACAGATGAAGATGATACATAGCACAGCTGATGGTCAGGTAAAAGTTGCTAAAAACAATCATATTCATTTTCAATACTATAGCTAATTGAGAAGTGATTTACTGTAAGAGTTAGTAGCGAAGTGAGAGTGTTGAGGGAGAGGGTAAGAACTGAATGGTGAGGAACACTCTAACAAGAAAATTTTTTCAAAAAAAAATAGAGGCGATTTTTAAAGCAAATTCAGCTTGTTCAGCAATTTAGACCACATCTGCATGTTTTTTACGCCGATCCCGCAAAAAGCGTGCCGTCCCGCACCTGCGCATCCGCGTTTTATTACGAAATCCCGCCGTTCCGCAAGTTTGGCCCGTCCGCATTTTACTACGACGCTGGCCACCAGTTCTGATGACGAAGTTTCACAGGCTGATTCTAGAATCTTAGAAAAAGCCTCCTGTCGGGAGGCCTGTGACCATCTATACAGAGGCGAGTGGCTATATATAGAATCACTAAGACTGTATCAGCGAATGGCTGATGCATCGCCTCAAAAAATTTCGGGACAAAGCTGGTATTTTAAAATCCACAATGGTTTTTTGAAAAATCCATATTGTTTTTTGTATGGAAGTTTGGTTTTTCAAAAAAAAAAAAAAAATCTTCAATTTAAAAAAACAGTTTTGCCCCGTAATTTTTTAGAGTGAAGGGCAAGCATTCTTTCTGATGGCATGGGATTTAGGAATTTTTTTGGGATTCTACTGTATGCTGCCATGGGCACCTAAATATTTTCCTTACTTATGATCAAGAGTGTTCATCAAAGTACACATATATAGCATATAGTCTACATCTTGGTGGTGGGTAGAAGAGGGCGTGAGTTATCACAACTCCTTGGAGTTTCAAACTCTCCTCCTGACAGCAATAACTGAAATATATTCTGCATCAAAATTTTAAGGCCAATCAGGTGCTACGAAATCAATCACGTGCCACGCCAATAATATATAAATATTTGATGGTGAGGAGTCCAATATAGAGTATAATTGGACGAAGAAAAACTATATTGGACGAGGCGCTTGCGCCGAGTCCAATATAGTTTTTCTGAGTCCAATTATACTCTATATTGGACGACTTACCATCTAATATTTGTTATATTCTCCATACATGAACCCACTTTTAAAGCAATAGGTTTAAACACTTTGACTGTGCTGGAAAGCCAGTTTGTGTTTCTTTTTGTTTAACTGCAGAATTCTCTTCAAAATGTATCTCGTCCTATTTCAGCAATGGGTAGCCACAAAAATATAAAATTCACATATTCTGATTCTGTATTCTATAACCAAGAAGCTTCTTTATATTTGATATTTTTTATTTCAATTTTATAGCACAATGTTTTTCTTTAAACATAGGCATTTACGCGAAAAATTTGTGAAAAAGTGCATTTTTTGTCACTCAATGATATACCATGGTGCCATAACCTATGTAAGCAATGTTACATTTGCTTAATGTTGTTGTTCTGATGAATACGCAACTTTTGACATCATTTGTGTTTTTCTGTGTCTTCCCATTGGCGCACAATTAATTTTTTACTAAAATTGAAAAACACAATTTTTTTTCTTGCTGTTGCTGCAACAGGGCACAGCAGAAGGTGTTTCCTCTCAGGTCCTCCCTCAGAGACCTATAACATGTCAATAAAACTCCTCACTGCACAATATAACTTCTCACTGTCCAATATAACTTTTCACTGTCCAATATAACTTTTTCTCTGCCTAATACAGCAAGGATATTATCCAAGAATACTCGCTTGTGATTGGCTGACACAATCCGAGTGGAGAATATATAATGATATTGGCGTGTTGAAAGTGTTATTGGCGCCTTAAGGCTATATTGGCGTCCTCAGTGCACATGCACTTCAGTTAATGCAGCACTGTGACTCGATTGACAGTGCTAAAATGCTGTTAAACTGGACTGATCAAGGAGCTGATTGCGACCAAGGATAATTGATCAAATTCCAATTGATTGAAGTGTCTCATCCAAGTGACATTATTAATTGTAATTTACGGTAATCATTGACTGATTTTATTTAGCCTCCATTGGAGAGAATTATATAATAAAAAAAAAAGTAAAGTACATCATAAAAAACAAGTGTATAATATGTATAATATATAAAAACAGTGCTAAAATGCAGTTAAACATTAATAACAAATGAAATATTTTAACTTGCTGCTGACATACACATTTAATTTATCTCTAAAAAAAAAAAATCTTGAAAATAATTTAATCATTAAAAACTATTTCAAAGTAGTTAAAAACACTAATTTAGAAACGCTTTTTACAATAAGGAATATAAGACTCAGAGTAAATGATAGACAGATAGACATATAGATAATAGCTAGATAGATAGCAAGATAGACAGCTAGATAGATAGCTAAATAGATAGTTAGATAGATAGCTAGATAGATAGCTAAAAAAGAAGGATTTTTTCTTTCTTTTTTTGCTAAACAAGTTTTTTTGGCGATTGTTTAATAATCTCAAATTGGGTATAAGTCTGAAAATTTTGGTGCAAAATATAACAAATAGTAGATGTTGAGTCGACCAATATTGAGTTTTATTGGCCTCAGCAGGTAATATTGGTCTCGGCCTCCGGCCTCGACCAATATTACTGCTTCGGCCAATAAAACTCAATATTGGTCTCCTCATCATCCACTATCTATATAATATAATATACCTGTTCTTGCTATGATATTCATGCAATTGTATCCTCAATTGTTTTTGATGTCAAAATAAAGATAAACATAGGCATATTCTTTTTTGGCAATATCCCAGGAATCAGACAGGCCCATATAATTTATTAAAGAAGTCACCTATTGTCTCTTTCTCTATGTATTTTTATCTCTCTTCTCTCTTTGTTTCAGGGGGAGGAGGCAATTAGTGACTATGCAATAACTTTTCATTATCTGTCTCCTGAGAAGATGATGAACATGGAGTTTTCGCTCTATCATCTTCGGCCGTACGGAATAAAATCTGGTTTACAGGATCTCAATAGACACCGATGAATACAAAACACTGCATCCTTTTAAAAACATTGTCTGTATGCCATGGTTTATTTTTGTATTTAAATGGAAGTAAAATAATTTGTGAAATCTCCAGAAGTTGTTCTACTCAATTTAAATCCATTATTGACCAAAAATGGCCTCCGTAATTAAACAAAACAATATTTCACAATATCAATATATCAATTTATAGACGACTAATTTTGGTGGTTTGATAACCCTACATGGTGTATATACATATATATATATATATAGTAGTTATACCATGGGCATATGTGGTATACGGAGATATATACAGCCGAGGTGGTAAATATAACCCGAGGGCGTAGCCCGAGGGTTATATTTACCACCGAGGCTGTATATATCCCGTATACCACAAATATGCCTTTGGTATAACTGATTTATACCATTATTCGCTGTTTCAGAGGATTAATTTGTTATAATGTGTATGGAGACGAAGACCGATTTACTAAAAATGTCTCTATTGTATTACCAGAGATACCAAAATGGTCATAAAATTTTTCTTTATTTTTAAAACAAAATTAACAACTTATTTTTTTAATCAATATTCCAGTGTCAATAACTTAAATTATGTTCAAGCTACAAAAGCTCTTGTAAACTCCAGAGTGAGGCTCAATGGCATCTGTCATGACGTCATGATTCAAATGCTGGCTTCTGATTGGCTGATTCAGTGTTTGTGCATTGTGACATCACCACTTGTCACATGACCACTAAATATATGTGATATATGGCGATATATATCATGGTAAATATTGAAGGATTTATCAGCGAGTATGGTATAAATATTATACAGTTATCGCACAGCACCGAGTGCAATATCAGTTTTTATGGCACCGAGGTGACTAATATTGCACGAGGGCGCAGCCCGAGTGCAATATTAGTCACCGAGGTGCCATAAAAACTGATATTGCACGAGGTGATGTGCAATAACTGTTATATCATATGGCTTTTTGTGGCAAATACTAAAAAAATGGCTTGAATTCTGATGTCTAAACTGTAGTAAGTGAAGTCGTGTTTCTTTTGACTCGCACGTTCAAATTTTAACTCATCATGAATCCATAAATATTTCAACCACAAAAAATGTTTCACACTTTTGTAATCCACACATAGTATGCTTGATAATGGGTTTTGTTAAATTTTTTTTCTCAAACTTTGTAACATTCAGATCTCTTGAAACAACAAAGTCGTTGAAAAATGGGGGAAAATGCTGTTTTCAGCTTTATTCTGAAGAAACAAAAAACAAAATCAGTAGAAAAAGTTTATATGCACTTAGCCTATATAATAGACACATATTTTGCCACCACTATCATCGGCCTATAATGAAAAGCCTTCATTTTTGTGCAGTGCATTTTTTATACGAAAAATAAGAAACAAAAGCTTTTTAAAAGTTATCTTGTGCTGCAGCAAGACTGTCTTTGTGTTTCTTTTGACCCAGCTGTATAAATGTATCTCGTCATAAATCAATAAATATTTCATGCAAAAAAAAATCGTTCACAGTTTTGGAAGCCAAATATGATATTCTTGATCATTCAAATTTTTTCAAATTTTTTTTTGAAACTTTATAGCAGACTTTTGACCTCTAAGCATAAGAAAGTCACGGAAAATTAGGTAAAAATGCCGTTTTTCGGGGACTAAATGCTTTATTCTGACGAAACAAATTACATGACTAGCATAAAAGGTTGATATCCACTTAGCCCTTTAATAGACGCATCTTTTGCCGTCAAAACCATCTTCCTATCTCTATCCGTTGATGTGTAGTGAATCTTTTAGTAACAAATGAAAACACAATTGTTTTTTCAGCTTGATGCTTCAGCAGCACTCAAAATATGGTGCTTCCTCTCAGGTCCGTCCAATCTTTTACATGTTAAATTTCGTGACCGTGCAATATCATGCGTGCAATATCGTAGAATATTGCACGGCTGTCGGCCAATGAGAAGCGAGTATTTCGGCTTACCATATGATATTATATGTTATACTGTGACCTTGCTATGGGATATGGAATATATTCACCCGAGGACTCCCATATCCCACGAGGGCGTAGCCCGAGTGGGATATGGGAGTCCGAGGGTGAATATATTCCATATCCCATAAAGCAAGGTCACTGTATAATATTTATATCCTTTGACAATACTCCTAATCATTTTCTTTGTCTGGAAATGAGCTAAGCAATTCTGCATGGTGAAACATTTTTATAGACAACATGAATTTCAGTTGCTGACTTTTCACAGAAATTATTATCTCATTATGTCGGGACCTATTTCAGGTTAAACAAAATTAAATTTGCTAAATTTTGGTGTCAATTAATAGATGCTGCTCCTCATAGGAGTGGAGCCATGCTGCTCCTCATAGGAGTGGAGCCATGCTTCTCATAAAAAGTCCAGAGCTGGTCAATCTGGTGACGTCACAATGGGTACATCTGCACTGGTGGGTGGTGACGTCATGGTAACATAACAATGTGATGATGTCATCTGATGGATATATTTCATATCCCACCTCATGAATATTCAATGAGGTGATATATTTCATATCCACCAGGCCGCATATTTAATTAATGGATATGGAAATATATCCTGTGACTAATCAGCCAATCAGAGCGCAGGAGTTTTGCTAGTCACAGGATATATATATTTATACCATACTCGCTGATAAATCCTTCAATATTTACCATGATATATCTCGCCATATATCACGTATATTTAGTGGTCACGTGACAAGTGGTGATGTCACAATGCACAAACACTGAATCAGCCAATCAGAAGCCAGCATTTGAATCATGACGTCATGACAGATGCCATTGAGCCTCACTCTGGAGTTTACAAGAGTTTTGTAGCTTGAACATAATTTAAGTTATTGACACTGGAATATTGATTTAAAAAATAAGTTGTCAATTTTGTTAAATAAAGAAAAATTTTATGACCATTTTGGTATCTCTGGTAATAAAATAAAGACATTTTTAGTAAATCGGTCTTTATCTCCAAACACATGATAACAAAATAATCTTCTGAAACAGCGAATAATGGTATAAATCAGTTATACCAAAGGCATATTTGTGGTATACGGGATATATACAGCCTCGGTGGTAAATATAACCCTCGGGCTACGCCCTCGGGTTATATTTACCACCTCGGCTGTATATATCTCCGTATACCACATATGCCCATGGTATAACTACTATATATATGTGTGTATATTGTTGATTGAGGATATTGTATTGTTCTTGTCAAACTTTGTTGAAAGATATCAAACACAGAGCCATGATTGATGAAAGTGGGAGAGGATAAGTAAAAGGTTGATCGGGCTTAATCCCACGCCTATGGAGTTAACTTGCTCTGTTTAGTGGGTTTCAAGGTAAGATATCAGAAAATTTCCCTAACTGTCACAGAACCGGGTAAGGATACCAAATTAAGGATACCTGGTTCAACCAATCAAAAAGGTTAGGATATCCTTCCCTGTCGTTGCCCAATCATGCACTGAGCCTTAAAGTTGAATCCCACAGAATACAACTGCTCCACCTATTGTACTCCATGTAACTAAACAGTTCAACAAAAATGCCCCAGCTGGTGGCTCTCCCACTCGGTCAAATTGTTCATATGCATTGGAAAAGCCACAGATTTTTGAAAGCAGGGGTAGGCTCACTCGAAGGCTGCTGACTCAGCCATGAATAATGGTACTTAACTATAAATACACACATTTTGGTTTGATATACAGGCCTATAATCCAATCCAACTTTCATAAAAATCGCAGTAGGAATCTTAGAGATATTCAAGTTCATTTTAAGGGCGACTTATTTTTGTTGAACTGTTTTTCATAATTTTCTCATATTGTACACCACATAACTCTAAAAAAACATTAGTTACCCCCCTTCAAAGACTTGTTTTTCAATAAAGTGTATTTTCAGCTATATTCCTTTAATTTTTCATAATTATCTCTTGGATATTGTTTGACTGACACTGCTTTTCATTATAAATCCCCCATTTTACTGTATGTTTTAATGTAATGACATAAGATTTTGAAAAGACCATAGCTCGAAAATTATGTTGGACAGCCCGCCTATTTTTTTACGTTGGAAAGCTTTCTTTGTGAAGAACTTTTTGGCAAAGTTTCATGAATATCTCATGGATTTTAGATTTCTGGCCAAGTGTGGGATTCAACTTTAATATCCTCCCTGCTTGATGTTAGCAAAATCAATCATGCATCTCCCGGTGAAAACAAATTGTCTAGACATGATGTTTGTTACTTGTATGGTGTTACATAATAACAGACAACAAATACTGAAAACGGAAAGAAAACAAAGTGGTGTGGGATAAAAAGGTTACAGCATGGCTGAATTGGCATCCTTCCCTGAATATGCACCTTCAACCCAGTAAGGTCTCGGTCGACGATACGAGGAAGGAAACCAATCCAGACAATGATCTCAAGTTATGTCCCAGGTATTGCATTTGTCATGCTTATGACAGGCAGGAATCGAGGTAGACAGGCGTGTTCTTGTCACAAATGTATCTAACACAGGTACACACCACCCACGTTTACATCAGGTTTATGGTCACCTTGGATCTTACCCTTGAGAGTAAACCTTGACTGTGTTTGGGATCAATCATTAGATTGAATCAGTGACTGATATTTATTTATTTATTTATTCTATTATCTATTTATTTCTTGAAAAAGACTGGATAGTCTGGGTCAATTAATTATTGACCATGTATATATTTACTGATAATATGAACTTATTGTTATATTCTATATGGTTCTATATTTATCCATGCAAATTGATTTGTTGGGTCTTGGGCACGCTATCCACTCTTAACAATCGCACATTTCCTTATTGAAAGATAAAACATAATCTGCTCAAAGTCAAGTGCATACACATATAATATCATCCAAGGAACTGTACTAGAGCTTTTTTTCCTAGCGATTTTGAGCTGTAATCACCTGAAATTCCGATTATGGACACTTAGAGGATTTCTGGCCACTTAGAAAAACAGTGGAAAACAAGAAAACATTGAAACAGTTTCATATGATAACTGTCAAAACTCATAATTAAATGGAATTGTGCTAACTGTGATAGCACTCTTCAACAGTTCACTATTTTTCACGTGCAACTGTCTCAAACAAAAAGGCAACAACTTGAAACTGTGACCATTCACTTCAAGCGACTAAAGTCATTATTGAGATTATGGACACTTACAACTGTTAATGCCTTAGGAAAAAAAGCTCTAATGAAGATTACATCAATGAGCCAAGAAGACCACCACAAAGTTCTAGATATCAAGGAGAGGCAACAAACCTGCAATGGTTTCCGGACTATCATCTTCTACAGTTCTACAGTTCTACAGGTTGGCGGGGAATCGAACCAAGAGGTAAGCAGGCCAGTTTGCTTTTAAAACTGATCTTGTCATGATGACAAACGAAAGTGAGTGGGAGACTGGGAGTCCTTAAGAGAAATTTTATAAGTCAAAAGTTGATACTACAAGTTTAAGGTGGCTCGATACTCGTGAACTTTCCAAGATAGGATTTCTTTAAAATAGTTTAAAATGATCCAGAATATAGTTTATAGCAAGGATATACAAACAAAAGTGGTCGCTACCAGCCTTTCTTTCAAAATATTTGAGGTTATATTAAAGAAAGTCAATACATGCAAACGTGAAAAACTCAATTTTTTTCTTAATTTTTTTACTTTGAAGTTTTCCCTGCCATTCAGTGGCCATTCATCCTATGTTATCAAATGAAGAATGGAATTAAAGAGGACAGTTTTATGGAAAAGCAGATGAAAATTTCAGAGAGATATTATAACAAAACAACCCAAGTCAGGGTCACTGAGTAACAATATCACGAGCTGTTGTGTGAATTAATATCACTCGAGCCCGCAGGGCGAGAGTGATATTAATTCACACAACAGCGAGTGATATTGTACGAAGTGCCCTGACGCGTGGTTGTTTTGTTTTTATCACCTGGTTTTACTCCAAATTTTCAGTTATAAAGAGGGACTATTTTCTGCCATTACAAAAATGTGACGTCACCATGGAGCAACAATGGATATGACGTCACAATCCCATTGTTTTGGCCTTTGTTTGGTTTGTGACGTCATCAGACAGCAGAAATGCTGATGATGTCATAACCATTGTTAAAAAATATCGCCCTTGAAGGGTGGTATTTTTTACAATATCATACGCCCTGATATTTTGATTGTAAACAGTGATATTCACAGCCAACCAGGTGATAAATTTAGTTTAAAGAAATTTTCTATGGGTTCGAAAAAAAAGTTTTGATTTTGAAAATTTTTATCTTTTTATGAATCATAGCGCTAAAAAAAAAAGACGAGATAGAATTTTCTATTTCTTTGTCATCTGTTTCCAAATTAAGTGAGGAACAATATAATGATACTGACAATGCTTCCAACGGGCCTGGAAATTGATATAAAAATGTATCTATATAACAAAGTCATTTTTGCGAAATTAGACATGCTTGCCGTAAATCGCCTGTAAAAATGTTCTATTCTGAGTATCAATCTGAAATTCCGGCTGTACGTAGTCCTCTTCATAGCGCATCTAATGCTTCAAACGAGAAGTCTCTAACCCTAATAGAAGTTGGACAAATAGAAAACGAAGCGGCCGTCGCATGAAATTCTCAAAATTGAAAAAGATGATGAAGCAGTGACAGCTGCAATGGTGACGTTACGATAGATAGGGTCTGCCTGGCTGCGCGTAAATATGCTCACATGACGTAATTACACGAGTAGCGAGCCACCTTAAGTACACAGATTTACCAAAAATGTTAAAGTGAAAATAGACAAGTTTGCGGGGCTTAGAATTGTTCCAAAAAGAATTTTAAGATACCTATAGATATAATATTATGCTAAGGTTATATGAGACAGGGTTTTATATGTTGATGAATATTGAACTCAGTTGATATGTGAGCATTGTAGTAATGCATTCAAGACATACTATCAGATTATCTTTCTTATTAGGAATCACAAGATTGATTAAAATTGGAAGTGCAGTAAACCCTTATTACATGATATTCAATGTGAGTGTGTTTGTATCTGAAATTCGGCATTGCAATTTTTTCCTATTTTCAAATGACTGGGGATTTCTCTTCTAAATTCATAAACGTTATTAAATATCACTTCATTTTCAATTACAAATTTTTAAAATAGTTATAATATATACTGTGTCTATGTTTTAATACAATACATTATTGCAAGTAATTGTAGCTAGAAAGTTGCACAAATTTAAAAGGGTAAATACAGTTCTTTGTTCAACCCCTATCCATGTGTTGTTTTGGGCCTATTGTTTCACTGTTTAAACAACATTTACCTGGTGCTAGTTTGCTAATTAGCAAGTTGGGTCACATATAACAATACTTAACATCTTAAATGTTAATATACCCAAACATTGTGATAGGAATATATTGAAAATTCAGACTTTTAAAAAATTTTGTTCATAGATAAATTGATAAATTGACGGACAGATATGCCTATGGCATGTGTGTACGTCTTTGTATGGAGAGATAATGAAGATAGACTGACTGATTGATTGCATCATTTGCATGATGGACGGATGGACTGATTGATTGCACGATTGATGGATGGACTCATTGGACTGATTGATTGCACGATTGATGGATAGATTGATTGTTGTGTGATTGATGGATACACTGATGGATTACTTTATAGGCCTACTTCAGCAAAGCTTAGATTTTCTGGGTGATACTCCGTCTTCAAAAAATTGTACATACATTTTGTTATTTTAGACCTGTTTGGTTTGGGAGAAAAAAGTTAAATATTTTACTTTCTTGCGGCCACCTCCTTATTATCCTTCCAAAAAGTATGTAGAATTTGAAAAATCTTGCAAAGTTGGTATGTGACCTCATGCTGTTGGGACATAGTGATTGGCTGTGGTGATGAGTGTGATGCAGTGTTGGCGTATGATGTAGTGTGGAGAATAGCCATATATGGTATGTGACATAGTAAGAATGTTTTATCAAGCATAACTGAGTAACAAAAGAAGATTACAAACTGTGAAATTCAATAAATAACTGTTACTCATGATACTAATAAACTGTCTAATCTGAATGTTGTTTACAGTTTTCTGCCAGTGGCACAGCTAGGGTGTCCCAAGAAGGGGATACACAGTTGCACATTTTTTGTTGGATGGATTCACCCTTGTGTATTATATATTTTTGC
Organism: Platynereis dumerilii; assembly: GCA_026936325.1. NCBI lineage: Eukaryota > Metazoa > Annelida > Polychaeta > Phyllodocida > Nereididae > Platynereis > Platynereis dumerilii. The sequence goes on along the minus strand of JAPTHN010000005.1, from coordinate 69,814,610 downwards.
AATTATGATCATTATTTTTGTATGCCTTTGGTTCAGGGTTGAGGGGCAAGCCCCTTACCCCTCATGCCCAAAATTATCATGGAAGAGACAGGAAATGCAGAGCACTGCATTTTCACCAAATGTTATTTCCCCCAGGCCATTTCTACATTGTAGATACGCCCCTGCTGGCCACACCTATCAGTGTTTCATTTCTACACACATGGCTTGAAGTCATATACCTGTATACTACCTCACAGATTTGATATGACATACTATGCAGAGTGAGCCATGATTGGCTGAACAACCTGTGACCTCACATGGAACACCTGATTTTCAATGCTAACCTATGGGAACTGCCATATGATGTCACACTTCAATATTACAAGAAAAAAATCACTTTCTACATACTTTTTGGAAGGATAATAATAGCTTTTTGGAGTAAATAAATTGAATGAATAAACAAACATAAATGCATGGGTCTATCTCTGTGATAAATGGTACAAGAAACAGAATAAGTTAATTTGGAAATAAATTAATATATATGGTAATTTAAAAGACAGTGAAAAATTTAAGTAAATAAAATTTAATCAACCAAGTGTACAAACAACTGATCCTGAAAGAATGAACACAAATTTTAAAGGCGCGGTTCCATTGCGGTTCTGGTGTCATTAATGAAAATCCGCAACTGCACCGCACCGCACCCATTTCATTTGCGGTGCACTGCAACCGCACCGCACTTGTTAAGTTCAAAACCGCAACCGCACTGCACCGCGCATTTTCAAACCGCACCGCACTGCACCGCACACTGCACCGCAACCCGCGCGGTGCGGTGCTGACCGCGCAGACCTCTAGTCCTTATGGTGTTGCGTCTTCATGGTGTTGCGTCTTCATGGTGTTGCGCATTTACCTTGTGTCAGAGATCATTCACTTGCCGAGTAAATATATATATATACAGATACAACAGATGTTAATTCAATGTCTCATCGAAACGGTGTCCTGCTGGAATTTGATGAAGGTCCACTGAAATAATTTTTGAATCGTCACATTGGCTTTGATGCAGGCCTTTTAATCAGTCTTTTTTAGAGAATTTCTTGTTAGAGTATAAAATGAGTGAGCGTTTTGTTATTATGTTTGATGCTTGTTCAAGTCTTGCAGTGCGGATGATATGCCGTAAGGTCTCAAATGGTACAGAAATAATTCCATGTTCATCATTTCTGTTGGAGATACGTAATGGAAGGATATAGCATAATCACTGATAGCTTCTGGGCCCTACAACAAAACAAGATATTAGCATATTATGAGAATATAAAAATTATAAAATATCCCTCTGTGGAATGAATATTTTGACCTCTCTTTGCCACCAGAGGGAGCTAAACATCACTACATCTCCTGGGCAGTGAGTAATATATGTAAGAGAAAAGCTCTAATAAGACAAAATGTACAAACCTTTTTAGCCCCATACTTGTCATATCTATAATATGAAATTGGATAATCTCCAACTATGTGTGTTTTGGGATTGTAACTGTGGAATCTTGTTCGATTGAGTGAATCTCGGGAGTCCCCTATTGGAACTCCAAGCGTTTCCATGCATCGCCCGAACTTCACATCTTCTGGCCCTCCATCTTTTGCACATGTGGATTCATTTCTTTCTCCGAATCTTTTCAAGGCTTCTTTGCTTATAACATATCCTCCGCCTCCGCTGTGGTAGCCCTGTTTGACATACGATGTTCGATGCTGGCCAAAATAGACAGGTTTCGTAGGATCCTCGGCTGATAACATATATCGCAGATTCTCCATAATGATATAGGTGTCATCGTCAGCCTTCATAAACCAATCATAGTCATTCAAATGGTGTTTGTACAAATAATCAAAAGCTCTCATTGTTTTCCCGGTCAAATGCTCTCTTCCAGTCTTGTTGTATATGGCTATGGTTGGTAATGAACTAAAAAAGAATGAAAATGTATGTTATATCATAAAGATATAAATTTAGCTATTGGTTTCTAAAATGAATCAGGTATTATTCAATACAGTTGTGCTCAGAGCATCCAAAGAACACCACTCACTGTAAAATACTGCAAGTCATTTTTCATGTCAAGGGAGAAAAAAGAGGATGTAAATTGTCATAAATCTCAACTCATGGAGCTCAAATATAGAGAAATTTTATTGCACTTCGTTCATACCACAAGCTTCCCCATTCTACTGGCCCTACTCACAGCAAAATAAGTTTCTTGTAGGCTTCAACTTGTCTTATTTTCACAGTCCATGCTTTCCTTATTAGTCTGCTCCCTTCTGAATCATCTGTGAAGCAGCAATATGACAGGTGAGGGTGTTTGCCTGGAGAAAATCCACGTGCGTTCAGAGCTCTGTCAGCTGATCAGCCCTGCTGACTGTCTGTGCTCGCCTAGCCTCTATTCACGCGTGGGACTGCCCGCAGCCAAAACGAGGCTAGGCGAGCTCTGAACGCACGTGGATTTTCTCCAGGCAAACACCCTCACCTGTCATATTGCTGCTTCACAGATGATTCAGAAGGGAGCAGACTAATAAGGAAAGCATGGACTGTGAAAATAAGACAAGTTGAAGCCTACAAGAAACTTATTTTGCTGTGAGTAGGGCCAGTAGGCCCACATAATCGTGAATGTTGTTTGTTTACATACATGTGACAACTGCATAACTGACACAAGCCTAGGCTCTGGGATGAACTTTGAACAGGCTATAAATAGATGCAATGAAGAATACTGCTCATTTGAAAATCCGAGAAAATACCTAAATAAAGCATGTGCCAGAATTGATATTTGACAGCCCTGGGGGGAAGGGTAATCCTGACACATGTTTAAATTCGGCATTATTTTGATGAAATTAACAGATTTCCATGCATGACTATGTTGAAGAAAAAAAAGGTGACAACCATTAGATCTTAAGCGGGGATTTAGTTATTTTCTTGCCCACTTAAGAGTGAAATAAATTAATAAATTCTTTCATGGCATCTCAAAAAAAAATCCAGAGTGGCAGCTGCCGGGGGGGGGGGCATCCACTAAGGGGGTGGGGGGTAAAAAAGATGTGAAAAAAAAAAGAATCAAGAAAAAAACAACCAAGATACAAGATTTTACCATTATGTTTATGATGATTGTATGATGCAATCAAATTCTCCAGAGCCCTCAGGCTTCGAGCCCGGCTCTAGTAAGTAAGTAAAAAAGTAAGTAAGTAAAGTAAGTAAGTAATATTTATTTAGAGTCGGATTTACAAAAGAAACATAAATCCGCAAGGACTCTAATATGATTTACTGAATATATAGTCTTAATATAGGCTACTTTGTAATTCATGATTTTATAACACCATAAAAAGGGGCCAATGCATTGATTATAAACAAATATTTAAGGATGTCACCCACTAAATAAACAATTACTGTCATCCTTATTCCTTACCGCAAAATTAATAATTACCCGTCGAAGAAAACTGTAAGCCCCACTGATTATCTAATGGTCACCTCCTAATAGTCCGGTTTATGGTTTACTCCTTGTAGTCTAACCTGAATATAAACTACAATATATTTATATGTAAAATTCAAATCAAAATTTCACTTTCTTCTAAGCATGTTTGAAGTTGGAGACCGATTGCCCGAAAATTTCAATAATGAAAATGTGCATATGATATGCACATACAATTTAATTGTCATATTCCATCTTGAAATTAAACAGACATTTACAAGAGAAATACACACTTTTCTTGTATTTGTAGGTTGCTTCAACTTGCTTGAGACATGAAAGTGGGCTGAAAACAATTTGCTCCTCTGGAGATTATCAAGACCAGGGATCGGAAAAGAAAACTGGTCATCTGTTTTTAGGAAGACCAAAAAGAAGATAAGGCTGAAATCCAAGAAAAGGAACAATGTAAGGCGGACACTATTAAAAGGGCGTTAAAAATCAAAATCTTGTAAGATAGACATAAATTGCATAATTGTGGTAGATCTCCCAATGCTAAAATATTTACAGCTTCTTTTCATTTTGTTATCGACCTGTGTCGAAGTAAATTAGTTACGTTTGTTGGCTCAAGCAGCGAAGTCTTACTCGATCCACTCCCAAATAAATGGCACTCACCCAAACTGTCAATGCAGCTTTTTGGTTGTGGCTGCTATATATTGTAGGCCTAAATTTGTGAACACCTTATGTGCCTAGACAGTAATGTTGATGTTCCAGAAGATCATAGATCTCAAGAATTTTAAGTATAAATCTACATTGGATTATGAGTGCAAACTGCGAGATGAAAGATTTTTAAATTATTTTTTCCATTCAAAGAGCCGGCAGATTGTATGGATGTGTGAATTTATTATATTTTGGATCCAAATAATCGAAATAAACATCCCTTGTTGACACTGTATTTATTTTAAACTCCAGTTATGTTATAAAGAAATTCATGGGGCACATAACTTGAGTTCTCGGAGCCAGACTTTGCATCCTAGGCTTTGCATATAGACAGCTGTTTATTGGCAGAGCCTGGCTCTGCATATAGACAGGAATGGCTATACACAGAGCCGGGCACTGCCAATAGCCAACCGGCTCTGTGAACAGGCAGACCTCCTACCTATTGGCAGAGCCCGGCTCTGTGAATCGACAGAAATGGCTAGACTGGTCAGCTTATTCATAGACCAGCCGTCTCTGCCAATAGACTGAACACAGAGCCGGGCTCTGCATATATCCTTGATCTTTTTAATTATTTTCTTATACTATTTTCAGCAAAGAAGTGGAAGACACAGATGAGAAGAAAGCTATGAGAACACACGAAGAATCTGACTGCTATGTTCAGATCCCCATGCCTGTTGACAAATGATCACATCCTTTCAGGTAGGCCTATTTTCCTTGAAGCTTGCAGCAAAGCTTTCTTATTATGAAATCAAATAAATATGACATGTTATCATCATTGAATTTGTACCAGAAATTGTCTGTGCCCAATCTGATTTATGTTGTGTCTAACTGTTTTCATTTATAAATATTTCTGAGTAGGCTGCTTGTCTAATTTCAGGGATGAAGCTCGGAGACGTGTGTAATCCTTCGCTTGGCTGAACTGAAAGGGCAGATGCAAACTCCTAAGTCATGAACTCTTTCACAAGATTCTGGTGGTGTCCTTTGTGATAGCTTTATGCTTATACTTGTCAAAAAATACTCCACCGAGGGTCCAAGGCATTAATCTCTTGGAAGACAAGAGATACATAATAAACAGTGACCAGCTGCTGCTCCTTTGGGTTTGACTCCTGTTATGCCACCACCTCTTGGGCCAAAGGGACGGTTCAACAAGCTAGAAGTATGAAACAGGAAATCATTCGCCTCAGAATTCATGTTGGAACAAGCTATTCGAAGAGTGAAAGAATCAGGAATACCACGTCTTGAGGAAGTGCTTCCTCTAAAACTGGCTTGAATTAGTAGCGGGGCACCACAAGCCATGGGGCGCCGCACCATGAACCATGGCCCCTACAAAACAAACGCATGATAGAACTGCATAATAGGAAGACCATATATTCATTTACTGGCGTAGAATTAGCCAAGGTAGCAATCATAATCTTCCTTTCAATGTAGGACCAAGAATTGAAAAAAAACACTTTTGACCAGTGAAAAATAAAATATTGAGCGGTGGAACCTTTTTTTTCTGGTACTATAACTATTTACCCTGAAGCTTAGGCTCTGCAGCTTAAAATGAGAAAAGCGGCTCATGGTGCCCCACTCTCCCCTAATCATGTGCATTTTACATGAATGTATATTTTTCATTTTTTTGGATTAGAAAAAATGTTCAACTTCACAGATTTGAGATGAGATTGAAAACAATCTTGAAAACAGTAACCAGCTTAGAACCTACAACCAACTAAAGACACAAAACCAACCAAGAATCTCCCACCAAGCAAGATAGCCAATCCAAAATCATCACCCAGTAATCATCCAAACTTTTGATAAAAATCACATGCAATGTAGCATTTTCATAATATTTGGCCATTTGATATTACATTACAGATGTCTTATGAATGACAATATATTTTATGAATGAATAAGTCACTTATCATGCAAACACTTATTAATTATAAGTCATAACAATGGGTAGTATGTTTCATGTAATGCCTTGATTGGAATATTCAGAAGACTTTAAATTAAAGTGATGAATTTATGAACAAGTTCAAACCATATTTATATGTGTATGTTATTTCTTTTGCCAACATAGGTGTAGGAGATCAATGATGATTTTTTGGGGGGGGGGCTGCCAGAAAAAAAGCCCAAATATTCCTAAAAATATTAAATTCACAAAATTGTCCGCCCAAAAGTGCATGAACATTTTCAGCAATAAATGTTGGAGCACCGCCATACATTGAACTTATATTGTCATCACAATATTCAGGTGAACAATATTATATTTAGGGCAAACATCTGCCATATATTGCATTTAATGATATTGTTGTAACAAAAATATTGAAGAAATGTTGATATTATATCAATTTAATAGAGTCAGGCAGCGTCATAAATTACCACAATACTTTATAAGACATAATAATAATGTGCAATATGTCATGAAGAAACCAAGAACTTTCAAATTATAATAAAGCTAATTTGATCAATTTATGCATTTTCATTGTGTTACAATTTATGTAGCGTAAAAGTAGCCAGCAGTGGTGTCAGAAATGGATCAAAAAATGCAGTTAAAATCCCTGTGAAACTCTCCCATAAGCTGAACCGATTGACAGAGAGGCATTGGTGCCTGTAAAGTTCTGGGCATTGCTGTGCGTCTCTTCTTTAAATGTTTTAAGTTAGCAAACTCCTCACAGGGATAGACACTGATGGTATGATACACATGAGGAACAACACGATACAAATTTGCTTCCGTTTTCTTTCTCTTGTGGCTTGATTTTACACACTGCAATTGTATCAACTTGTCGCGCCTGAGGTCCTATAGCTCTCTGTGGGATGTGTCTGTATGGGTAAGAATACCCAGTGGAGAACCCAAAGTATTTGCAGTGGACTTTCGAGTGCAAAATCCGAGTGGACTTTCTTCAAATGAAAAGCCAAATTGGTAGCCGCCCGCTTATCAGTGTCGGTGCACGGCAAGAAAAAGCTCCCTCACATGGTTAACTCCTGAAGACTCCTGCCACAGTACAGAGCATTCCAATTACTTGACTGCAATTCAACCATTCCTATTTGTTCGAAGAAGCTGCTGGACATTTACTTTTCTCTTTTTCAAGTTGAACTTAAAGAAATAGACAAGTAAAAAACTCAATTGCGTTAGCTGTTTTCATAGCTGTGTGAAATGAAACTTATAAAGTCATGTTTACAAATATATATTATAAACTTGCCTACCCTTTTAATTAATTTATGATTTTACACTTCAACACTATATAGATGCAATATTTATCTAATGTCCATTCATTTCTTCACAACTTCAAGGACTTTTAAATAGGCCTATGATATATTTCGCTTAATTATCTTGTTATTGTCACATTATTATAATTTAAGCCGAAAAGGAAAACTTACCTTGTCCGAGTAGTAACCTGGATTTCGATGAGCTCACATGGTAATTTCCTTTAGGACCAAATATTCTGGGAATGGGATCTAATATTCGGGGAACAGATTCAACAGGACTGTGATATTCTGGGAACAGAACCTTTTTTTTTCTTTCAGTATCCACAATGTCATCATCAGCCAATAATCAATGGCCTGAAAGTCAAATAAAAAAAGTTAAATTTTTCTATGGCCTACACTGCAGCAGCAAACATTTTCCAGACGGCCAACTTATGGGGACAACAGGGAGGCCCCATTTAAGCATGTAACTCCTGGAACTCCTGGAAGTCCTGCAAGTGCAACTAACTCCTGCTACTAACTCTAACTCCAACTAATTCCTGCTAACTCCCGTAACTCCCACTAACTCCTGTCAACTCCCATAACTCCTGGTAACTTCCAGTAACCCCACAAGTCCTTGTAACCCCTGTCAACTCCCACTAACTCCAATAACTCCTGGTAACTCCCACATTCCCACAACTCCTGGTGACTCCTGTCAACTCCCATAACTACCACTGACTCCTGATTAATCCCACAGGTCCCGGTAAGTGCCGCTAACCCCCGTATCTCCCTGAAGTACCAAATGGAGACTGTTTGGGAATTACATGCTTAAATAGGGCATACGGCGGGAGGGGGGGGGGTAAAGCTACAGAGGCTATGGATAGGTCTTACTCATTGCATTATTGAGTGTTCAGAATTCATGACTTCAGGTAGCGCTTGGAGATTTTCCCGTGGTGGGGGGGGGGGGGGTGGACATGTACATACAAAAGTCTGCAAACTTGCAAGGCGACACATTTATAACAGAATGTGGGGGGGGGGGTGAAAAAAAATCCAGCACAGAACCTGAGGGCCGGGAGGGGGGTACTAAGAATCCACAGGGGGTTAATGCCTCTTTTTTTTTTTTTGGCAACTCCCATGGCCTGACAGTCTCACACAGACCAGTCAGTCACTGTGTATAAATCACAACTGTTAATGGTATAATTCAGTCTTCATGCAAACCTACAGGTGTGGATGAAATAGTTGCTTTTCAATTCCATTGTGAATTCCTCCAATCTCATTAATTATCTGAATGCATGCAACTCAACCCACGTGGCCAATACTGTCAATACACCACAAACTGACATGTTTGTTTACATAACAAAACACATTGAAAATTTGACAGTTGAGGGAATCCCCACCCGTGACACTATCAATCGATGTTTAGCCTTCTCAACAGAGGACTTACATTGGCTCAAGACACTTATAAACGTTTTTACTCACTTGTTGGGTGATGAGCAGCACCAACCATTACATCCTGCTGGCTGATCAGCTCTGCTCTCAAGCGTGGACGCCGTCATGGTCTGGCGCAGATTATAGGACGTTTCACCGCTGGGACGTTTCACCGCCGGCAGCAGTGAGACGTTTCACCACTGGTTTATAACAATGTTTGTCAAGTAATAATTGTCTTGTATGAGTCTGATAAGCAATAAAATAGGCAAAATTCAACAAAAACACGCAAAATATTGTCTGTGTTGCTACTCTATCTATGGTCACCTATTTTTTATGCTGGCTTCTTGAACTTTCGGACAAGATTTG